>OX424575.1:123208177-123665677 GCA_949152435.1 Gastracanthus pulcherrimus | reverse complement strand
ATCATTTAATATTGCTATCCGCGCCGAACCTTTTAATGAATCTTTAACCCTTGAATTTACATTTATTACTTGATTTTTAGCAGCGAAACATAATTTTAACGTGATTTACTTTTTGTTAACTCCTTTTAAAATATTAATCTATACACTGGATATTAAAATATTTGCTGGAATCATTGCCGATTCAGGTGAAGTCGGTTAATGATTTGTATAAGTATTACATTCTAAGAGGAGGTCTTCCTTGGTCCGAATCATTCTTACAGACTGGTTAGACTTATTAAATGAGTACTTTAGTTCTCCTTAACAAAGAAATATATGCACTTTTATAAGCCGATTACAGTTCTACATATGCAATGATTTATAACATTTTTTGATCACGAAATAGAAGTTACGCAATGTCCGCAAGGTAAACATGTGATTTCTGGTTCTGCGTTCATACACACTTTACAAATAATCGATTAAGTACACGTGTTACATATAGGTACGTTACCGCAGGATATTTTTCTTAAAAAATTATATCTGACACGCCAGCGCTGATGTCGCTTAATGAATCATCACCCTCCACCCAACGACACATTTCTGTTTCGCATTCAAATCAGCGAACGCAATCAATCACATCTGTGTAAGGAAATCCAGCGACGGCTATATCGTTATATAACCAATAAGTGAAATATTATTGTTTGTGTGCATGCGTGCGTGCGTGCATGCGTGCGTCTGCGTGTATGCATGTAAAACCTTATTATTGATACATGAGAAGAGCTTGGAAATTTTAGCGAATATGGTTGGATCATTTTAGTTTTATACCCATTGTTCGAAATTTTTAAATTTCAAAATTTCAGTATTTCGAATGTTTTTTAATGAACGAATATTTTTTGAAAGTCGATTTTTGTACACAATGAAGCACTCATAAACTCCATTATTTTGAGATCAGAAAAAAATGTTAAATTTGCTATTTTTCATTCGTTACACCGTTTGATTAAGTATTTTCTTTAAACCTCCATAACTCGAAAATTATGGGATATAATTTAATAAAACTTTTACTACATATTGCTTCATATATGGGTACATTCCTGTAAATTTTTAAGTCATTAAATTCGTTTTTTTATGTTTCACTTTAAATGACCCTTGCTCATTTTGGTCCCCTAGTGAGAAGTTATGAGTTACATATAAAATCAAAGGATGCTTTAAGTAGATTAAAAATTTCAAATAATGGTCATAACATAGGTTAAACAAGCAACTATTCGCTCAAGGCACAAAACACATTAGATAATGGGCAGGGTTTTTTGTAGTCGAATAAACTTTGCTTAATAAAGGAATAGGAATACTTCATGATTTCAAGTAACTCATTGCAGAAGCGTTTCTGAAACATTTTTAAAAATTTTAAAAGACCTCTTAGAGAAAGCCAAGTGCCAAATTAGTTAGCAGTGTTTTAAATATTGTATTGAATAAATGGACTATCTTTAATAAAAAGGTATTACTACAAAGATTATGATGGTTTTTAACTGCTCTGTAAGATTAAACCAACAGTTATTACTTAAATTCACCTAGATAATTTGCATAAGCACTCAATAACTACCATAAGCTATAAAAGCAATAAAAGATCGACGAAAAGTCTACTTAAGGTGGCAAACCACCTTTAAATTGTCAAAAAATCGTTTTTTTTTTTATTTACCTTATTTATAGGAAATTTCCCGTAGAATAAGCTCCCGCAAACCGTTTTAAGATATCATAATTCCTTTTAAAGTTACAATGTAAATACTGAGACAGCTTTTTTGCCGATTTTGCGTAAATTCGGTATTTTATCAATTATTATTTATTTTATTATTATTTATAACTAAATGTTTGATTGATTATTTTATTTAGTTATAAAGCAATAAAATATAATATAATAAGATCCATGCTCGTATATTCAAATATTTGCGCGTTGTTATATGTAATATTGGCGCATGTGCGAATTACGAGTAACGTGACGTGTCATTCGTCACAAGATAAAGGTTGATAAATCAGATCGAATTTTTGACTAAACTTACCCGTACATTTTTGCAACTTTTGACAGTTGGCTTTTATGTTTACAAACCACCTGTTAGTAAACACAGCTAATATTTTTATTGTACTGAACTTATACAGTGTTTTAATTGCATTTGACAATTTGTGAATGTGTGTAAATCAGTGTAGTGAAAATGTCTTCTAAAAGAGATAAAAAGGAAGATTTACAAAAGAAGCCAAGACTATCCACCAGCTCAGCGAGGAAACTCCAAAACACAGCTAGTGCTAGAGACACCAGTGATACAACAAACAGAATCATTGACACTTCAATTTTATTTTCTAAACTTAGAAGTGTTTTGTATTGTAATCGGTGCCATAGCAGTGTTCAATTAAGTGAATCTGGTGTGCAGGGTCTTGGTTTCAAAATAGATATTGTGTGCTCAAAGTGTGGTGAAATAGCAGCGATCAACTCCAGCAACAAAGTAGGAGCCAAAGGAAATGCATATGAAGTGAACAGAAGATCTGTGCTGTCTGCTCGTGCACTTGGACATGGACACGCTGGCCTTTCAACTTTTTGTAGGATTATGGACCTATGCAAGCCAGTTGCCCAATCGGCTTTTGATTAAATAAATAAGCAGTTGAGTGAAGTGTGTGAAAGTGTCGCTCAAGAGTTTAGTATGATAAGTACAGTTTACTCAATTTATTCATTTTTGTTTTTTTTTTTTCATTTCAGGGTATTCAAGGAGGAGGAAGACTCATGGGACTCCACGCACCAGAAAATATTGATGTACACTGCTGCAGATGTTTGTCTGCTACGTTGAAAAGAAGAAAAAAGTAGATGCAATGAATAAGATTTTTTTTTTTTATTATAGCCTACCCAAGTCCTCATTCGAGTCTTATACGGCTCTTCCCCTTGCCCAATACCATACGATGCATGTGCCCCACACCGAAATGTAGCGCGCATGCATCTCAACTGGACCTACAGTTTTTACAAAGTAGGAGCCAAAGGAAATGCATATGAAGTGAACAGAAGATCTGTGCTGTCTGCTCGTGCACTTGGACATGGACACGCTGGCCTTTCAACTTTTTGTGGGATTATGGACCTATGCAAGCCAGTTGCCCAATCGGCTTTTGATTAAATAAATAAGCAGTTGAGTGAAGTGTGTGAAAGTGTCGCTCAAGAGTTTAGTATGATAAGTACAGTTTACTCAATTTATTCTTTTTTGTTTTTTTTTTTCATTTCAGGGTATTCAAGGAGGAGGAAGACTCATGGGACTCCACGCACCAGAACATATTGATGTACACTGCTGCAGATGTTTGTCTGCTACGTTGAAAAGAAGAAAAAAGTAGATGCAATTGATAAGATTTTTTTTTTTTATTATAGCCTACCCAAGTCCTCATTCGAGTCTTATACGGCTCTTCCCCTTCCCCAATACCATACGATGCATGTGCCCCACACCGAAATGTAGCGCGCATGCATCTCAACTGGACCTACAGTTTTTACAGTGGAATCCGAACCACTGGAGCTTTGATGTTATTATATGTTATCAATTTCAGCTTACTGTCCGTAAGATTCCAAGTGAACGCAGGGACAGATTGGGCTCAAAATTTATGGAGATACTCATTATAGTAGTACTTTTCATATGAGTGTAGGGATTTTGATTTGAACGAGTAGAAACTTTTTTACATCTATAAAAGTGATAAAATTATTAAAAAATAAGTGTTATATTGACAATGTTCATATAAAAACATACTTCTACTGGTTCAAATCAAAATCCCTACGCTCATATGAAAAGTACTACTATAATGAGTATCTCCATAAATTTTTAGCCTAATCCATCCATGCGTAGACTTGGAATCTTACGGACAGTGCTTAAAGTCTTCGAAAACAGTCTGGTTTGCCATGGAGGCATAGAAGGTCCAACGAAGGTAAAAAATATACAAATTGGTAGGTTTTTATGTATACTTTGACGAAAAAGAACCCTTATTAAAATAAATATCAAAATAAAAATACTTAATTAATTTTTTTGTTTCAGATTTTAAAGGTGTTGTGCCCCCTTAACTTCTAGATAATTTTGGACGGACCTACACTCAATACTCCCAATAGGTGGCAAGACTTATAACGCGGCACAAAGCCACCATTTCGTTTTGTCTAACGTTGGGCTTACTACAGTCTTCCCTAATTTGAACCTATTTTTAAAGCATTACCATTAAGTTGCATAGATTCAGATAAAACAAAAAATTCATAAATCGCTAAAAAAGAACAAAATCGAATCTATCAATACAAAAACTTATTTTTCACCCCATCGTGTACAAGAGACTAACAAAATGTATAAGTTACACTAGACTTCGTTTTTGTTCACGCTTATCTTGCTAATATTCATTAAATAACGATACATTTATTAATTGTTATAGTTCTAATTAACTTACATGTATTGAGTCAATTGCAATATATTAGGTAAGTTTTAGAGGTAAGATTCTTTTTAGTCAACTCGGTTTCCTAAAATATTTACGAAATTTTGATAAGTAAGTACGTTAAATTTACTAAAGATTATAGTATTCTGAAAATATAACAAATGTTACTATAATTTCAAGTACTCCTTGCCAGTGCATCTATCTCGTACCGCGTTCTTGCGCCGTACTCTCGCCCGTTTTAAACACGTGAGAAAGCAGTAACACGCGAGAAAGCACTTTTTTACACAATTAAACATATTTCGTACATATACGTGTTCTTAAGTAAGATTAATCTATTAGAAGGAGTAATATACTTTTATTACTGCAAATATAACAGAATGACGTGATGCGGTACTAAATTACAAATTACTATACATCGTAATTATCGTTTTTTTTTCAATAAGACTTTACTTTAATTTTTCCCAAACTAAGATTTGTTCAAGAAATCATTTGAATCATAAAATCTTGAATCCTGAACCCTAAACAGAAAATGGAATTAACCCACAATGAGCAATTTGCAAGGTAAAAATTTAAATAATAGAATGATATACCCTTAACCCTAAATCCATATAACTTAAGTTGAACCTTTAATAATAAAATATTTTAAAAAATAAAATCTTAAATTCTAAACCCTAAACCGAACTGCCCCATGCTTAGCACTTTACAATTAATATATTTAAATAATAAAACTGCTAATTCAATTGATAAATACTTGTCGGTAAACCCTAAATATAAATATATCCCAGCTGAAAATTGTACAGTAATTAAATTTAAATAATACAATCTTAAATCCTAAGTCCAAAATTCTAAACCCACAACCCAATTAATACAAAGTAAGCGATATGGAATATAAAAATTTAAATAACTAAGTCGTATACCCTTTGCCCTAAATCCAATTAACTCAAAGTGAGTCTTGTATAATATAATACTTTATTAGTAAAATTTTAAATTGTAAACCTTAAACCTCATTACCCCTTGTGAAGCAATTTTGCAATTAAAATATTTAAACAGTAAAATCGTAAATATTAGAGCATAAATACAAATAACTACTAATCACAACTACTTCAAGCTGAGTCCTTGCAAAAAGACATTTAAATGATAAAATCTTGAATTCTATACTCTAAAGCAAAATGTCAACTAACCCAGGCTAAGCAATTTTCAACGTAACAATTTAAATAATAATATCGTAAACCTTTGAACCAAAATCCCACTGATCGAAACTAATTTTTATACAATAAAGAAAAGTGAACAATAAAATCTTAAATCCTTAACCCTCAACCCAAGTTGAGCAATTTGCTGTATACAAAATCTAATAATAAAACATTAAATTATAAGCCCTAATTTCTAAACCCAACTACCCGAAGCTAAAAATATTAGAATAAGTAAGATTTAAATAATAAAATATTAAGTCTTTAACCCTAAACCCAACTAACCCAAATTGACCGATTGGTGTTATAAAAAATTTAATAATAAAATCGTAAATCCTAAGCCCTAAATCATAAACCCAATGGCCCTTATGTGCAGTCAGAAAATTAAGCTGAAAATTTTACAAGATAGAAAATTGGAATAATTTAATGTTATGTCCTTATCCCTAATGCTAACTTTTTTTTTTTTTTTTTTTTTATTATTATTTAACGTCGCCATGTTTGTGCTTCCATGTGGTGCTAATCGACGACGGGGGTCTGCGGTGTGTTTGTAAACAAAGCACATGTAATTTTTACAGAGGTGCTTGTATCAATCGGCAGAGACTAGGATTCGAACCCGGGTCACCGGCGTGGGAAACCGACACTCTACCGACTGAGCCGCCGCAGGCCCCCCTAATGCTAACTAATCCTAACTGAGCAATTTATAATATAATAAAATTATCTAAAATTTTAAACCCAAAACTGAAGTAATTTGCAATTGAAGTATATTTAAATGAGCATGATTAAATATTCGAAATTCTATATATAGAACTCAGTAATAAAATTGTATATTTTACAATATCTCTAATAAATTATTATACGCAACTAATGTGTAATTGCAAACTATAAATGATTGCATAAATTATTGTAATGAAATCAAAATACATTTTACCAATAAAAAGAATTATAATAATAAAAAGAAAATAATTCCACTTTTTGTGAAAATTTATTTAAGTATATTTTCATGATAAAATATTGTTGTTTTCGTGTTAGTTTTAATCTAAACGCAAAGTTTATCCGTCAACAAAGCATCTAAAATACATTATTCCATTTAAACGAATAGAAAAAGAGTACAGTGTTCTTTAATTTTCTCACAATTAAGAAGAGTGGAATTATTCGGTTTTGTTCGCCCCCTATACAATTGTTTTGTATCTATACTTCCATGCAGTTTTTCATTCATTAGTCTACTTTTCAAATTAACACAACTCTTCTACCTGAGTTACGATGTTCATATGACATAATATGTGAATTTTCCGAAATATTTAAATTAACTTACAATTTGAAGAAAGAGAAACGCAAAACTGTAATGGTCGGTAAATGCGTAAGAAGTATCGTCTCGCTACCCTGGTAGAAATGAGACAGTAAAACTTAGCAGTTTATCGGCAGTTTTAATAGCGTTTACATGAAACGGTTTTCCTTGGCAGTTTCTGTGTAAAATAGGAGAGCTTAATTTCAGCTTCTTAGCGGTTTATTAGCAGTTGCTTCTATATTTCCATATATACCATTTCTCACGGACATTTCTCTACCAGGGTAAGAAGGTAAATCTTATATTTCCATATGTAAAAAATATTATTTGTTACTTTGTAATGGTTTATCTATAACAAAATTATTACAAAAAATCGAAAAGTTCACAACTCGCGTTCTGCCTAAGCCGATAAACATATGCAACTTTTGAGAGTTAACATTCCAGTGTCTCGGTGGTCAAGCTGGCTAAGGCGCTGCGCTTAGTCGTTTTTAATCTTTTGTTGATTAATTCAATTGCACAATGTTTCATATATTACATTTATCATTTAATATACATAAGTCTACTTTATACATATCGCTTTTACATAGTTCTTTTTATGAAATTTCATGCAAATTATTTTGCAAACTGCTAGAATCTTGTATGCTTATACTCAAACTAACAAAGTACTATATCAAATGGCGCGCCAGCGCCATGCGGAAAGTATTCGCGAGGGAAAAATATACAACGATATTGAGGTTCTGTCGTCTGCTAGAGCTGTTCCGGAACTCTACACTTTTGCTTCCGCTGCGGTCTCTCCGCGGCTGCCTGCGCCGTCTCGACGAGATTAGCACAGACTCACGTACACGCTGTAGTGCGCGTTCTGCTGATTAGTCCGAACATACTATGTACACTAGCGCGGTGATTTTATGTTCAAATCCAAACAATCTCATGCACAAGTTTTATTCAAAACAAAGGGAAAGTACTGAAATATAATTAACAAACTACTTCTATTCAATGCAACATTATTTAACTTATCAATACGAAAAAGTTTTACTGACAGACATTTATTTATATAAACATGTATAAACGTAAATTCACAAAATTTTTTACGGGATTGTCGTTAAAAATTGTACAAATTTCTCTTCATAATGCTACATAATGTATTTACAACATTTTTAAAAATTCCATGCAATTATATAATTTATAACTGTGGAAGTTTCGTCTATAAACCTACTTTAACCACGTATAATATGGAGCCCCTACTGCCTCCATAACTCCATACCTAGTATCCACCATTCCTTTACACAAAAACGCTCCATTATAACAGATGTTACTACTCGTATTATAACAGATCGAAATTTAGTGAACTGTACAAATTTAATTATTTATTTCAATAGTAAATAATTTTATCTGTTAATAATAATAATCACAGGTCTTTAAATATAATACTTCGATTGACATGTAATTTAAAAAATTATTATAATTTTTATTACTGACATATAAAATGCTTAAAACATTAAGGGGTAACATCACTCTAGAGCCACGAAAAAAGGCCTAACTTTGATAATTTTTTTTTGAGGATATGGATAAAGGGATCGGGTTTCTTTTTTCAGGATTTAATTAAACACATATTGAAGTAAAAAAAAATTTTTTTATTGAATTTTCAAAACAAAATGGCTGCATTAGAGCCATTTTCCAAAAACGTCTTTTTCTATACCTCCACGGGCGGAATCGTAACTCCGAAAGTATGAGAGTTAGGACAAAAAAATAAATTGGTTCTTAAAGTGCATCTTATTGCCTATAGAATTGCAACAGGGTTTTGTTCTAAATCAATTTTTTTTTAAATGGCATAAGTTTTAAAAAAATTTCATTTTTGACGTAAAAATTCGACGTAAATTGCTAATAAAAAAAATTAGTTTAATCAAAAAGCGGCTACTTACTTCTTTAGATAATGCGATGGTGAAACTACAGTAAAAATTTGAAAGCGATCCATCGAGCGGTTTTTGAGCAGCGTTTCCGCCCAGTTTGAAAAAAGTAGTTTTGAGAAAAACGCGTTTAAAGTTGTACAGGTACTTAACTCTTAAAAAATTTCGTTTTACCTTTAATCCGCGATGCCTGCAACGTACATTTGGCCATATAAATTGATATTCTCTTCTTCATTCTCCTTCCCGACTGATTTTAAGTCCAACCGAGCCTTTTTTGCAACATCGGTAAGCGATCGCTCGGAAAATTTGATGCGACGTTCATCAGCTTCCAGCAAAAACAAATCGGAGCGTTTGACTCGGCATCACTTCGCAGATGTACTGACACACATACACGTATATTATAGTGTACATATAATATATGTATATGTATATTGTAGTATCAGCGCACCCTGGTGACTACGAAAGGTAACCTAATGACCTTTTACCTTGTAAGTAAGACAGATATTTAATATTTCAACAGGTAAAAGCAAAAAGTCGGTGCGGTACCGCATATACTCTAAACGCACACTCCGACGCGAGACGGCAAAATTCAAAATTGAAGCTGTTACAATTTTTTCTTTGACCATAGGACCAATTAGATATTGTTTTTATGACCCTGAAGTATTGTTTAAGCCAAAAACAACGATTATTTTAAAATCCTAGAGTGGCGTTGCCCCTTAAACAATTTCTTTAATTTTAACCGTTTAAATTGTATTATAAGTACAGACGATCAATTTTTACAATTCAGTAATTACATATTTCTATTAATTTTCTTTTAATAAATTTTATTGTGAAAATTAAAGAACTAGGAACATAAACATAAAACTGTCAATTCATTTACTGTAAAAAATACCAGATAATAAGTATGCTAATAAATTTTACGAACTTAAGTGAACACGTAGAATGCGATGCGACCCTATTGAAATGACCGTGCAAAGGCTTTATCAAAGATCAAAATAAACGTTAACTAAAACACTATAGAAACCTTAAAAGCATCAAGAAATGTCGGAATTAAGAAAACTCCCGATGACGCGAAAACATCCGCCAGTCCGTCAACGCCGTCGCCATTGTTTACGTTTCACCCGTTCTCTCTCTCTCTCTCTCTCTCTCGCTCTCTCTCTCTCTCTCTCTCTCTCTCTCTCTCCGCGCGTAATTTATTGTTAGCAAACACTGAATCAATTACAACTTCCCGATAACTCTAATCACTATCTAATATTTACTAATCATACAAAAAGAAGATCAGTACCGAAAAAGCCGTAGGATATGTTGTGGAGTCGACGGAAATACTGTCATCACGCGCGCTATGAAACACATGACAATTGATATGCGCGCGTCTTCTAATTCGCGATTGCGAGACACTCATCCTGAACTTGTTACAAATAAACAATTATATAACCACCAAGCTTCTTAATGATCAAAATTAAAACTTCTTTTTACACATTTTATTTAGTTTTCCAGTTATGTTGAAATATTTAATAAGCCAATCAACTCTTCCCGAATCATTATGGCGCCTATTTTAAAAATACTTTAATTTTTAAAATAAAGAAAATCGCAATGCACTTTTGACAGTACCTCATGAGTCATATAGAAAACTGTCTTTCTATCGCTTTAACGTTTAGCGCATCATTCAATTGTAATTTATATTAAAGTTGTACTGAAAATAAATAAAGTTTCTTTTACAATGGTATTAATGCTTATTTAAAAATACTCCATAAAATTTTTGTTATAATTGAAAGTACTGGAGTAATATTTTAAATACAGCTACAGTATACTGAGCACAGTCAAAAAACGATCTTTTTATTGTGTTAAAAAATTGTTCTTTGAAGTTCATTTTATATGCTAAAAAGTTTAAAATTAAATTTTTTCAGCATCCTGGAAGTTATCTTAATACTTTAATAGTATTTAAGGAGGTACAAGCGACCAATTTATACAAGAATTCTTTACTATAATTCGTTCAGTCATTATAACATGAAAGTTAACATATTATAAAACAAAGGTTCATCATGTGACCAAAATTATTTTTTATCGAAATTCTGCTATTGTAAAATTAGATAGCGTCATTTAGAGATAAAGTTGACAAAATCTTAGTAACTTTCGTATTTTCCATCCAATTTTTATTCTAAATGTCTCATTTGGTTCCTTGAACAATTTTAGGGGGACTTACCGATATCAAAATTAAAAAATAATCATAACTGGAAAAGTTACATTTCATTGTTCATAAGCGTGTACGAGTGCAAGTATAAACATTCAATGTAACTTACCAAGATTTGATTATTTTTCAATTTTGAATTCGGTAAGTCCCCCTGGAATTGTTAAAATAATAAAATGAGACCTTTAGAATTCAGAATTAAAATAGGATGAAAAATACAAAATTTAGTTGCATTTTGTCAACTCCGTATCTAATTGACGCTATCTAATATTGCTTATCTAATCTACAATAGCGAAATTTCAATAAAAAAAATTTTTAGTCTCTACATGTTTCATAATATATTAACTTTTATGTTATTATGACTAAACAAATTGTAGTCAATATATATATATATATATATATATATATATATATATATATATACTATATATATATATATATATATATATATATATATATATATATATATATATATATATATATATATATATATATATATATACACAGTGTGTCTCATAACTATAGAAACACCAGAAATTTTCACGTTTAAATGTGTGTATTATACCTTTTTTTAAAAAACCTGTAACTTTGGAAGCAAAAATCCTATATATATATACACAGTGTGTCTCATAACTATAGAAACACCAGAAATTTTCACGTTTAAATGTGTGTATTATACCTTTTTTTAAAAAACCTGTAACTTTGGAAGCAAAAATCCGGGGATAATTTTACAAAAAATAAATGAAAGGAAAATGTGTTCTCTTTAAAACATTACTAGAATATTTGTTTCACATCAACGTTAAAGAAATTATCATTGTTTCATAAGTATAGAAACACTTTCAATGTTTAGACCCATTCAAATCAATGTAAATTTCTTATCTAGTTTTCAAATTTTGTTTAAACCATCCGTCAATTCTATGGTGCGATATTCTGAGAGAAACAGCCAAATCAGTCGTTTTAGAATGTTAGTGTATTCTATGTAACGTCAGTGTGTGAAATTTTATTCGAGGATATTATACTCTTGCTAGACAAGGTTTTAAATGAGTCGAGGGAATACAAAAACGAATTCGCAGAAATATTTTCAGATCATTTGGATCGATTATTCGCTGCGATATGCTGGGAGAAATGACCAGATCTGTCGTTTCCGAATGTTCTAGTATGTTATCTAATGCCAGTGTTTATATGTTCATTAGGGCTAATTAAATTTTTAGAGTACAAGTCTTATAAACGGTCGATAGAATAGAACAACGAATTCGCAGAGATTTTTTCAGACAACTTAGATTGAATCTACAAAGTAATATTCTGGGAGAAACGTACATTTCTGTCGTTTTCGAATGTTCGTGTATTTTAATTATTGTAAGGATATAATTATTGTAAAGAAGAATTCGTAGAAATATTTTCACACCATTTGGATCGACTCTACTGTGCGATATGCTGGGAGAACGGCCAATTTCATTAATTTCCAATTTTCTCGTATCTTATCTAATGCCAGTGTTTGCATTATCTTTCGGCCAAATTCAATCTTTAGAGTACAAGGCTTAAAAACGATCGAGAGAATAAATCAACGATCTCGCAGAAATTTCCGCAAACCATTTACATTTATTCTACAGAGTAATGTTCTGGGCGAAATATTCACTTATGTCGAATCGAATGTTCATGTATTTTATTTAACGTCAGTGTGTGAAATTTTATTCGGGGAAATTATACTCTTACTATACAAGGCTTAAATGCGGTGTAATTCTACGGTGCAATATGCTGGGAGAAACGGCCATTTCTGTAATTTTCGAATTTTCAGGTATTTCAATTCAACGGTGATTCGAGCGGAAGATTGAGTAGAGGGGTCTTTGGGTTTCTAACACAGATAGAAAATTGTTTTGTGTAATATAAAGTATCATATCAAGTTATACGGAAAATAAATTTTTAGCTATAGGCCATTGTTTAGTGTATAGGGAGTATATAAGAGCGCTCTGTACTTCATATAGAGCTTCTGTATGGGTATAAGGCGAGTGCCTAAAAATGAAAAAAATTAGTCCGAGTTGGCAAAAGATCATCGTTTTCGAAATATAAGCGATAAAAAAAATGTATAATAATAAACTTAAATAACTCGGAATATAAAGGTCGTTATTATCTGGGCAAAGAACAGACCCAAGAGATAGTAAAAAGCTACCTTTCTGCAAATTTTCAGAAGGCTTGGTGCCAATTTACCAAAAAATAATAAAGTCTTGAGAATTTTACAAAATTTTCTTCTCCATATAACGACTGTTCCGTCCCTGGTAGAAAATTATCTAGTTTTATCGAGGCCCTCGATTATTTCCTTGGCAAACTAGATAGATCTACATAGTTCTAGATTAATTTTCTACCAGGGGTGTATAACAGAAAAAGACAAATAGCTTATTTAAGATTTCGGGTCCAAAAAGATAGGTAATTTTATGCTCTTTTAAATTCATTTAAACTGAAACGATAATATTATTCAAAACATACCAAAAAATCCGAAAAACTAAAACTCAAAAATCGAAAAAACACTAAAAAACAGAAAGACATTAAAAACAACAAAAATTATTTTTCAGCACCCTTACTTAAAAAAAATGAACTCTGTAACATTAATTTTCACCGTGAATATTCAGAGTAATAAGATACACACACACATTAAAATCGTAAATATTAGAGCATAAATACCAATAACTACTAATCACAACTACGTCAAGCTGAGTCCTTTGCAAAAACATTTAAATGATAAAATCTTGAATTCTATACTCTAAAGCAAAAAGTCAACTAACCCAGGCTAAGCAATTTTCAATGTAAAAATTTAAATGATAATATCGTAAACCTTTGAACCAAACTCCCACTGATCGAAACTAAGTTGAGCAATTTGCTGTATACAAAATCTAATAATAAAATATTAAATTATAAGCCCCAATTTCTAAACCCTACTATTCGAAGCTAAAAATATTAGAATAGGTAAAATTTAAATAATAAAGTATTAAGTCTTTAACCCTAAACCCAACTAACCCAAATTGACCGATTTGTGTTATAAAAAATTTAATAATAAAATCGTAAATCCTAAACCCTAAATCATAAACCCAATCTGTCTCAAGCTGAAAATTTTACAAGATAGAAAAGTGGAATAATTTAATGTTATGTCCTTATAATGCTAACTAATCCTAACTGAGCAATTTATAATATAATAGAATTATCTAAAATTTTAAACCCAAAACTGAAGTAATTTGCAATTGAAGTATATTTAAATGAGCATGATTAAATATTCGAAATACTACAGTGCGTCTCATAACTATACAAACACACTGTGTATATATATATATATATATATATATATATATATATATATATATATATATATATATATATATATATATATATATAAATTGTCTGAAAACGAAATATGTTAGTTTATGATGTGCTGAATAAAAGTTCTGATGGGTCCAAGAGCCAATAATGGCTAGTTTCGGCACTAAACGGCACTGAATATCAACGAATTTACCTATTTACCTACCTAACTAATTACACCTACCGTGATCAGCGGCTATGGAAACACTCAAAAATAAAGTCTTCAGCAATTCCCAAAAACCTCGCGAAACCGACCATGAGGTCGGTTTCGATGAATTGAATGATTAGCAGCCCACTGACCCCATTGGGGCCACCAAATAGTAAATTTGACCCCAGATTTGTGATATGCGATATACGAACCCCTTATCTTGTATTTTTATTGATTTTCAAGGACTTCAAATGATAGCGGCTTCAAATAATTACGCTCAGAGGCTGTAGCCGCTGTATATGTTCACTATCAAATTCGCTGACATTCAGTGCTGTTTAGTGCCGAAACTGGCCATTATTGGGTCTTGGACCCATGAGAACTTTTATTCAGCACACCATAAACTATAACATATTTTATTTTCAGACAATTTGACCGGTTGCCGATTTCTATTTACTCTGAGCGTGGTCCTTTATGGTTAAGTTTATTCTTGTGAATCTGACGAGTGTCTTATGCGAAAATCACAGCGTTTCGCTTTTTGCGATTTTTGATGAAGATGCGGAATTAAGAAGAAATTTTAATATATATCGACCCGTTTTTGTTTTATAACGATTATTATATTTTATGATATTTGTAAATCGATGAGATAAATATTTTTGGTATGTTAGTAATAGTATGATCACATCAGTGAAAGTGTATTTGAAAGAGCTTAAAATTACCTATCTTGTCCGTTATGAAATTTTTAAGCTATCTCCCTTCTTTTGTTATACACGTTAACGTCAATTTTTGTTTAAACGGCAATATCTCGGAAACATATGATGGAAAATGATTAAAATAAATTTAGCTCGAAAAGGTAACTTTTCACTATCTGTTGGCTGAGCTCTTTACCTAAACTATGAGATCTTTTATCTTTCAAGATATTTCACGTTATATGTATTTTTTTAAAATTTTGATTGCTTACATTTCGAGAATGTTGCGTCATTTTCCTTTTATTGTATTCCATAGGTAAGGTGATACTATAGCGACCTGTCCCCGACAAATACGAGGATCCACTTTTCTCATTTCCTTTTAATTTAGAGTAAATATCTCTATGGAAAGTTGTTGTTCCAACCAAAAAGATCAACTTTTCATAAAGATATTTTCTTAAAATTGAAAAGTGAATTAAATAGTGGTTTCCCGTATTTACCAGTAACACGGGGTTTAACATCACCTTAATGTCATTTATCGACTGCGGATAGGTATGGATGATTTACTAGGATATAGGAATGGTTTATTATGTTTGAGGAAGATAAGAAGGATAGTGTCATACCTCCGGGTCACGGCACCATATTAAATTGTTAATAACTTTTACTCAGATTAATGTTTTTATACGTAGCGAAGTATAAATTGAAACTCTTTTTGCTTAGTTTCAGTGTTTGTTTAGGTAATTTTTCTATTGAAAAATCGTGCAGCGTTATGTTGAGAAGAAGTGTTTTTTTTTACTAAATTATACGCATCTAGGGTATAATGACTTATAACTCGAGAAATAGGGCCTATCGGAAAAAACTATGGGTGCTAGGTTTGATTTTTAGGTACCAGAAAACACTTTCCAAAGTTTAATCAAAATTCGTGACCCGGAGGTATGACATTCTCCTTGTAACTGCCAATGAATTGGCAGTTTTTTTTTTTGGGTTAAACGGTAGCTTATTTACTTAATGGGGTGCATCAGTTCTACTGTACCGACTGAATTCCATCAACTCGAATTTCTCGTCCCAATCGAAATTTTCGCATTAGAATCTTTTCTTTTTATTTAGGGTCAATCTATTTTATGAAAATGAAGAGTGCATTAGTTTAATTGTAGAGGAATCGAAAAATGCAAGCGTACCAATATTACTAGATTCCATTGATATCGTAATTAACTTCAATTGTGTCGCAAAATAAATTATTATAATCAAAAGTAAATTATTTACTTTTTTCGATTGTGCTTACAATTGGACTGATATATTTTGAATTATCCAAAAATAAAGTTATTTAAACTGAGTGGTTTGGTAGTATTTTAGCTATACATTAGGACTAATGTATCCCCTTAAATAGGTATCTAGCGTTTTTTCCCATGTAAACAATTTAATATAGAAAGTTTCAATACTCAGAGCGAAGCTTAATTACTAATTCTAAAGTAAAAAAAATGTTAAATCAAATAGTACTATCTAAAAGTACGTAACAGTTAAGTGTCTTCATTTGTATTACTTCACACAAACTAGCGTTTTCCCCATGTAAACAATTTAATATAGAAAGTTTGAATACTCAGAGCGAAGCTTAATTATTAATTCTAAAGTAAAAAAATTGTAAACTCGTATCTAAAAGTACGGAACAGTAACTTAAACTATGTTTAAGTGTCTTCACTTTCATTACTTGACACATATCAACATATTTATATTTCTTTATCATATATTGTTTACCATAATTGATGATATTTATTTACAACATTTATTATCATTGTAGTTTCTCCCTTGCCATCACCAAGTAAATCACCATCAAGAACTCCAATGCAGCCTCAAAAGCAACCTTACTGCACAGCGCTCTATGATTTCGAACCTGAAAATCCCGGAGAACTTGGATTTAAGGTAAATTTATATAGTATAAAATGTTAATCGCTTTATAAAATGAAAAAGACTGCCAACTTATTTAAAGAGATATTAATTATATAGTAGTTATTTACATTGAATTTTAAGTATTTTTGTTTTGTTTTATAATAATGCATATAAGTACTACTATCTATCATTCTATTTTTAACATAATCGAATAATTTTACTTGTAATTATTGTCACAAAATTCAAAAATAGTACAAAAGATAAAATTATTTTTTAACAATTTATGAAAATTCTCTCATTATGCATTATGTCTTACAAGAACACATTTTGCTTTCTGCAAGAAAAAGCATTGTTTTCATAGAATATATATGTACGTGTGTGTGTGCGTGTGTGTATGCATGCGTATGTGTGTGTGTTTGCGTACGTACGCTCGCGTGTGTGTGTGTGTGTGTGTGTGTGTGTGTGTGTGTGTGGGCGTGTGAGTACGTGTCTATGTTTTGTAACGTAATTATCATTTGCATATATATTTTTCAATTTAAATATATTCAACACGAAATATTCTGTCCTGATAATTTAAAGGTAGTCGAATTTGGTAAGTAATGAGCGCTAGACTGTCCAATAATACTGCCTCGGCTAAATGTCTACTTCTTCTACCGGGACGTTGTCGGGTTCGGCGCGACCCATGGTGAAGGTTATAATATAATGCTGAAATATTAGTAACGAGGTCCAGGAAGGTATTCAAAAGAAATAAACAATGGTATGAGTTTTGAATGAAACCAATGAGGTGGATTTATTAATCTTCCATTATATGCACAACTTAATTTGCTTACTCGGCTACCGCGCAAATCCTACCCTTCCCCACAGACCAATAAAAAATGACTTCTTAACGTTACTACTTATAAACACTACCCCGAGCTGCTTCTAAATAATTTACATCCTATTTTACACCGTTACTCCCCAAATGATTCGTGACTATATCGGCCCAATTTTACTTCCGATAAAACCTTATGTGATGCACGAATATATTACGCACTACCCAACACACTTTTGGCCACGGCATACCAGTAAAGAAACCGACAACTGCGGTGAGCGTTCTCGCGAGAATGTACCGGCTTTTACCCAACTGGTCCACCCTCCGTATATATTTCAGATGGCTTGCACTTTCTCTCGTTCTGGTGTTGTATCCATAGATTGGTCCGTAGTCGTTTTCGGATGAATCATAACTCAAGACAAAACGCAATAAATAGAAATACAGAGTATGTATATAATGGTAGTGGATTAAAAAACACGTGCGTGTGCGCGCGCGTGCGCGCGTGTGTGTGTGTTTGTGTGGGTGTATGCGTGTGTGTTTGTATGTCTGTGTGTGTGAATGTATCCGTGTGTGTGTATCCCTCGTCAAATTTAATGTTTCAGGGCTTGTTTTTTAATTTTTTACATAAAGGGGGTACAAATAGTACATTACGTGACAAGGGCAAAAGTCGAATATTTGTCCCGCGGATGAGTATCACCCGAGGGAAAAATCGACTTTTTTCTCGAGCTACATATAGTATTTTATGCCCATCTCAACTGTGGCCAGTTTTTGACTTGGAAAACGGAACTAATGGACTATTAAAAGACAATATTGTTGAAAGACAATCGGAAATCAGGGTTATTGGTAGAACTTGATGAAATAAAGGAATTTAGACTAGTTTCTAGTGAAGTCACTTTTTTCCCGCACCTGCAAAGTATTCCCGCTAATCATTTTTGCGGGCAATAAGTGCAATTTTGGTCTCGCTTTTCAGGGAAAAAAGTGGCCATTTTCGTTCAGATGGGCATAAAATAATTTTTCTAGAGTTTTGGATTCGTTTCCGTTTTTTTGGCACGTTAGAAATAGTATCATCTATCCAAAAAATATGCATTTGAAAGTGCTTAAAATTACGTAACTTTTCCGAACCGAAATTTTTGGTTTTTGATCGTTATGTACAAAAAAGTGTTTTTTTTTCGCTTTCTCTTTGAGAAAGCCTTGTAACGATGATTTTTTCGAAAACCAAAATTTTTCTGAATTTCGATGTTTTTGAGGTCGCTGCATCAGAAAATGTAGGTTTTTTAAAATGTCTGTCTGTATGTATGTATGTATGTGGGTGTATCTGTATGTACGTATGTGGTCAAATTATTGTGGTCACCATAACTTTTGTAAGCCACCGAATTTCGGGCTCAAATTTTGCAGGTATATTGCACATGACCCAACATAGAACTGATTAGATTTTGGAGGTAAATGGTCAAAACTTATTGCTTATTTTTAAAATTTTTTAATTGTTAAAAATTTCAAAGAAAACTTTTTTATTTTGTATTATTTATTAGATATGTAAAAAAAGAGCATAAATTCGTAAAGTGCACATAATTTTCTTTCGATTAGTGTATCTTATAATATCGTTAAAGTTGGTTTTTCTTAAAAAATTGCAATTTTTAATTTTTGAAATTTTATTAAATACATAATGTATATATTCATGAAGTTCATGTAATTTCCTTTTAATTGGCGTATTTTAGAATTACTTCAGAGTTTGTTTTAGTTAAAGAATTACAATTTTGAATTTTTGGAATTTGTAATCATTAGAAAAAACAGTATTTTTGTCATTTTGTACACCAACATAATTTTCATTTGATTGGTTTATCTTAAAGTTACTTTAAAGTTATATTATTCAAGAAATGCGATTATGAATTTTTTAAAATTAAAATAATATGTTATTGTAAATTTCTACATTAGATACGTAAGACAAATATGCACATATTAATAAACAACGTGTAATTATCTTATAACTTATATATCTAACAATTACTTTGAGTTATTATTGTGAAAGAAATGAGTTTTTAAATTTTTAAAATGTATCTTGTATGTTTACATTTTGTGGCCACAATAACTTTTGAACACATTTGTATTTTTTATTAAAATTTTATAGTTTTATTAGCAATAACTTCGTATACAACCGATTAAGCATTTTATCCAACAGTGCTCCATTTTAATCTAGCTTAACACCGTAGTATATAACATGTAAATATTCCATAAAATGATTGTACATTAAATCCCTTTGAGAAAGAATTGTGCTAAAGTAGTTAGCAGGAGTTTTTTAAAACTATTATACCATGGCTTGAATGTCGAACGAAAGCCAAGATATATAATCGGCATGCAGATCGGCTGAGAAATGGCCAAGCCTTGTTTGCCGATGATCGGGGAAACAGCAGCCGAACATCCGATTGGGGCCTACACGAAGCCTGCAATAAGATGCTTTTACTGCTAGATCAATATGAATGACAGGCTTGGTATAGGCTCTAAACGCCTATTTTATCGGTATATATTTGATTATCGATCTTCGTCTAAACATCAGCTGAAACATAGAACAGGCTTACTTTGCCATCGGTTAATGAATTTTGAATTTCCAAATTAAAAATTATTGGCAGTGACTCTCGCTAATGCTTGTACTAAGCCTGTTCCAAGGTTGATTCTATAACAATTTTTATAATTTGAAATATTTGCGTCACATCGTCAGATGTTCGAAAATAGGTTACCACACCGGTAGTCTGAGCGACGGACTAACCTTGGGATAAATTCGTCAGATTGTCTCATGTCTCTCAGTAATTTACCTTTTGATCGGTCGACAGAAGCTCCAGCAGATGCTCGCGTTAGGCCTATTCCAAGGCTGCTTGCAAGTCTGAGCGCCGGGTCTGTCTTGGTTAAAGATTGTCAAACTTTCTGATATCTCTCGGCAGTATAACTTCGAAATACACGGTAAAGTCTCCCGCCGATACACGTGTCAGTAATGTACCGAGGCAGATTATATAATTTTTGTAATTTGTAATATTTTAATCACATCCTCGGATGATCGAAAAAGGATGCCCCAATGACGCTAGGCCAGCCTTGGGATGAATTTCTCAGATTTTCTGATCTCTCTCGGCAATATACCTTCTGAACGATGGACAGAAGTTCTAACAAATGCTCGCGCCAGGCCTGTCTCAAGACTATTCTTTTGTAAAAGTTTTCGTATCTCTCACAATCGGTTTAAGAAATAAAAGAATGCTGCCAACTGATTGGCACTCTGCTTTTCCAAAAAGATCTTTTTAATTTCAGTAAAAATTTTATTGGATTTCAGAATTTAATTTGCGAGTTATAGAGGCTATAAAAATTACTAAACACACTTTGTAACAAATGTAAAACGGTATATTTAAAATTTATTTTCGTATGAAATTGAAGGATTCTATAAGTAGTATATTTCGAAAATAATTCACTTTATAAAAAAACACTTCTTCATCAAGAAATTTTCAAAAAACCTCAATTAATAAATTTTGAAAAATGATTGTTAAAACAAAATAAGTTGACTATTTTTGTTGAAATTTTAAAGCAACTTTCAGAAATATATAACATAGATGCATGCAAAGTTTGGTCAGGCTTAACCGGGGAATATTCGAAAGCAGATGAGCGACATGTATAAAACGTAATTTTTCGGAAAATCCCACTTCGTTCCTCAAGTAATATAATCTAGTTTAACCCTTGTTTGCCACACCTCCGCGCAGTAACACGCTTGACAAATTGGGATGTCGGCCACCCCAGCCATAATAACTGTAATAAAAAATTAACTATTGGATATTTTTCTTTAAAAATTGGTTTCGAACTTCTCAGAAGCTTACTTTAAAAGATTATATAGGTTATATAGCCAAAAATTAAATTTAAGTACACTTAAAAATGTGCAGAAGCAAATAAAATGAAAAAATGACAATTTTTACAAAAAATTTCATATTTATTTATTTTTTAATCTTCAGGGCTAAAAATTCAGCTGAGTCTTCTACTGATGTATCACTATAAGAAGAAAAAAAATTAGTTTACAGAATCTTTCAAAAAAGGTATTTATTCTGAGAAATGAAGGACGAAATTTTACGGAAAAATGAGTTATGCATTTTTGCCAAAAAATTCTATTTTATTTATGAAAAAAAAAAAAAAAAATCTTACAGTATTTTTACTAAAAATGATAAAAAAGATTATTCTCAAGAAAAACTAATCAATTTGAAGTATTATTTTAAATATCAACATAGTCATTGAGCATAAGTACGCTGTGCAGTTGATATACTGCACGATGACAGGATGCACAGCCTGATTTGCTTTTCCTATCTTTTTCTCTTGTACAGATTTCACATCGACGTTGAGTTTCGAATACAAGTCTCTGTACATTTCTGGATTGAACATCAATTTTCAAAATCCCAGCAATGTTCAACCTCAAGTCTTTGCGCAAAGATATCGTGTTGTATCTTTGGTGCAGATACGGCTTCATCAGATACTGATACAAAGACTCCAACATTCGATAGCAGTGACCTTTTTATTAACGTTGTTTATTTTATTTTTACATACCGGAAGAATTTTCACATTTACAATCAATTGCTCCAACATCCCACAAAAAGATCGCACTGGTCATCTGAAATTGGCTGTGCCTCCTTTTGTTATGTTGTAATGTCTAATAAGATTTGGTTTGTCATCCGTGATTTCGGTTGTGCGAATGAATGAAGAAACTACAAAGACGATCTTATTGGATTTCTTTTTTTTCGGAGCATACGATACGAGAGTCAAATCGTCCGTATGACAAAATTTGGCAGACAGTCGCTCTTTTGGTGCAACTTTGAATTCAGCTGGTATCTCCCTCTTATTTTTTTTTATAGTGCCAGTTATTTGTATATTCTATGGGTCTTTCAGCATACGTGTAAGCAAAGGAATTGATTAGTGTTGTAAATTGGTTTATTCACTAGTCGAAAGTAATATTCTGGAACAGCTTCTGCTGCTGGCACGGTAGCTGAATTTTTACCTAAATAAGGTATAAAATATATAGCATATAACTGAAAAAAAAATTACCGCATAAATATAAAATATTTCTACTTTTTATACAAAAAGATTGTAGTATTTATATAAAATTACGTACCATATAACAGGTTTCAGCATCATTGAGACTGATTATTTCTAAACCGTATTTGTCTGGTTTATCTTTCATGTACACCCGGAATTTGCAGCGTCCTCGAAAATCTAATAACTGTTCATCTACAGTACATTGGCTACTGGGATTGTAATTATTTTTACAGTTATCTATAAAAATATTCCACAGTTGATGAATCGGTGCAAATCTATCTTCCAAATTTCTTGCAGCTTTATTATCAAAGCGTAAACAAGCTGATAGAAAGCCAAATCTTTGTCTTGAAAATATTCATCGATAAAATTTGATACCATTCGCTTTATCCCATAGCCGATTGTCATTGACATCTGACGACTTCCATAAACCAGAATAATAGAGTACTGCAATATATGCTCTTATCTCTACAACGTCGGTATAACGATGGTAAGTTTCTGTTTTTTCTTTAGCGACGAGTCTCGCGCATTCTTCTTCGATTTTGATATTCCTGTTTAAGACGATAATGTCGATCATTTCATGGTTAAATAAACAACTCCAAAACTCTTCAATCGTTGTAGCATTGGCAGCATCGCCTTTTGGGCCAGGTACATGCATTTATGTAGATTGTCGATCTAAATAAAAATAAATGTATAAAATGCATGAAACTAGAAGCATACATTTCAAAAGCAAAAATACACAAAGAAAAAGACATATGACACAGATATACAAGCGTCGAATTCGTTGAAAGCCGAATGTACAGAGTGAGAAAGAGCGGAAAATTGTGGAGTCGGATGAAGAACGTGAGAAAGAGAGAGAAATATAAAGCAGGTATAGAAGTGTTGGATTTGTTTCGAGCCGAATGTAGAATATGAGAAAGAGAGAGACATATGACGCAGGTAGAAGCGTTTATTTTGGAGCGAAAAAGTTTTGATCCAAATGCAAAAAAGTGTTTATTTTGGAGCGAAAATTTTAGATTTGAATTCAAAGAAAGTAAAAAGTAAGAAAAAAGACAAATTTTTACACACCTGAACGTCGAGAAGGATATCTCGTGTCCCACAGAAACCCATTTTTGCCTTTTAGCTTGGTACTCGGGCGTCCTCGATCTCGTGACTGCAAAAGCCCTTCATTCAAACTGGCGTCCTCCATATCAACATCGTCCTCTTCAAAAGTTTCTGAGGAATCCTCTTCTTGAGCATACTCGCTCTCACTTCCACTCTGTTCTTCGAGTTCTTCTTCATGAAACAACACATCTCGTTTTCGAACGAGATCGAAGATTGTATGTCATCTAATTATTATTGAAAAAAAATAAGTACTTTTAGAACTACAAACATTTTATTTATAATAAAAGTAAAAATAGTATAATATTTCTACCTTATTTTCACTAAGATGTCAATATACGTTCACTACAAGAACTAGACAGAATAAACACTGCTTTCAGTACGATTGCTACTTACACACTGATGCTACCGTGCGAGGCAGGTGTCAACGAGGGACCTTTTACACAGTATATGCCAATACAAGTACACTATAGTGTAGGTATAGTATGCACGGATTTATTTTAAACCGTAAATTTATGTTTCCCAAGAAAGAAAGAGACAGAAAGAACGAAGACAAATGTAACTTAGGCGCGCATTTGAAATAAGAAAGGTACAACATCAAAGGTGGTAAATTATAGTTGTTGGAACGTTTTAAATGAAAAAAAAAATATTAGAAGTTGAATAATATTACATAAAAACTATATTCTCCACTCTGGAATCAAAATATACTAAAAAAAGAATTCAACCCGAAAAATCAATTTCGATCATACTTACCACACGGGGGTGTTTGAAACCCCACGCAACTTTGAACAGTTGCCACAGACACGTAAACTAGTGCAGCGCTATGCTAATGCCCTGAATAGGTACTGGCAGTCTCGAATTATTGACAAATATTGATGTAAAGCGATTTTCTTCACGTTTAGGTACTTAAAATTAGGAAAAGAAAAGCCTGGGGTGAAATCCACCAATAGGTGGCAAGCAAGGATTAACGTGAAAAAAATGTCGAAAAACGTTATCAAAACCATGTTAGTGGGCGTATATATCTATATACTTAATTAATACATTATCACTGTAACTTTGAAAGGAAAAAAAATAGTGTTTTAAAATGTTCTTACCCAGCAAAATGCATTTCTTTAACATTTTACTTTTTTTCTAAAGGAGCAATGATTCTTACGATTTGAGAATTATCAGAATTATATTTCTATATACAACTAACAATTAGTAAAAATTTCATTAAATTTCATTACTTAATTTGCGATTAATACAGGCTAAAAGAAATTACTAAACACACGGTTTAACAAATGAAAAACGGTATATTTCGAATCTTTATGGAACTTAAATTGATGGATTCTATGAGTACTTTATTGTGAAACAAATATGCTTTCCAAAAAATATTTCTTCATAAAAATATTTTCTAAAAACCTAAATTTTCAAACATTTATATTTTGAAAAGTCACCGCAAAATTAAATTGAGTCGCCCATTTTCGCAGAAATTTTAAAGCCACTCTTAGACATGGATAATAAACATGCATGCAAAGTTTGGTAAGGTTTTACCGCGGAATATTCGAACGCGGATGAGCGACACACATACACACACACACACATACACACACATACTCACACGCACGCTCGCACTCATGCAAGCTCGCACGCACGCATGTGCGCACACAAACATATACACATACCATACATCAGACATTTTTGGGGGTAGGATATTCGAATCCCCCAAGGCATATACTTTATTTTCACCTTAAAAAATGACCGAAAATACTTTATCAAAACAATGCTTTCTCTTTAAGAAAGCAAAAATTGTGTTTCAGGGAGAAAAATAAATAATTAATATTTTACTAATTGCTGCCAACTCGTCAATTTTTAGAATTCTTACACCTCATACGTATTAAAATGTTCTCAACCTAAGGATACACTGATTTTCAAAACTTTATAAAGTTCCTAGATTTGGAGTTCAAACATATTTTCCGCCATGTTGTTATAAAAAATAGAATTTTTCATAAAATTTAGTAAATTTACTCCTTATTATTGGTTAGAAATAAAATTGCATTAAATCTCATAAAAATGTCTAAGATATTTTCAAACCATATAAAATAAAAGTACGTTTCGCTTTATTTTTCCACGTAGCTTATATCCTTTGCTATAGAAAATATAAGAGTTATAAAATTAAGTAAAAGCAAGAAATAACATTTTTTTTACACAATAGTAGTTGTCCCATTACTTCCGGCCGTCACAATATGACCTTTTTTACCTCGTCGGGTCGGTCATGTTTTGACAGTCGGAAGTAAGGGAAAAATACGAATTGTATAGATATATACGATATATGTTAGGAGATCGAGAGTCGACAGAGAGTCGACAATCGGGGGTCGACACACACACAGAGATAGATAGATAGATAGATAGATATACGATTTATTTTGTCATTTGGCAAAAAATACAAGAGAGAGAGAGAGAGAGAGAGAGAGAAAGAGAGAGAGAGAGAGAGAGAGAGAGAAAGAGAGAGAGAGAGAGAGAGAGAGAGAGAGAGAGAGAGAGAGAGAAAGAGAGAGAGAGAGAGAGAGAGAGATAGATAGATAGATATACTGTTTATTCATCAAAAGACGAAATTCTTACAATTGCATGTACATGTAGTTATAATAATTAAAATATCAGTCAATATTATGTATTTGTTATCTTACATTAACGTTCACTTATTGCATTTCTTATGTATTACATAATATTATTCGCTGTATCAGTTCGTCAGTTTATAAAATCTAAATATAATGAACTAGTCATAGTCAGATATCACAGAAACACGCTTCGTCAAAATACATAGAATAAAATAAATACAATAGAGATAACATATTAAAAATAAAAAGAATACATACACATACTTTACTAAATTTTTACGTATAACTATCACGTCAAAATTTAAAATACACTCATTCATATGACACTTTTACAATCACTCTAATAAATACATTCACACCTAACACTAAACATACTTAATAAATAAATAAATTAATAAATAACTAAGTCGAATAAATAAATAAGTTAGATAAATAATTAAATTAAATAAATAAATAAATTAATTTAAATAAATAAATAAATAAATTAATTTAAATAAATAAATAAATTAATTAATTTAAATAAAAAAATAAAAATAAATTAATTTAAATAAATAAATAAATTAATTTAAATAAATAAATAAATTAAGTTAAATAAATAAATAAATAAATTTAAATAAATAAATAAATTGAATAAATAAATAATTCAAATAAATAAATAACCTAAATAAATATCCGAGTCAGATTGGGAATACACGGAGATGAACAAAATAATGTATAAACGGATTCTCGAAAAGTTCACCTCTATGTATTCCCGTCACCATGTAATTGTTTAAGGTCCCTGCTAAACGCCGTTTTAAATTTAGAAAAAGATGGCAGGCACCTCACACTGCTTGGGAGCGAATTCTAGAGGTGCGCACCTTGAACTCTAAATGAGAATAGGCCCTTATCGGTGCGCGACCCCGGAACCGAGAACTCTTTCGTACCACCCCTACTTGAAGTCCTGGCCTGGTGTTTTTCAAAGAGGGCAGTGAGATATGGTGGCTGCCGCATGACAACCGCTTTGTAAAGCAGCAGCCCCATAAAATACTCCCTCCTCACCTTCAGATCTAACCAGTCCAGTATTTCCCTGTAGGCGGTGCTAATATGCTGATATGCTCATCACGCCTAACACCAGATATGTATCTCACACATGCATTCTGTAGACGTTGTAGTCGTGTCTGGAGCTCCCCTGACACGTCAAGAAGAACCACTGAGCAATAGTCTAAGTGAGGTAGTACCAGTGCATATGCCAGCTGCTTCCTCAGTATCTCTGTGGTGCTTGAACGGAATAAGTTTAAGCTATACAGAGCTCTATTTACTTTCCTACTGACCGCATTCAGTTGCGGCTTCCATGTTGACCTTCCGTCCATCACCATGCCGAGGTTGATGACTGTATCGACAAAGGGAACGTGTACGCCGGTCTGTATCTCAATGCCTTGCAAGTCAAGGTTCTGAACCTGTTTGATTTTGAGGCGCAGGCCAGCTGTCGTTGCCCAGTTCGATACTGCTCGTGCTACAGCCGACATGCGACTAATACCATCACAAAGACCTTTCAGGGTCACTTGTGTGTAGGTTTGCAGGTCGTCAGCGTAAAGTATATGTTCTACACCATCTAAGTCTAGTGCGTCTTGTAAGTCTTTTATGTACAGGCTGAAAAGCAGGGGTCCCAGCACTGAGCCCTGTGGAACGCCAAGATTGGTGGTTAGCCAACCTGAATCCCCGTTTGTGTTTGTGACGACTTTCTCTCGTCTCCCCATAATATATGACTTAAGCTACAGGAGAATACTCCAGGAGAATCCCATGCGCATCAGTCTACGCAGCAGTTTAGTGTGTGAGATGGTGTCGAATGCTTTGCTAAAATCAAACATCAACAAAATAGTCAATAGTTTTTTGTTGTTGTTAATGCCTGATCTTATGTCTTCCGTCAGTTTTAGTAGTGCTGTCTGTGTACTGTGATTCTGTCGAAAACCAGTCTGCATCGGGTCCAAAGTATTATTTTCTCGTAAAAAGTCAGTTATTTGGTCGTGTACTATTTTTTCCAGGACCTTAGAAAGGAAACTCAGTAGGGCAATTGGTCGGAAATCTGACACCGTAGATGGGACAGGCTTCTTCTTCAAAGGCACCAATTGAGCTCCCTTCCAAGTTCCCGGAAAAATGCCACTGGACAGAGAGGAGTTAAAGATCTTAACACTATGATCTCCCACAGACGGAAGAGCCTTAGCCACTATACTTTGGGGAATGCCGTCTTCCCCTCTGGCCTGTGATGAGAAGTGGGCAACAGCCAGGACCACGTCCGAGAAGCTGACCTCTCGGAAAACAAAGCCGTCATCACTGGCAGTGGTCAAGACGTTGTCAAGTTCTTCATCACTCTCATTTTGGGAGATCGACACCCCTGCAAAGTGGGCATTGAGCTCTTCCGGCGAGAAACCATGAAGCTCCTCTCTTGTTTTTGGCAGACGGCCCAGAGCCTTGAGTTCTTTCCAGATATCTTTCTTATTATCAATTGCTTAAAAAATTCTATTTTGTAAAAATCTTTCCCTTTTTTCCTTCGTTCGTAATTCAGCTTCAGCTGCAAGGCTCTGATACTCCCGCCACAGTCTGTCGTCTTTGGTCCGCGCATAGCGTCGTCGTACAGAGTCACGTTTTTTGTATAGATGGATTAGTTCAGCATCAACCCATGGTGGATTCGTTTTTTTTTTCGGTGTGAATTCTTTTAACGGCGCTATTTTATCTATCACAGCCATGAGGTTGACACTGAGGCACTCTAATTGACTGTCAACACCCGCCGCGGGACCATCGATCTGCGACCAATCACAGTCAGCTAGGTGAGACAGGAGGTCGTCTTGCTGGATCGATTTAAAATCCCTGTAGCTGAAAGATTCAGCCACAGGGGATGCAGCAGTTTCGACCCCAATCTCGACCTCTATGATGTTATGATGACTGGAAAAAGGCGCCGGCCGATTGTCTCTGCTCAGTACAACGTCATTATTATCTATCAAGATCACATCAATCCACGTGTGAGAATCTATGAGATGATGAGTCGCACCATGATCAACTATTTGAAGGTTAAGATCATCAGCCAACCGCCTAACAAATTTTGCATCGGCTGACGTTCCGAGTAGGTTCGCATTCAGATCTTCCATAATAATTTTGTGACTAAAGTCTTGCGTATGTATCGTAAGTTTGTCTGTTAAGTCAGAGCCCTGTAAAAACGGTACGTGTGGTCGTCTGTATATTAAAGCAACAAAGACGGGAGGAAGGCTGCCCTGCTGAACACTGCACATTATGTATTCAGGTATAAATGGCCTGCCCGCCTGTGTTGTTCGAGAGCTGCATAGTAAATTGGCCTTGAAAGTGTTATGAATGTACAGGACCAGCCCGCCCCCTAGTTTGTAACGATTAAGTCTAAGTAGTGAATAGTCGTCGATATGAATGAGATCACTCCCAACATCATGATCAAGGTTGCGACTCAGCAACCCAAAAGAGATGGTAGGGAGGACGAGCTGAAAGGTGTTGTTTAATCATACCAATGTGCCCCATCAGAGAGGTAACATTGACAAAACCTGCCCTCAGTCCCTTACAGTGAACCCCCCCAGCAGTGTCTGCGGATAGTCAATTTTTTGCAGCAGTTGACTGAATAACAGTTTTATCAATTACGCTTTCTTTATCAACGTTTTTTGTTATATTATCTACGGTTTGTGATGGTTAATTAGTGGCATATGATGCCACTATTGTTTGTAAATCAGCCGCAGATGAAAATTCATGAGAGACGTCGCCATCGCGCCTCTTCACCAGGAAACCGCCCCCTCTATGCCAAACATATTTAAAATTGAGTCTCATCGCAAGGGCCTTGAGACTACAATATTTAATAAAACATTCTTTTGTTAATAATTCATTTATACAAATTTTCCCATTGATAATTTCATCCCTTATGTCCTGGTCAAGAGCTGCAATGTCGACATCTCTAGCATGAAAGCCAGTGATTAGCTTTTTGGCTCGCATTATTTTCTCGCCTAACCCACTACTGGAAAGGGTAACAACCCATGGTGACCGTCTACGTTCGCCATTTATATCTTCTGATGCCGCAGCTGTCGGTTCCTCTGACCGAAGCAGGCGTGAGCCTATTATATCCGATTTTCGTGTTGATGGAAGGACACGGCACAGTATCGCGTATGCAACGTCCACACGCTTAGAGACATCACCGTCGAAAATGTTAGAAATAATTAGCTCCGCGTTACCGCTTTTAATGTTTTTACTGTGCATTGTCCCTCCATCAATCGTTTGCACCCGCGTGCTTCGTGCAGGTGATGCTGCAGCATCATCATTGTTAATAATGTTCTTATTCAGTCGACTAGATGTTTTTTTTTCTGCTATTTACAACTTGGATGAACCCGTCATTATTGATATTACAATTGTCATTTGTGTCGCTTATATTTCTATAATTGTTGAGTAGATTACTATTTGTAGTAGACGCATTATTATTATTATTATTACATTTATTTGTACTTGTCAGAGAAACGGTATTGTTCTGTGTATTGGGGAGCACTGTGATTTGTTGGTATTCAATTTTGTTTAATATCAGTTGGTTATTTTTTTGGATATTTTCGACGTTTCTCTCAATTTTATTGATAGTAGTAGTATATGCAGAGGTAAAGTCTTCTTTTGTTATTATTTTTCCTATATTCGTTATTATTTCTTTGTTGTCACTTTCAACTCTATTGATTTTATTGGTTAGGTTTTGGAAATCATTTTCAAAAGTATTTATTATAAAATTATCAATTTTTGTTTGTGACTCAAAATTAGTCTGCTCTAAATTATCAATTTTTTCAAGCAACGTATTATAAGTTACCTCTGTTTTGTTCAACAAATTGTTCGTGTCGACGTTACTATCGTGTAATTTTTTATTTTTGATTTTTAAGTTGTCTATTTCTTGACAAAGCACTTGCTTCTCCTTTTTCATCTCCTCCAGCTGGGAGTGTTGTTTTGACAGTTTTTCCTCAATTTTTTGCAGCCTGGATTCAATTGAAAGTACCAAAGTATGTACTGTTGGTAACGTATTTAGCCTATTTACAATTGCCTCCAATCTGCCTTCAATTGAGGTGCAATGTCTAGCAAGTGCATTGTCAATGTTTTTTGAAGTTGTATTCGCGTACTCCGCCAGGCAGGAGACCGTTGTTCACTTTTTTAACGCAGTGCTGTCTAGCATACGAATGACGGACGCATTCACGTCATTAATGCTACTGTTGTTCTTGGAAAAGGAGGACTGCGAAGTATTATAAGCTCGGTTTGAATCCGTACTCTTGGCCGTGACTTCACTCGGGGATTCCCCGCTGTACTCTGCTCCCGTGCTGTAAGTGGACGGGCCTAGTGACGTCACAGGAGACTGCGCGGCCAACCGGAATAGGCTGCTGGTGGGGGCGGGGCCTAGCCTCAGCAACGGAGAGAGTGAGGAGTTGGTGGGCGCGGCCTTGCTCGCCTGATTGGTACGCGCAGCTGTTGCAGGCTTTTTATTGGCCGGAGTGGACGCGGCTAGCTCTTTCTCTTTCCCACTCATGTTGTTGTTAGCGTTCGTCGCGAGCGTGACTGCCGACTCGAACATCGACCTCTTCGAGTCGATGCATGCTTGGCACGCTACCGCTTTGATTTGTAGCTGTAGTACACTTCGTTGCACGCGGGTAAGCACTGCAAGAGGCTTGCACGCCGGATGATAAGTTATATTGCATATGCAGCACTTACGTAGCGAGTTGCTGCTCCTAGGAACCTCCCCGCAGATGGCGCAGTTGTCGACCATGATGTTAGTGGCGACAAAGATGAGTCGTGGAAGGTAATGGTGGTGTGTCTAGGATCCAGCAGGTGTCGCCTCAGTAGTCACGTAGTTGCAGTTCGAGTCGGCAGGTGGCGCCGTGATAGTATGGTGCTGCGTGCTGTGCGTCGAGATTGAAGTGGTACCTCTGAGTTTATTATGCTTCGTGCTTGGCTCGCGCCACTCTGCCGTATGCACCTCACTTAACCTCAAAACACCTGGCCGGGTGTTGCTGCTTCGATGTTGAAATGCCGTGCCGATGGACCAGTGGAAGCTGTGATTTATTATCACAGCTATAGTTAGTATGCTCCACTGTGCAGGCACCACAACAGACCGGCTCACGGATACAGGAGGCAGCAAAGTGGGGTGTAAATGCAGGAGCCAAAACACGAGCAGGTATACCTAGCTGACGCACGACGGAAGAGGAGAGAGAGAGAGAGAGAGAGAGAGAGAGAGAGAGAGAGAGAGAGAGAGAGAGAGAGAGAGAGAGAGAGAGATCATGGCACCTATATCCGGTCGCCCTCGCTTGAACACAGTCGCAGTGAATGAATGAGAGAGAAGCCTCTATGTATATGCCTTTCGTTATCGCTTCCAGTTTCACCGCCACGGTTCTTATCTTACTCTACCAAGAAATGAGTATTTTAATTGCATTCTCCTTCTATTATCTCATTCGTAACAAATTACAATTTTTAAAACCTTAAATAACAAATAAATTGTTAATTATATTTTACCAATCGATGGAAAAGCTTCTCCCAAAAGAGAACGAAAATCAGCTTATTTTCTCGATATCTCCAATAGTTCTCGAGATATTGACTGTTAAAGGTTTACGAGTATTGAATACTAAGAATTAGTATCTTTTAGAACAAATATATAACCACTAAAAATTTTTAGCTTGATCATTATTTGTAATTTGATTAGAATGATGTCAGAAACGGAGAACGGTATTAAAATGCTCATTTTATCTTTTTTATATATAATTAAATTATTTTAAAATCTAATCAAGCTTACCTTTCTTTCCTGGTGCTCCCTGGTGTACTCGCCGTACAAGGTTTTAAGCAGTTGTAAAAATGTTTTTAAAAAAGTTTTTGAGTTTTTACAGATACACTTTTTACACATACTCATTTTTTTAAACTTTTTACACATACACGCTATTTTATTTAAAAAAGTGATTTTATATAGATTAAAAACAGTCACATTTTATTTCACAAGCACATTTAGGACAGATCCATTATTTGCACTTGTTGCAGAATCTCCATGTTAACCTCTGTGATTTTTTTATTTACTAAATAAAATTTAGTTGGGCAAATACCACACTGATCTCCTTGGATAACTTTTTCTGCAAATAGTTCATTTTTACATTTTGAACATAAATTACATGCTCTACCAAAGTCTTTTTTTAAGAGTCTCTTTATAGGTTTTTTTATACCGTTTTCAACTTTTTCTTCTTCTTTAACTTCAAAAACATTGTCCACAATAATTTTTTATTTTACTAGTAGTATTTGATATAATTTATCGACCACTTCCACATTTAAATTAGTACATCCATGTGTGAAACCGACAATAAAATTAATATATTTAAGAGTGTTTGATTCCCTAATATAATTATTTTTTATAGCGTATATTTTTAAATTTATGAAACTAGTTTCATACGCCATTTATTATAATTATAATTTGAAAGCAGTTTTAAAACACTATTTTCATAAAAATGAATACAACCACATGTATTATAATTTTAAGCTCGGCACAAATTCCGCGTTTATGTGAAACGTCCGAACTTGGTGAGAAGATGATACGCACTGACCGAAGTGATACTGAGAGATGTAAAGAATTGTTCTATCGTTATCTCTCTATGTAGCTGTATATCGAGGTGTGTATTGTTTCACACAAACACACACACAATACTAAAATACGTGATGTTTACATACACTTTATCGCACATACGCACACTAACATTTATCACATTATTTTAATTTTTTATGTTTAATTACAGGGTTTAATGCACTTCACTTACGATACTTAAAAGTTTTTCATCGATATCGTTCCATCGATCTTAAATAAGTTTGTGAAAAAACACAATACCATATCTTCACGAAATATGCCACAACGTCGGCTGGTTTCACACAATTTTCTTTCATACTTATGGTGTCCTCAACACGTCGACGCTACTCTTTTGTCACATTTTAGGGGCAGTAAAAGTTTTTGGCATCGACTATTATCTGTCTTGAAAAACTATAAAGTTTGTAATATGTTGGCGAAAACAAGAGTTCAACCACAACGTTTGTCCAATGCTGTGTTAATGAAACAGGATATGGTCGTTTTATACGCATCCTAATCTGTCTTTGTAAAATATTATTATCTTCTGGAATACAAGCACTTTACACAAACACGGGTTTTCACACTATATTTTCACGAGCTTGCTCCTCGTTGTCACGATTGTCGTCGGCGGCAACATGTTCCTCGGCGGCAGCTCGCACCTCATGCTGGACGACGGCAGGATCCTCTGCCTCTGCAATGTCCACTTCGTAGTCTTTACTCGTTGGGAACATGTTTTCGACTGAGTACATTGTCTTGGAATATTTTCTTTCTTTGGAATGTATGATGCTGTTATCTCCTTTTTTCTAATGTTTCACGGAGATGAACCAAAACACACCTCTACGGTTATTTGTGCTATATGAAGAGTCAGTGAACGAAATACGTTTCCGTATTAAATTTCAAGCTTTTGATAGCAGCATTTCTCTCTCACTCTAGTTACATACGATTTTCGGTCTTATTTAATCATTGTTTACTCATTATAAAAAAAAAAGAAATGACAATGTAGAGCGAAGGCACGTGTAAAACACACGGAGGATTATATCACGGTATCTATTTGCATGCTGTCACCGTCAACGATTGAGAAGATGGAGGCGACGGTATTATGATTTTAATAACTTCTGGAAACTTTTATATATCAGTCTAAACATACATTTCAGGTTTAAAAACAAAATCGTATAAGATTATATTATATGGCACGAGTAAAATAGTTTCTGTAAATTTTTACGGAAAAATTCAAATGGAATGACGCAGTTAGATGCAGCTGTACTTTGATTTTAGAAGGCTTGCATTACATTACAGGGATCGTTTAGAATTTCTCGACAGTATTGGCGCGAAATTAGATGGTACGGTCAATGAAAAATTTTCATCTTAGAACTTAAGATTATCTTATCCCACCACCACATTAAACACAAAAATCTGTATTTAAGGAGAACAAGAAGCAAGACTCGTCAGTATATTTCAAGCAGTCGCGTCTAAAACAACTGTGTTAAAAATTATCAGAGCCAGTGCAAGCCACTTAATTAAAATTTGACGACTTGCTCTGCGTATGGCGAATGCTCGCGAACCACATATTCGTTCAATTTGTGGATCGGTATGGTCTAGTGATCTTGATCGATTACCTGTAGAAATTTAGTAAAAAAACTACATTTTCTTTTGCTACATTGTCGCATAACGACAATTAATTATATGTACCATTTCGGCGTTTTTCATATTAAAGATGGACTGTCGATAGTTGTCCAAGCTGTTATAGTAAACGTAACCTAGTTTCACTGCCTACGTAAACTAGGTTACGTTTCGCAAGATGTTTATAAGATCCAGTGATATATAAAAGTAAAAAACTTTATAAAAGGAATGGATCAAATATTTATAATGCCGATGGATCAAGCCACTGGCTAATGGATTCACGTGATCGTTGCGTTGTCTAACAAGAAAAAAACTTATAAAAGGAATGGATCAAATATTTATAATGCCGATGGATCAAGCCACTGGCTAATGGATTCACGTGATCGTTGCGTTGTCTAACAAGACAACGCAACGATCACGTGAATCCATTAGCCAGTGGCTTGATCCATCGGCATTATAAATATTTGATCCATTCCTTTTATAAAGTTTTTTACTTTTATATATCACTGGATCTTATGCTTTGGTGATAAACCAAATGCTCGACGACACCGCGGGTAGTAAGGCTATATTGAGGTGTATCTATCATGATAATGATAATACTAACGATAATCAGAAACCTGGACTGTCGTCAGCCGGCATACAACACATATTAAACCGTAAGTATTAGATGTGTTGGGATGATATATTGTTTTTACTGTACTTAAGTACGTTCCAATACTGTAGTTATAGATCCTACACCCTTTGAAGCTGGATTACCGACAACTTCAAACGTACAATTACACAACATTAATATAATGAATTGTAAGTATTGGATGTGGTAAAGTAAACGTAATAATTTTTTACCTTATTATTATTATGTTATATCTCAATAATTTTAGTTTCAGATCCGATAAATGCGGATTCTGGACTATCGACCGGTTTAAGTGTACAATCGCTCAATCAACGTAACCTAGATTGTGGGTATTGGTTGTGTTAAAATAAAGTAAGAACTAATAATTTTTACACTATTACAATTCTTATGACACGCCCCAATACTCTAGTATCAGATACCATACCCAGTACCACGAGGCTGGAAGAGGACGAATTCGATACGGACTCTAGCATCAGCAGCAGTACCAGTAGCAGTTCCAGCTATAGCAATGATACAGGCATTGAAGAAGTAGAAGAGGAAAATACCGAAAGTAAGTTTACACATATAATTTTTAATTTTTAAAATTCAGCATTTTTATAATCAATCTTACAGATGGATATTTACAGCACAGTAAAGAAGTGCGACCTCATTTTATCATGGAAAATGTGTATACATGACACTATCGCCGTGTTGGGTATGAAGGTAAAGAGATACAAGGTAGAACATGACCACCACCGCTAGATACAAACCTTTATTACTGGCTTGAGGGATGTATGCGTAGTCTACATAGACAACTTTGCAGACAAAGCAGACCTCCTGATTTTATAGGAGTGACAATAAACTCTGCAAGATTTAATCACGGGTCTCTATGACTTTCAATTACGCCTATCCAGAATTTTAAGGCGGATGATCTTTGGGGTTTATTGTGCAACGCAGCCCAGAGTGCTAACGATTTTAATATTGATGATACTTTATCAGTTAGTTGTGTTATTGTGAGAAGTGTAGCAGGGCTTGGACGTGTACGATGAACCGAAGAAGCGGTAAATAAAAAATCTATATTATGTACAAGAAACGATGATAATCATTGTTTACCACGGTCATTGGTCGTAGCTTATACTTACGTTATCAGGGGCCAGATACGCTCAGGTAAATTGCACGATTATTCGGAACTTATACGTAAAGATAAAGGCACAGTTCAAAAGAGAGCCACTGAAGAACTTTTAAACATAGCAAATATCCAGGTATCACCTGAAAGTTGCGGTCTAGCAGAAATTCATCGTTTTCAAGTTTATTTTGCTACTCGAGGTATTGCTATAGTTGTGTACTTTTTGAGTAATTTTAGAAAGGGATCTCCACCAGCTTATAGTGGTACACGTTTTGTCATCGATATCCATACAAGGGTTATTTCCAACCGATACTTAATTTAACAGGTACAGCTGGAACCCAAGCTTATTGTATACGTTGCATCAAGAGTTATGATCGAATCGAAGATCACAGATGCTCAAACAAATATTATAAATGTATGAAATTTCTGTGTGAAAAGTCTTTAAATCTCGAAAAATGTAGCAGTTGATGCCGAACTTTTTTCGGTGAAATTTTCTATGAATATCATTTAAAGAAAGAATCGTTCAATAAGTCCAGTAGTGTATGTGAGGAAATAAAGATCTGTGAAAAATATTTCAAAGCTGTGCGTACACAACATCGAAAAGATAAAAAAGAGCACAAGTGCGGTATTTCATTTTGTTATACGTGTAAAACACGATTACCACTAAGTCATTTGTGTAACAATATCCATAGTGCTATACTTGTTTTATGACTTTGAAACACAGCAATCGATACCTGCGCCGGGTGATGAAGAGAATAAGATTCACGTACCTAACTTGTGTGTCGTACAAGTTTGCACTCAATGTCTCAAGATTGATGATATTTTGATTGACTGTAGAGAATGTGGTATGCGTGAATACGTGTTCAAAATCAATCCAGCCAAACAGTTGGTTGACCTAGCTCTGGATCAACAAAAAAACTTCAAAAAAATTGTATGTATTGCTCATAATTCACAAGGATTCGACGCTCAATTTATATTTGAATATATTCTTGAAAATAAAAGTGAACGTATTAAACCGTCAGTGATTTTAAACGGCTCTAAAATAATCTTAATGAAGTTTATGCATATAAAATTCATAGACAGTTTAAACTATTTTCATATGCCATTATCTCAATTACCGAAATCATATCGTCTAAAGGAAATCGAAAAAGGTACTTTCCCCCACTTATTTAATACACCTAAAAATCAAACATACGAAGGTCCACTGCCACGTTTAGTAAAGTATTTACCTGATACTATGTAAACATCGAAAAGAACCCTACTTTTACAATGGTACAATAAACAGTTGAATAACGGTTACATATTTCAAGTAGAAAAAGAAAAATACTGCAAGAAAGATGTGTCCATTTTACGATTAGCTTGTTTGGCTTTTCAAAGTCCATTTATGAAATTTGGTGTAGAGCCGTTTATCGAGTGTACAACTATTGCTTCAGCGTATATGCGTGTTTTCCGAATTTTTTTTTTTAAAAGAATCAAATCGGTCTTGTACCGGCAAATGTTTACAGGTGGGCCGACAACCAGTCTGAAATAGCTGTGAATTGGTTTTGTTGGATGGAGAAACGTGTACTCAATCGATTTATTGAACAGGCTGGCCGATGTCGTGATAAAAGGTTACCCGAAAGTTTCGTTCTATTTCGGTTATAGTCGGCCGCAAGCCGACGAAAATCCTAAATGTATAGTACTACAATTTCATGACTGTTTTTGGCCTGGATGCCTTCGCTGTTACCGAATAAATAGAGACATAGCATTGGCAAATGGTGAATCGATGGATAATAGGTACGAGACAACGCTCATCATTAGTGGCAATATAAAGTTCTGCAATTACGAGTTGATTGAAATATGGGGGTGTGAGTTTAATAAGGAATTCTCTCAAAATGAACAACTTTAGCATTTCGTTAAAGAAAACGTCAATCTTGTCAAGAGAATACCGCTTGATCCTCGAGATGCATTTTGCGGAGGTCGCACAGGTAACACAGTTAAGGTGAGAGTCTGCTTTAGGAGCCGAAAAAAGCGTTTTTTCAGCGATTTTTTTGAAAGAGAAGGAAATGATTGAGAACATAATGTACAATATTTTAGCTTTAAAAAACAATTTTTGTTATTAAAAAATATTAAAATTTCTTCAAGTTATGACCATTTTGCCGGAGCGCCTGGAGTCTGCAATTTATAATCGGTGCCGGTGATGGAGGTCGTGCGGTGCGTCTGAAAGAGTCGAGACAAATTTTTTTTAATTTTTATAAGTTCCTTTCCTATATGAACTCAAAAAATACCGAAGAAGTTGTCAAATTCCAAATTTTTTCAAACTTTTTAAAAAAAAAAAATTCTCTTTAAGTTGCAAAAAAAGTAGATTAAATAATAATGTCCAACTTTTTTAGTTCAAATAGAAGATAATTTAATACTGAAGCTAGATCACATTGATTTTTTTCGATCGGACGTATATTCATTTTGCTATCACCGGCACCGTTGTCTAAAAATCATAAATGTGAAAACTCGAGAAAACGCGCTTTAAAGTTTTCGGTCCAAAAAAATATAAGTTTTTGGGTACTTACAGTAATTAGAGGTTAATCAGCTATCCCTGGGCCATACATTAGTCCTTCCTCTTCTTCAAAAAACTCGTTTTGGCTGAGGGTTTCCAATCTTCGGGTTGTACGAGCCTTCTTGCTAGAAAATGATGCGTGCCGGTTCTCCCGCGTTATGCGCTCAGCATCGACGGCGTCAGCAAAATTTTTGCACTGCTGCCCGATGATGATATTGAGGAGCTGCATGGTGGAAAATACAGTAGAGTAGCCCTCGTTAAAAATGCCTGCAGCCATATATGCTGCAATTTCGACAATTTTATAGCCGGAATTCAAATGTTTCGAACTTAGGCGCCACGCAATCGAATTGAACGATTCGTTTGAATTTTGAGTGTGGCCGCCTAAACGTTAATTTTTGCTTGCATGATCTGCAAATAACGATTTCCGAAATGGCGAGAAACACAGATATAAATTCAATAATGCGGTAGCAGTGCGCAGAATGAATAATGACATCATTGCTGCTTGCTGTCGTTAACTTCTGCTCACTACGGCTCGTGTGTAAGTCTCCGTCGTCCGATCACTTGTAAAACGATTGCCGTGAAATTTCCGCTTTCGTGGTTCCGCAGCACGCTATCTTTTAGATCGATCACCTTGACATTTCGATGTGTACTCGGCAAAATTAAAAGTGGAACTGAAAGCTGACGCTACAAACAGCAGTGTAGAAGCCGATGTCAAGAGCTATAGTATACCGTTATATTGTATACCGTTCTCCCTACTACTACTCAACACTGACCTTCTAGAAACTCCAAATAATGTTTCAAAGGACGGTTGGACCTTTTCAGGTATATACGAGTATAGTCGAATAATAGAATACATCGAGGGGCGGAGCGCGCGCGCTCGGGTCTGCCCGAGCATTCGCACCTGCTCGATGCTCGGCCACGAAAACTGCTCTAGCTTCGGAAATATGTCGAATTGGCCTCTGAAATTTTGAAGACATATTCTTGGATAGTTTTAGAATAGATTTAATACAAAAAAAAATCGATTTGCTGAAGCCGGTAAAGCAGACTCCTCCCTTAAAGTGTTTGATTGTCAAGGTGGCGATAAAATCAAATACGTGGACGTATGTTCTCTATATCCGTACATTTGTAAGCGCGGTAAGTACCCCGTTGGTCATCCTAGAATATACGTCGATCGTGAGAAATGTCGTCAACTCATAGATCCACACAGTGATATATATCTCGAGTAAACGGCTTGGTCGTGTGTGACGTACACCTCAAAATTTGTATTACTCCGTCTTACCGGTGAAAATGCACGGGAGACTGTTGTTTCCATTGTATCGCACGTGTTGCGAGCAAATGTTACAAGATGAGTGCCCGCTCGAAGACCAAAACGATCGAGTTTTACGGGGCACATGGGTATCCGAGGAAATCAAGATGGCAGTGAAACTAGGTTACGTTTCGCAAGATGTTTATGAGATTTGGCAGTACAAAATGACGCGATACAACCCGAGAGCACGGCAAGGTGGTCTGTTTGCTGAAAACATAGACGATTTTTTTATGCAAAAAGCTTTGACATCCGAATATCCACCAAAGTGTGTCACGACCGAGGATCAAGAGCCGTACATACATGAACTCAAAGCAGCTGAAGGTATAAGATGGCACAAGAATGCTATATGTTTTAATGCCGGTCTAAGATCGGTAGCTAAATTATGTTTAAATTCCTGGTAGGGTAAATTTGGTTAACGCGAAACTTTATCGCAAACGGAAATTGTTATAGAGCCAGAAAGACTTCTGGAATTACTTACCAGTGCTGAAGTAGACGTTAATAGGATTTTGACTGTCAGCGAGAAAACACTGTACGTGAACTGGTGCTACAAAGCTGAAGCTGTGAAACTATTTCCAGCCACGAAGCTTGTCATTTCTGCCTTTACAACCGCACAGGCTCGATTGAAACTGTTTGAGTATCTACACACTTTAGGGCCCCGTGCTCTTTAACATGACACACATTTAGTTTTCTACGTTAGCAAAGGCGAGAGTGGCGAGAACGATTTGCCTATCGACACGACACTTGGCAGTCTGGCGGATGAGTTGGCCGACAAGGGTATCGGTACGTATATAACGACGTATCCATCAAGCAGTCCAAAGTTTTACGCGTACAAATACAAAAAAAAAACCGACGGTAGTGAGAACTAAGTATGCAAGATAAAAGGTATACGTCTCAATTATACAAACAGTCAGAAGATAAATTTTGACATGATTCGCGAGTTCATCACATCACCGCACACCGAGATAGTGTTATCGAATTCTGCTATTAGTCGAACAGTTTTTCACGAAGTCCTTATGCAAAACGAGACAAAAACGTGCAAACCGGTGTACGAATAGAGGAGATTCCTGACTTCGGACAAGAGTTACCCGTACGGTTACAAGAGCGGCCCGGCAACAACTGACGCAATCTCACAAAATAATCTGGACTTATGAGATACAGATGGCGTTATTATTAACAACAAATCTTTCGTATGGGCTGTTAATGAGATGATTAATTGTGATAGCGGGAGTTTGGAATCGCATTAACGATCGCCGAGTCGCCAACAAGCTAATTGGGCGTGGCGCGATGTTTGTGAAAAAAGCTTATTGGCGACCGGCGCGACATCGGCGAGCTGATTGGTCGCGGGCGTAAACGAGCTCGCTGGTATCGGTAGTTCTAATAAGCTGATTGGTGCTCGTGTGAGCCCCACCATAGCGCTCACGGACTCCTAAACGGACGCGCGCTGGGACCCCATCGCGGCCCCAAGATCGTCGGTAGTGTTAGAACCAATTGAGGAGGGGATTTAATCTGTTGAATCATGTGTACGAGTCATGGATTTGCGCTGGAAACATCCATTCACATCAATATTGTGCGGGCCGATAGGCTGTGGGAAAACGGTGTTTGTGAAAAATATTTTAACAACCATCGATCGTATGTGTGACACTCGAATCGAACGCATAATCATTTACTATTCAGAGTGGCAGACGGATTACAGAGGTATCGACAAAAACGTTGACTTTCGTGAAGGTTTACCACAGAACACTGACTACGCTCGTGATTTAAGAGAAAACTTGTGATTATAGACGATTTGATGCGTGAATCGTCCTCTGGAGGAGTAACCGTCGACATATTTTCAAAACTTAGTGCTCATCATAACCTATCTGTGCTGTTCAATACCTAAAATATCTTTAATCAAGGAAAAGGACAGCGTGATATCTCTTTGAATGATCAATACATGGCAGTATTTAGAAATTTGCGCGACAGCTCTCAGATACGACATCTCTTTCGTCAAGTGTGTCCTGAAGATCCAACATTTTTTCAAGAACCTTACTGAGATGCCACCGCAAAACCTTATGGTTATCTCTTGCTGGGCTTGAAGCAAGATACACCCGATAATTGTTGATTTTGCAATTGTATTTTTGCTGACGATGAAATACACTACGTTTACGTGCCGCAGAAAAAGACAAATAGTAACGATACTTTGAACCAGCTACAAATCGCGTCGTTGTAATGGCTCCAAAAACTCAACATCCTTTTGCTCACAAAGAAACCACCATTCTACGAGCATTGTATCTCAAAGAGAATATCTCTTCATATTTGTGAGTATGCTCTGAACGTGTTAATCGATAACGTACCACTCAAGAAACGACACAAGTCTCGTTTACGTAAACACGCAACAACTCTACGAAAATTGACAACACCTAGTCTATGCTTATCGAGAAAGAAAACACTTATCGTACAGCAAGGAGGATTCTTACCTGCTATACAAGCACCACTCCCAGGTATCGTTTTGGCTGCTCTAGCAAGTAAATAAACAAAAAAAATGGAATACACTAGAAAAATGGTTCTCCTACTACTACTACTTAAAGACGTTGATAGTGCAGAAAAGAGAAAGAAATACTCAATGTATGTCACCGCTTCGGTTAATCAAGAACAGAATGAAGAAGATGTAATGCAGGCAGAGGACGAGGAGGAGGAGGCGCTAGAGGATCGGATCGATTCCGATATCCTGCAGAGTGTTCCTCAAAAGTACCGAAATAAGGCTGGTCAACTACTGCGTCGTTTGCATATCAGTGGTAACATTGTTTGGGGTGCTGATGAATCTGTAACGATAGGCTGAGTACGGATACGTGGTGGTAACATGGTTGACCTATTAAATGACGCTATGAGAGAGAGACGAGTCATCCCACCACTGGGACATCTCCAATTTGCTGTTGCACTCCGTGAATCATTCATTCCTCGAGAGTTTATAGGCAACAAAAGAGTTTGGCGCAATATTTTTCAATCGTCGTCAAGTGGATCGTCGACAGGGGACATTGTTCACGCTCTTGCACCACGCACACACTGTGTAAACGATCTCGATAGTAGAGGTGGTAATGTTGATGGTAGTGGTAGTGGTAGTGGTAAATACTCATCTGCTCGTAGCAGTAACAGTAGCAACTGGGGCGTCCCAGGTGAACGAACTTGCGCTTTACCAGTTAAAAGTAAGAGTTTGAAGAAAAAAAGGCGCCTGACGCAGAGAAGTAAAAGAGAAAAAAAGCATTGAGGATAGAATATTAAGTATGGCGTCGATTGAGCGGGGAGTTCAAGAGAAAGAAAAAAAAAGTGAGTATGCAAGCAGACGAAAATTTGCGTGAAAAATAGCCCTTTGGACATCTTGATTGATTTACTACCGTTTGAGATGCATGTGCCTGGTTACAGATTCTGTGGACCAGGTACTAAATTAACTGAACACATCGAGCGCGGCGACGTTGGAATTAATCCTTTGAATGAAGCCTGTTGTCAACACGAGATCGCTTAAACTGACAAAATAAAAGGTGATCATCGTCAAGCTGATCGATTTTTAACAGATTACGCTTTCTCTCGTATGCTTACAGAGGATACGGAACCTGATGAAAAAACGTTGGCTTTAATGACGGCTTGCTGTATGGTTAGTAAAATAACATTTAAAAAAAAATTTCTCGCATCAAGAGGTCTATAAAAATAAAATCAAAACAAGCAAGAAGAAAATCAACGTCGAGTGATAAAAATACAAAGGTAAAGAAAGTGAATAAAATGGTGGATAATGCATACAACTTTTGAGAACCTCTACTACAGTCCCGCATATACCTCTGGCATATGCTGCTGTTGATAAACTTTTTCAAGCTATGCGTAAAAAAAGTGATCGACAAAGTGTTATCGAATGGCTCGAGAGTCAAGATGCCTACAACTTGCACAGACCTTTTAGACATCGATTCCCAAGACGAAATTACAATGTGCGAATTATTGACGATGTGTCGGAAGCTGATTTGATGGATGTGAGGGCTATAAAAACTTACAATGATAGCTACAGCTACCTTTTATCTGTCATAGTCGTGGTAAGCAAGTACAGCTTTGTGCAATCAGTCAAAGATAAAACTTCGAGAAACGTCGGTGATGCTTTTAAGCGTATCTTATCGAGAAGTAACAATCGTAAACCGGTGTATCTTCAAACCGATAGAGGAAAAGAGTTTATCCGTCGCGAAATGCAAGAAATCTTGAACAAATATGGTATAGAGTATAGAGTGGTACACAGTCCTGATACAAAGGCCGCCATCGTGGAAAGATTTATAAGAACTGTGAAGGAGAGAATGTGGTGGTATTTTACTCACAAAAACGCGCAACGTTACATTCACGTTTTGCCGAAAATCGTAGAATCGTACAACGTTGCCAAAGCTCGCAAAAGTTTAGAACGTCGATATGGTAATCATGCTTTTCGACAACCTAAATATAGTGTTCGTGATTTGGTTCAAGTCAGTCGTGCAAAGAACGTCTTTGCCAAAGGTTACGGAAGCGGTTGGACGTTGGAACTATTCAACATTGCTCGAATCTCTTTCACACGTCAACCACAGATAAACTTTTTGAAGGACTTGGCAGACGAATACATCCATGGATTTTTTTACTCAGTAGAGCGGATCAGAGCGCGAAAAGATTTAAATACAGACATTTTCGAGGTTGAGAAAGTTTTAAAGAGTAGAGGTAGAGGTCACTCTAAGGACTATTTTGTTAGTTGGAAAGGTTACTCCGATAAGTTTAACTCTTGGGTTAAGGTGAATCATTTAAAATAGATATAAACTGAAGGACCAGTTATATATCACTTTTCCCAGCAATAGCAGTCTGCAATATTTTAATGACAACACTACAACACACTTTATTACACAGCTACCACAACAAATACGACTACATGGGTCATGGTCAGTTACACTTACGGAGGTTCGAATACCTCTAACGTTTCAACACGTGTCATCGGATAAAGAAGAACAAGTCAGAAAAGTTTTGTTAAATAGCATACCACACACGTATCTAGAGACAAATAAATTAAGAGTGGAAAATTACAGCAGTGCCCTGTCACTGATTCGGCCAGGAATTCACAAAGATGTGCAGAGTCTGATACAAGAAATAAATAATTTAGTCTGTACGAAGGAACATTTGGAGTTTACAGTCGAGTGTGGCGAATACGTGACGATCAATAGAGTTTGTGGAAAGACGACTTGTACCGAGTTCAGTCGCAAACTTTGTCTGTCCAAAAAATTACAAAAAATTTGGGTTTGAAATATACACAGCATTTTTATTAAAAATCAATATCCGATAGATGGTGCTAGACTAGCTCAACCTTCCAACGGCTTACCATCCGTGATCATGATTTATACTGCTATTTGTGAATCTTACGTAACGGGTGACGTTCAATCACGGTTGTGGCGAGCAGTATCGCTAAATATAGATGATTACGCGTATGGCGACACCAGAATCAAAAGTTTCTCCCCTCCCATATACCTACCTTTACTATACATCTCTTTTCAGACCATCGAAATTAATATAAGAGACCAGTTTGGACATCCAATACCATTCGGTTACGGTATGTTGACGGTGACTCTTAATTTTAAAAGAACTGATTAAAGTGATTACGTAATACAAAAAAAAAAACAGATAATGGATCGTTATTACGAATATTTCAATATCAAGGTGGTAGTTGGGGTACCTTTGGTGGGAGTCCTCATATTGGTCGGATTGGACGCATTTACATTGGCTCCCCCTACCAACGAGATCATGGTGGCACTGGTTCATTCCTAGCTGGTATAATTCAACGTGTTCTCCCACTCTTAACCCGTGGAGCCAAGGTGATTTGGAAGGAGGCTGTACGTGCTGGAATGAACATTATGTCTGACATCGACACGCGAAATATACCATTCAAAGAATCATTTCCTAACCGTATGAGAGAATTTGGTGAGACTCTGAAGAGAAAGTCTGAGGAAAAACTAGATAAGTTGATGGAGATGTCAGGATACAAAATGCACCGCTACGTCGATCCTCTTCAGTTGCAATTGCTCAGCGGACCTGTCACAATCCGCAAAGACACGTTTTGTCGCTGTGGTCCTTGCAGTGGAAAATCTGCGCGCCTCTCTGAAACCAGTTCTCCCAGAAACTCGGAAAAAGGGATCCATCGGGCGCGTTATCGATTTTCCCCACCAGGGCCACCAGCACCTCTTTACCTTCCGACTCGCTAAGGCGTGTCACAGGGTATCCAACCAGGACGATGGCCACCTTTAGTGCCATGGCCACCGCCCTGCTATAGCTCCCCGGGGCATTCCCAACAAGTCGTTTCTTAAACTCTCTCGGGGTGGAGCCATCCGATCGCGTCCTTTTGAGTGTGTCGGTGGGGCGCGTGCCCTCCGAACTCCCTCAAGCACGCTCCTAACGTGTCTCCGCCCCTGAAGAGCGTCTCCAGTTTTTATGCCTATTTCTACCCCCCGGGGTTGCGCCCGCAGCCGCCCGATGGCCCTCTGCACCAGCATTTACTCGAGGGGCTCCAGTATTGGCCGTCAGGGTTGCCCCCGCAGCCGCCTGAAGGCCCTCTTCAATCACCTTATCTGGAAAGACTCCGGTATTGGCCGTCAGGGTCGGCCCCGTAGCCGCCCGGAGTCTCTTCATCGCTGTTTGGCTCCGGAGCTTCTGGCGCTTTTTGTACCTTTTCGTTTAAGTCACACATTTTATGTTTTTCAGGGAATGCGGGTGTGATAGTGTTTATGGCAGACGCCGCGGACCGCCCTCGCTCGCTTTTGACCCCCCTGTGGCACCTCCCTGAAGGACAAGACGTGACTCCGGTGGCCTCAGTGCTCCCCCCCCCCGGCCCATCATGGCCCTATCCGGTCACCAGCCAGCACTGTCTAGGTCGAGGGAGATTTTTCCCCGGCTGATAGGGCAGCCAGGTCGTGTTGGTTAGACGACCCGGGCCCCTGTACTATCCGGCGGCCTGGGAACACCAGACCAACCCAGTTTTCCCACTGTACCCTCCGGCCGTCGGCCCGACCCCCCGTTTGAGTGCCCCTGGTTGATCCAACGAGCGCAGGTTTAGCCGCGCTCCTGCAGTGTCCATATATGCGTGTATGTGTGTGTGTGTGTGTGTGTGTGTGTGTGTGTGTGTGTGTGTGTGTGTGTGTGTGTGTGTGTGTGTGTGTGTGTGTTTTGCGCTGTAACCGTGTTTTCCAACCGGCACTGCCACCTTCGCCATGTTGGGAGATTGCCCTTAGCCTTTAGTCGGACTGCTGGAACCGTCCTCGTTTCCCTCTTCTCTTTGGTGAGAGGAGGGATCCGAGCCTCGCCCCCAGCCCGGGAAGAGCCCATTCATGGGAGCCTTTAAACAGTGGAGATCCCATTGTTGTCGGGCAACCCTACAGCCAAGTGATAGCCCCTGTTAGGGGGATCCCCATCCACAGGAGAGCCCATTTTACCGGGAGTCCTTCCATCCGTGCCCTCCTCCACAGATTGGGTTTGAAAACTGTTCCCCCATCCGACCAGAGGAGCCCCTCCACCGTCCCTATAGTGCCCGCATCAAGGTGGCAATCCTTAGGAGGGGTAAAATTTTTTACTTAATACACCAAATATTAAAGGGGAAACGTATATCCACGTTATTCCACATAAATCTTGGATCCACTTAAATGCACGTAAATCTACGTAAATGGACGTAAATCTACGTAAATCTTCGATCGACATAAAATTTGTTACTCTAAGCAAGAAACATAAGAGAAACTGTAGTTCCACGTAAATACACGTCAATCTTAGATCCGCGTAAATTTTTTTACTCTAAACACCAAACATAAAAGGGAAAATGAGAAAGAAGACGTAAATCTGTGTAATTCCAAGTAAATCTTGTATTAGCGTAAAATTTGTAGGCTATGTACCAAACAGAAGAAGGCAAACGTACATCCATGTAAATCAACGTAAATCTTGGATCTACGTCAGACCAGCCAATTATACAACAATCGTCAGAAGGCCAACGTAAATTTACGTAAATCTTGGATCCACTTAAAATTGGTACTCTATGCACCAAACATATCAGAAAATGTAAATCCAAGTATATCGACGAAAATCTTGGATCCACGTGAAGTTTCAGGCTATCTACCAAACAGAAGAAGGGAAACGTAGAGCAACGTGAATTCGCGTAAATCTTGGATTTGCGTAAATCCACGTACATCTTGTATCGACGTAAGATGTGCATAATATGTATCAAACAGAAGAAGGGAAATGTAAATCCGCGTAAATCCACGTAAATCTTCGATTCACGTAAAATTTCTTACTCTATGCACCAAACATAACAGAAAAAGTAGATCCACGTAAATCGACATAAATCTTGGATCCACGTAAATTTTGTTACTCTAAGCACGAAACATAAGAGAAAATGTAGTTCCATGTAAATGCACGTCAATCTTGGATCCGCGTAAATTTTTTTTACTCTAAACACCAAATCTGTGTAATTCCAGGTAAATCTTGTATTAGCGTAAAATTTGTAGGCTATGTACCAAACAGAAAAAGGCAAACGTACATCCATGTAAATCAACGTAAATCTTGGATCTACGTTAGATCAGCCAATTATACAACAAACATGAGAAGACAAACGTAAATTCACGTAAATCCTCGTAATTCTTGGATTCTCGTAAAATTTGTTACTTAATGCACCAAACATTAAAGGGGAAATGTACATCCACGTAACTCCACGTAAATCTTTCAACTACGTAAGACCAGCCAATTATGCAACAAACATGAGAAGGCAAACATAAATTCACGTCAATCTACGTTATTCTTGGATCCACGTAAAATGTGTTACTTAATGCACCAATCATTAAAGGGGAAACGTCCATCAACGTAAATTCACGTAAATCTTGTATCCACGTACAATTTGCAAGCTATGTACTAAACAGAGGAAAGCAAACATAGATCTACGTAACTTCGCGTACATCTTTGATCCACGTAAAAGTTGGTACTTAATGCACCAAACATTAAATGGGAAATGTATATCCACGTCAATCCAGGTAAATCCTGAATCCACGTAAATCTCGGATCTACAAAAATTTGTTACTCTATGATCATATATAGCCATATATGACCGCATACGGGCAAAAATGATATATTGCCGTGTATGGGACGTCATATATGGTTATATATGGAACATTTTTACCCGGACGCCTAAAACTCGTCTCCGGCTCGCTATACGCACTCACCCTTAGCTCGTACTTGCTCGTCTACAAACTGTACTGTAAAATCCACACTGGGTCTAAAAAGAATCGACTTTTCGCCTTTGCTCGGGAGCTGTCGAAGCATCGAGTTAATTATTACTGGGCTGTTCCGAATGGAGTTCCGGCAGTTTATTCGATGCTTAAGGTTTGGAAGGTTGGTATGTAACTGCCGGAGCTACTGTTGGAAAAATTTTCCATATCAGCTTATCCGCTAATCAGTATAATAAGAATATTGAGCTTCTTGGGTAAAAAAAATATTGACTACTTATATTTCCACGCCTTTTAGCAGTTTACTAAGATACATGAGGTATAACGGTGATAACGTGAACAAATTTCAAAAATTTGAATATTAAAAATGTAAACAATATTTTCAATTAACTGTCCACTATATGAAATACAATATTTTGAGTTTGAAAATTTGACTTAGTTTCACAATCAGCGTTTACAATATTCATAATAACGCATTTTGTTTATTTGTGAATGGTTTGCAATGTATTTGGTTTTAAGAACGTCGATTTTTTCTATCCCTCATCCTCAATTTTAGGTAAGAGTGACATTTAAAATTAATAAACGGTCCATATAACGAGAAGTAAATCAATATGTAGATTTTTATGATTAAAAAGTGAAAGTGATCATTAAAGATACTCTAAAAATGTTTCCTAATACGTACCGATGTACAGTTTAATCAATTCTGTATTCTGAAATCTAAAACCTTTTTGTAAACTCATTAAATATAATTATAGTTATTATGTAAAAGTTTGGAGCCAAAAAGTTATAAACAGTTTAAGCATAGAAAATCGAAAAAATAAAAATGGAAATCTTAGAAAATTATATTTCTTTTTACCAATAACTGTTTATTTCGAAAACTTTACACGTTGAATGAATATTAGAAAACTTTTCATTAGATTTAGTAAAAGCGTTTTCAATTTATTTTTTATTTTTATGTAACTATCTTTTTGACGCGCTTAAAAATTAACGCCCATAACCTCTTTAAACAAATAATTTTATTTCATATATAAAATTACTTTTATAACCGAATCTCGTTTTTACTTTTTTATTATCGGTGTCTCTTACTAATACAATTTCTTTATCAAGTAAATATTACATATATAAATTAATATTAGCGAAATTTCACCATGTGATCTGACAGATGCTACGTCACGGCTTACGTTACTAAATTTCAACTTGGTAGTAAAGGATTATAATAAGGTCCTATACACAGATTTTGTATTAAATTGGTTGAAGCTACCTATCATTTTATTCCATTCAAGTTGGTGTTACCTGTCAGTGGAGTATACAAATTTCAACATATTTTAAAATTTGCCATAGTTAAAATTTATCACAGTTCAAATGTATCATGAATTACTATATGATTTGTGATTTAAAGAAATTATGTTCATAAATGTTCTGTGTGCATTAAATTATTTTTAAACAAGACCAACACGAGACTAAGACAAGACCAAGACAAGACGAAAGTAATGAGCCTTGAGCAAGACCAATATGAGACCAAGAATTTAAAATGTTTCGTATTGTCTCGTCGTGGTGGCAGCCCTATCAACGCACGTAGAACACGTTTATCTTTTCTCGATAATGTATACAATTAAGCTACAACAATAGTATATTGTGTACTAAAGGCGAAATGTGGGTCTTGTTTAACCGAGTATGAAGTGTACAGTACGAGTCATAGGCTAGCGAACACGAGCCGAAGGAGAGGTAAGTTTTACCTCATTTTCTCAGCAAGTAAAACAGTTTTAAGCAGGCAAAAAAGTCGGCAGCGGGTAAAAGGAGTCTGTGGTGCCCGCTTCCGACTTTCTTCCCGGCCGGTCGGAAACATTTACTTCGGACTCGATTTCTAGGTAGGACACATGCAACAATCATACGTGTGTGACAAATAAACATTGTTAAAAGTGAAACACTGTGCTTTTTGCATAAGGCACTCGCCAGATATATAAGAATAAACATAGAACCATTAATTTCATTATATCTCCAAAATACTATGTTCAGTCTATATGGATTGATTCTACGTTCTGAAATGCTGGAAGAAACGGATATTTCTGTTCTTATCGCATTTTCTCTTATCTCAATTCAACGGTGATACAGACGGAACATTGAGTTGAAGAGTCACAGGGTTTCTTATCCTGATAGAAATTAGTTTTGAGTGATGTATAATAACATATCAAATTGTACAGAAAACAAATTTTTTATCAAACTCATAAGGCATTCGCCCACTATAATCATTTTTAAGTATACAGAGAGTATATAGCATACAGAGATTCTACATTTCTCTTATGTTTCGTGCAAAGAGTAACAAATTTTACGTGGATACAAGATTTTCGTGGATTTAGGTGGATCTGCGCTTCCCTTCTTCTTTTTGGTACATAGCTGCAAATTTTACGTGGATGCAAGATTTACGTGGAATTACATGGATCTACATTTTCTCTTGTATTTGGTCTATAGCGTAACAAATTTTACGTGGATACAAGATTTTCGTAGATTTACATCGATCCAAGATTTTTGTGGATTTATACGAATGTACGTGGATATACGTTATTCCGTTATTGTTTGCTGCATTAAGTAAAAGTTTACATGGATCCAAAATTTACCTTCTTCCGCTTGATACATAGCCTGCCAATTTGACGTGGATATAAGATTTTCGTCGATTTACGTGGATCTATATCTTCTTTTTTTTATTTTCTGTTGGTGCATAGAGTAACAAATTTTGCGTGGATTCTAGATTTGCGCTGATTTACGTTGATCTACGTTTCCCGTCTTCTGTTTGGTACGTAGAGTAACAAATTTTACGTATATCCAAGATTTACGTCAATTCACGTGAATCTAAGATTTACGTTGCTTTATGTGAAACCCAGATTTACGTGGATTTACGGGAACTAAGTTTGCCTTCTTCTGTTTGGTACGTAGCCTGCTAAGTTTACGTAGATACAAGATTTACGTGGATTTACGTGGATCCAATATTTTCGTGGATCCAATATTTTCGTGGATTTACGTGGATTCTCGTGGATATATGTGCTTGTTCTTATGTTCAGTGCGAGCTTTACGTGGATCGAAACTTTTTGTGGACAGAAGGTTTGATTGCACCGTAATTGCTAGTATTGCTCCTTAGATCCATGTAAATCTACATAAATCGACGTAGAAATCACGTGGATTAACGTGGATTTGGTGCGAATATACACTGCCATATTTATAACATAAAACTCCTTTCTTGTTTATGGGTGATTCAACGGCAAGTGATCAAGTCACAAATTTTAATACTCTGAAACTTTAAGAATATGATGTATTTCATTCCCTTACCTCTATTAGTTCAGGATTTATGCTAAGCTGAAAAACGTGATTAATTGCATTATTTTCATTATTCTCAAAATGTATGTATTTTTATCTCGAAAACTATAAAAGATAAAGCACTTTAGTCCATCTATGCTGGAATGAGAATTGGATGCAGAATATGCTAGTATTTTTTGCATCACCGAATTTGATGATTTTGTTTCGTCTAAATGTCTGCCAAGACACCGATGAAATTTTAAGCTGAGCGCCACAATCAGTTTTGTTGAAAAAAATTTAAATGATAGTTATAGATGTATATTTTAAGATAGAACAAGATTTAGAATTGTACTATAACTCAATTACGAGAAACAAATAAAAGAAATGGGCTTATTTTACCAAAGCTAGACTCTTATGCGATTTAACACGTAAATCTGTTTCTGATAAAATAAGCCTATTTGTTTTATTTTTTTCTCATAACTGAGTTATAGTATCATTCTGAATACTGTTTCAACAAAATAGTTCGTGGCGGTTAGCTTAAAATTTAATCGGTGTCTTGACAGAAATTTGGCCAAATCAAAATCATCAAATTTGGTGATGCAAAAAATACTATCATATTTTGCATCCAATTCTCTTTCCAGAATACATGAACTAAAGTACTTTATATTTTATAGTTCTCCAGATAAAAATACATACATTTTGAGAAAAATGAAAATAATTCAAATAATTATAGTTTTCAAATTGGCATAAATCCTGAATCAATAGAGGTAAGGGTTTGAAATCTTTTTTACATGTTTTGGGTATGAAATACATCATTTTCTTAAATTATCAGAGTATGAAAATTTTTCATTTGCTCATCTGATAATTTAAGAAAATGATGTATTTCATACCCAAAACATGTAAAAAAATTGTTATATATATATATATATATATATATATATATATATATATATATATATATATATATAAATATATATATACATATATTCACAAGAAAGGAGTTTTAAGATATAATATATTTGATTTATTATAGTTTAATTTATTAAACGTAAAATGAGTTTGGAATGAAATCATAAGCTACTAGTACTTACTAGTCATCCTCTGGAGAGTGATTTGACACAGAGTGATGATCACTCAACGGTCGAGAACATAAACTCCTAGACCGGAAGTAGATAGAGACAAAGAGTGTAAATAAGCATACCAGTTGCATAGGTTAAATAAGTGCATCTTCGACAGTTTTACATAGTGTATATAATAAAACGTAAGTAGCAATAGAAAAGTATAAAGTATAATCACCTTTAAAATATTTTTATGATAGCATTCTATAAAAAAAAGCAAAACTTCTCTGAAAACTTACTATTTCCATATACATAACCTATAAACCATGAACTTTCGTTGAACATTTTTACAGATAAGCAATTATGACGGGTCGCAGTATTAATTATTGCACAAATTCATCAACTGAGGGATTCAAAAAGTACAGATTTCCTACAGTTACGAAAAGCAGTATTTTGTAATGTAAGTAAAAAGAACATGTTTCTTTTAATTATGTAATGTTAACAAATGGTACACAGTATAGTGTATGGAAATTTCTTTTTGTTTCTTAAAGAAGGACTCAACAAAATTTTTATTACATTTTCTTCATCTTTGTAATTGTAAGAATTTTTGAATACCTGTTAAATGTCATACTCGATGCTTTAACAAATTAATACGTGTTCAAAGGGGTACAAGGGTGTCTAAATATGAAAATTTGAAAGATGTTAATGAGGTATATTTTTTATTAAAACAGCTTAAATGTTCAATTTTCTGCTTAATTACATGATGCACATAAAAAGAAAGTTAAAAAATCACCGAAAGAAAAAAGTTACCCAACCTAACTCATTGCTGCCCACTGACTTCATCGGTGATTCTCAAAATTGACACTTTCACACTTACCGTAGCATATTTCAACAAATTTTCAATCTTTAGACCTAAGAAAACCACTGCCAATTTATTAGCACTGAGCTTTCTCAAACTCAATAAATTTGTTTCTTGTTAATAGGTCAATAGATGTGTGGTTTTTTATCACTCATTCTTTGTCATAAGATAAATTATAAAAAATTATAAGCTATAACCATAAGTTGCATTATCGATTTAAAAGTATCGCAAAGTAGAAAAATCGTTATAAAACAAAAGCGAAACGATGAATCTTAATTTTTTTCTGATTTCATATCTTCATTAAAAAACAAATAAAAATTCATTTGTTTAATAAAAAATGACCTCGTCAATCTCGATATATAAGCAATCAAAATTTAAAAAAAAATATAAAATCAAATATCTCGAAAGATAAAAGTATTACAGTCTGGGAAAATGTCTGAGTCAAGAGATAGTGAAAAGCTACCTCTTTTAGCTCAGTTTATTTTGAAGATTTTCCTCATCTGCCTCCCTTTCCGCCTCAAGTTCCATGTGCTCACTCTTAACTTCGTTATGGTTCTTTTGCCTGTTTCTTCCCCGATAGTCCCCTCCCGGGCATCCGAATGGGGAACATCTTTACTCCGAGTCACACATTCTCCCAAAGAAGAATTACATGACTAATGTCTGTGGATGACTCGCCGCGGTGGATTAGGTGATAAATGCGGTCTTGGTTCATCACGCCTACTACCCGCACTTGGTGACCTACATAAAATTTGTAGATGATAATCCGCGTTGGATCTGGTGACCGATCCGATGAGCCTGAAACTGGCAGCCAGACTTATAAGCGTGACCATCACAATACCATATATAAAAATCTATATAAATAAAAAAACTGGCTCGGCTTTTCCACCAAAAATAACACGAAAGAAAATTGGAATATGCATTTTAAGGACACCTCTTCAATACAGAGCTTGAATTAAAGAGTACACATTTTAATTATTGCAAAATAAATGTTAATAACAATTTAGCCGGCGGTTTATAAATAATACACTGCCCTGGCCTTCCTACCGCTAGTTAGATAATAATAAAAATTGTTATACTTACTGTAAAGCTTGTTCTTCAATATAGAGTTTAAACTCGAAGGATACACCTTTTAGTTATTGCAAAATAAATGTTAATAATAAATTAGCCCGGCAGGTTATAAATAATACACTGCCCTGGCCTTCCTACCGCGAGTTCGATAATAAAAAAAATGGTTATATATGCTGTAAAGCTTGTTCTTCAATATAGAGTTGATACTCCAAGGGTACACCTTTTAGAGAGGAATGCGCCAAATGTATATACCAATTTAAAAAAAAAATTATTCTGCAGCAAATAAAAGGTGGAATTGTAACTCTGTATTGAACAAGTCCTTAAAATACATATTCCAACTTTCTTAGCTAACAAAATCGTAGAAATAAAATTGGAGCACCGTTTTACTTGTAAGCTATCGAGCTAATTAGCTATTACAACATATTTTGCAATAAATTACAGCTGTACATAAATAATGTAAGAATATGCGTCGTAATTCCAACTCTATATTAAAGAACAATCTTTAAAATATATATTCCAATTTTTTTTATTATCTAACGCACGGTAGGAAGGCCAAGGCAGTGTTTTATTTATAAGCTGCCGGGTTAATTTATTATTAACATTTTTTTTGCATTAACTAAAAAGTGTACCCTTGGAATTTCAACTCTATATTGAAGAACAAGATTTACAGCATATATAACCATTTTTTTATTATCGAACTCGCGGTAGAAAGGCCAGGGAAGTGTATTATTTATAACCTGCCGAGCTAATTTATTATTAACATTTATTTTGCAACAACTAAATGGTGTACCCTTGTAGTTTCAACTCTATATTGAAGAACAAGCTTTACAGTAGATATAACCATTTTTTTTATCATCGAACTCGCGGTAAGAAGGCCAGGGCAGTGTATTATTTATAAGCCGCCGGATAAATTGTTATCACCACAAACTCGTTGAATCAGTCATCCCAGTGGTCATCTCGTTACATGATTTGCGGGCAGCAGGAAGCATATTCATCAGCCTATTCAGGTGGGCAGTGAGTCTGACTCGATTGTTGTCGTAGCGACGAACAAGTGTGTCCCATGCATCAGTAAAATTAGAGCCTATTACCTGAAGGTGTCGTAGTAGACGAGCTGCATCTCCCTCAAGACACCCGAGTAAGTGCTGGAACTTGATAACAGGACTGAGCGAGGCGTTATCCTTCACCATGGAGGTGAATTTCTCCTTGAAGGTCTCCCATTCGTGCTGTTTACCACTAAACGTAGGCATAGGTAGCTTGGGCAGATGATACGTTGAGTGAGATATCTGGACCGTTGCTGCGGGTGCTTGTTCTGGCAACGGTGGCTGAGGAGGTGGCTTAAACTGCATCAGTCGCTCTTGGAGTTCAGCTCTGGCATCAACCTAGGAGTCCTCCATCTCATCGTAGAACTTCTGTACAAAGTATGAGTGCTCCTTCAAGGTTTCTTCAACGATACTTAGCGTCGTTACTGAAGCCAGGTACTCTTTGGAGGTGGCGTAACAAGACAGCCAGTCGCAGGTAACAATCTCTGAGCACTGCAATAGGCAGCAATAAACAAAGCAATAGGCAGCAGCAATGAGCACAGTAACATCAGCGTCAACTGCAGCAGTAAGTTAGCGAGCGACGTTCGAGGTTAGGTTCGCAGCGATATCTACGTACTCGGCACTGCTCGGCGCTTCTCGGCACGCTCGCGTGCGCACTCATGTAAACGCAGCGAGACCGATGTGGAGGGAGCGCCGCCTCTGCTGGTAAGGAACTCGGATGATAATACGCTCTATCCTCTGCACGAGAGGAAGAGAGCGTGACGATTGAACGCTCGGCGGGAACGAGAGAGACGAAAATTTCTCCTGCAGCTTTTCCGCACGGGTCGTGACGTCACTTAAGCCGTTGAAAATTTGAATTTTCAGACACGACTTGAAGTGAATGATGCGTGGTGATTTTTATAAAATCACCTGGAATTTTCACCCTTTCTTTGGTTTCACAGCATATTCGCAGTCCACCCGAGAAAGTCACTTGTTTCGCGGAGGATCCAGTGTCTCTCGGCACGAATTGCAAGTCCGATTTCGGAATTTAAATTCTTAAGTCACTGCACTGATAAATATCCACGCACTCCATAATCACTCATAAAATGTGCACATCCGGCTTCCGAAGGACCAAAAATGTTCAGGCGTTTGTTAACTGGGACTTGGTTAATTAAAACGCGGCCGAACGTAATAAAACAAAAAATGTGTCCGCGCGATTCTGAGAGGATGTGGATGTGTGAAGGATAAAGAGACAAGACACGTCTCGATTAAACCTGTAGAAGCTTTTATTCGAGCTCCGTGTCAATTCAATAGGAAAATTCTGTGCGTATGTGTGTATACAAGGAAAGAGTAAAATGAGATTAAATATATCTAAGTGGGACACGTGGTTGAATACGGAGCGTTAGAAGTGCGATCCGCACAAATTGCTCCGGACAACTCCGCAGGTAGAGTGGAAGAGAGCGAATTCGTCGGGCGCTAGCACTTTTGTTACAAGTGCGACGCCTGAAAATTGATAAGAAAGAGGGGAGAGAAGCTCGCGCCGTGCCTCTCGCAACGACCACCAGCAGATTTAACCTGCAAAAATAGGAGCGCGCAATTTGAAATCGGCGGCCGCCACATCCTTGATACATTAAATTTAACCGTGGATTATTCAAGATATAGTGGGATACACATGCACACACTGACCTGCACACACACACACGAACACATACACATACACAGAAATATAAACCCGCGCGCACACACACACACACACGCACGAACACACGCACAAACACACGCACGTACACACATCCATACAGACATTTTATAAAAATGTATACTTTGATCGCCCAAAACATGTTTCTAGAATGTTTTCTTTTAGAAAATCTTTACTAAACTGTACAAAGCTTCCTCTAGGAAGATGCAATAATTACTATGAATTATGTAGAAAAAGATTTCTAGAAGAGGTTCGTGAAGTACGTTCATAGTTATTTTGAAAAATGAAAGATATCGACAATGCACCAATTTGTGATCAACTAACTTAAGACTTATTTTTGATGATCATATATTTACATATAAATAAATCTGGCTGAACCATTTTAAACTTTGAAGATTTTAATATTATTATTATAATTATTATGCGTATGTTTTACACTAAATATGTTTAAGGAAGCTGGTTTACAAATAAAAATGAAACAATATACTTGACAGCGTATTAATTAATTTTACTATTTTCTGTATTCTTCATTTGTGATTAACAGAAATGACAGAAGCTATATATTGTAGTAGAGCTCTTTTGCTATATAATTTGTAGTAGTTAATGCATCCACTTAGAGGAAGCTTTGCTTATTTCTTGGGTATTACGCGGTAATTTTGTTTGCCAATTGTTATATGTATACATTGAATAACATACTGAGGAGTCAGCGAACTCGAAGTCAACGAATATGAAGTAGTTATTACGCAAGCCGAGTAGCGCGGTACGATAGCAACTTTGTTGTTCAGAAACTCAAATAAAATTACAAAATTTCAAAACAAAAGTATTTGTGAAAGCAGTATGCATTTTTATATGCACAGAACGAAATTGAATCAACAATTTTAAAGTGTTGCAAAAATTATTGCCCACTGAAAAAAATGTTACATGATATGCAATAAATTGTTAAGATTTATGGAATTTAAATATTTTTTATTATCTATGCTATACTTTTGCATAGGTTTAAATTACAATTTATAAATTTTAATCTGTGAATCTCGTCATTGAAAAAAAATTAACTTGTCGTTGTGACTTTAGAACACAGAATTAAATAGAAAAAAAAAATTTATTGGAACGTTTAATAAGGTTGGAGGAAGCTAAATACCAATGAATTTGTAGCGATTATTTAAAGTTTATTTATAAACATTTGCTATTATTTAAAATAGTAATTATCGGATTATCGGTTGCGTCACCTTAAATCATTATATCTAATTTAAATTAAATGTGTAATATTAGTATTTGTCTTGCGAAAACTTGAAAAAAGCACATCTTTTTTTGAACTATTATTTAAAAAGAAATATAGCAATGTAAAATAATATATTAGAACCAATAATTTTATATTTGAACACTTTATTAATTTGAGGAAGTTAAGTGCCAATGAATTTTCAGCGGCTTTTTCTAGTCAAAGTAGAAAAAAATAGCAGCATTAAGTCTCTAGGTAACCCGAAATATGAATTTTTAGTTCTATTTTAAGAACAATTGTAGATTGGACCTTGAAAGCTTTATCAGTTTTGAAATATGCCTACGCATTTTTCTTATTTATATGTTGAAGAAACACTATAACATATTTTAAATTGATCCGTTAGAAGCTTCATCGCTAATCGCATATTGAATACTAAAAAATAATAGAAATCTTAATTCTGAGATAATCAAGGTTTTATTAAACAGGAGTAAAAATGATATTTACAGGTTTCAGTTTTGTTTAGCAGTTCAATTTCAATTGAAATTTTATAACTCTTGTTCCATCAGAACATAGTTTACTTGCAATTAGATGCCGTGGCGACATCTAACGGTCAAGTCCTACGCAATCGTCCTACGACCATGACATCGCTGGATCGCCGTCACCTCTGCTGCCCACCCGGGGACACACGGCTCCCAGCTACCACGGACTGCGGTCAGATCTTGAAGGATCAACGAAAAGATACGTTTTTTCTGTTTAAGTGCATGCTAAATTAATTATTGCGAAATCTTTATGTTAAGCATCGCGCGTGTGCGTGCGACATACTTAAAAGTAGCTAAGTTCTCGTTCTATAATTTATGGTTAGTGGTTATCCTAATTATTAATAAAAGGGCCGGGCGGTTTATTATATTAAACATTTTTTGGTATTGTTCGCGAGTGAAATTTCCAGTCAAATTCCATAAAGCATTTGTTTGCGCGCGCATCGCGGGCGCCTCAGTTAGAGGAGAGGACAAGCGCGTGGCAAAGGGTGTTTACATTTTCGAACGCAGTCGCGATAAAGACGATCGTGCACAGTTACAGTTACTTCTCAGTTAGTTCTTCTTATAGCAAGGTTGCGCAGGTTAGCTTAATAGTCAACTGCTCTGTCAATTAACATGTCTTCACGCATACCATTTATTGCGCAAAAGCGAACGTCTCTGTGTAAAAAAATACATTCATTATCTATAGATTTTGAGCAGGGTAATACTGGTCACGATTGCGTTTGAGTTGAATTAAGAAAGTATTTCACGCGTACGAGGAGTTGAATGACGAGTTAGCTCTGCTAGTAGTAGATGCAGAACGAGTAGGTTTGATTGAGGAAATCCAGCGTGATTTTTATGCGATTGCGTTCGAAAATCGAGAGTGAAGGTAATGCTAGCGTTAATATCTCGACTCAGGGCGAGTCGATGGGTAATTCAACTTTCATCGGGAAGCAGCGGCTTCTCAAATTACCGGTAACAGAACTCCCAAAATTCGATGAAAACGTCAATAAATGGCTTTCCTTCATTTCAAAATACATTGAAACCTATGGTAGATGCGCGTACGGATATTCCTAATTTAGTTAAAATTGTATACTTGAAGAATTGCCTTATCGGTAAATGTTTTCTTATGGCAAAGCATCTCGATACAATTCTAGGTATTTCAGTTTTTTACCGGGGATGGTAAACACTGCGCGACAGCATATTACAACGTTAGAATCACTCAACCTTCGTCCGAGAGATCACGTTATCGTACACATTCTCGAGCAAGCGCTACCGCGGGAGATCCGGTTAAAATGGGAGGAATCGCTCACGTTAGATGGCATACCTACGCCAAAGGAGTTTTTTAAATTCATCGGGGAAACGGTATTTAGACTACACATCATGGAGAGAAACGCCCCGTGCCGTTAAGCAGTGCGGGCGGGCGGGGGAAGTAACGTCGTAGTGAGAAAGAAACGCATGTATAAAAGGCGAAAAAACAGATACGGGGACGCGCGCTCTCGTAACAGTTGCGAAGATTTCATGCGCTCATTGCCAGGGCTAGCACTATATTTACAGATGTCCCATCTTTGAAAAGTTGACGACTCAACAGCGGTGGGGCGCTGTAAAGAGTAAAAAAGTTTATCGCAACTGCTTGCGTAAGCATACGGGGGAGCGCATGGCTATTAAATGTAAGCAATGTAATCGATTTTATCACACGTTTCTCCACACAGGCAATGCGAGCGCACCCACAATTTCAAATTTCCCTGCCAAGGTAAAATTCGATTCCAACGTAAAGTCACAATGACTATCTGCAGGTGTTTTCGGCACGATCTCGGGTTTATCGCGTTCTCAGCTGATGATGAGCGCTATCGTGCGCGTAAGAATCGCCGACGAGAAATCTGTAGAAACTCGCGCGCTTTTAGATACTTGCGCGACTGCTCATTTTATCACGTCTGATTGCGCGTAAACTTAAGGGGTTAGTCTTGTGTAAACGCCTGAATTTTAACTGTTTTTGTGCAATTTTTTTTTACAAGATAATAAATGCGATTGTTCCAATTTTTTCATATGTTTTTGATGACATCTTATAGTGAACAATAATTTTTTTTACGGCCAAAGTGGACATAAAAAATAGGCAGGTGTCTGGTCATGGCGATAGCGGCAGTTTGGGTTGCCTGAAATAAAAAATTCGAACGGATATTGTTATGTAGGCTTGTTATTTTCGCAGGTAGCAGATTTAGTTATTTTAATTGATAATTAACAAAATGGCGCCTTTATGAAAAAATTTTTTTGTACACAATAAGAGGTCATTAAAAACATATAAAAAATTGGAACGATTGCTTTTTATTATCTTGTAAAAAAAATTGCACAAAAATAGTTAAAATTTAGGCGTTTACATGGGCCTTACCCCGTAAACTTCCCGTGCGCACTTGTTTCCTTCCTATAGGCGCATTTATTAATTAGATGCGTACCGTTTCTGAAAACAGCATTGAAGTTTGTTTTCGTTCTCTGCAAAGTAATTTCGAAAAAGCTTTGATTTTTCTGATCGTTCTGAAAATTACGGAACGGAACAAGTGCGCACGGGAAGTTTAAGAGGTTAGTCCTGTCTAAACGCCTAAATTTTAACTATTTTTGTGCAATTTTTTTTACAAGATAATAAAAAGCAATCGTTCCAATTTTTTATATGTTTCTAATGACATCTTATAGTTTACAAAAAAAAATTTTTTTCATAAAGGCGCCATTTTGTTATTTTTCAATTAAAATAACTAAATCTGCTACCTGCAAAAATAACAAGCCTACATAACAATATCCGTTCGAATTTTTTATTTCAGGCAACCCAAACTGCCGCTATCGCCATGACCAGCCACCTGCCTTTTTTTGGATGTCCACTTTGGCTTTAAAAAAATATAATTGTACAGTATAAGATGGCATTAAAAACATATAAAAAAAATTGGAACGAGTACTTTTTATTATCTTGTAAAATAAATTGCATAGAAATAGTTAAATTTTAAGCGTTTACACAAGACTAACTTCCCGTGCGCACTTGTTCCGTTCCTATAGGCGCGATTAATGAGATGCGTACCGTTTCTGAAAATAGCATTGAAGTTTGTTCTCGTTCTCTACATAGAAATTTCGAAAAAGCTTTGACTTTTCTGACCGTTCCAAAAATTACGGACACGGCACCTGACGAAATCTTCCTACGCGAACAGGTCAGAATTTCCGATGACTTGCGATTAGCCGATCCACAATTTCACGTCCCAAGACAGGTTGATATGGTAATAGGTTCCGGCGCTACACTTTCGTTACTTTCGATCGGCCAAATCAATTTATCGGGAAATAACTGCGATTTATATATGCAAAAAACACAGCTTGATTGAGTAATAGTAGGGGGATTAAATGAAGTTCAAGGTTCGAAAGCGGTTTGCAATTTATCGAAGTCAGTTGATCAATTAACACTATTTTGGGCCGTAGAAGACGTTTCAGGCTCATTAGATAGAGAACTCCTTGGGATTATTAGGCCCGGTAATTTTATACGCGAAAATTATCATGCAGGAATGCTGGAAGGTTCAGATAAATTGGGACGAATCAGTGCCGCAAGAATTACATTCACGTTGGGTTCTATTATATTCGCAGAACAATTGCAACTTCTACGTAACGTTTTGATGGAACGATATCTCGTCATTAAAGAATTAGTATGGGTGGAAATTCACGGATTGTGGGACGCAAATCAAGTGAGTAGACTCACGTGTGCAAAGCTGCGAGTCGCGCCGTAAAAGAAAATCACTATTTCTCGACTCGAATTATGTGGAGCTTTAACTCTTGCGCAATTATATCTCGAAGCCCGAACTGCATTTAACTTCAACGTTCATCGTGTTGTTTTATGGTCCGATTCAACTATCGTTCTACACTGGATTAAAAAATCACCACAGGTTTTAAAGTCTTTCGAATCAAATCGAGTTCGCGTAATTCAGACTTTAGGAAAGAGCGTAGAATGATGTCACGTTACTGTGAACAATAATCCCGCTGATGCTTTATCACGAGGATAGCTTCCGGTAGAATTTCTGAGAAACAATTCTTAGTTTCAGGGTCCAGAATGGCTCCAGCAGCCCGAGGATACGTGGCCTAAAAGTATGGACATTTCCATTCCTGATTTACCCGGAATCAAACAGAACATATGTCTTGTCAATCTTATTAATGACGAAATTTTTAGCAGATTCTCTTCATATCGAGCAATGATAAATTCCATAGCGTATTGCATGCGATGGCGTGCGTCTATCATTCATAAATCGAAAGGCATGGGTATTCAAGAAAAACTTGAAGCAGAACGTCAAATTATTAGACTCATTCAAGATTAACAATTGGCTAATAGTAAAGCTAGACTTTCGTCGCAGAAAGAAGTTAAAGAATTTAAACTTGCGGTTTTTAATCCCTTTCTTGATGAAAACGGGCTTCTTCCCGTCGGTGGACGTTTAAAGTTGACCAATATTCCTTTCGATCAAAAACATTCAATTCTTTTACCGTCGCGTAATCACGTCACTGATTTAATTATTCAAGACATTCATGAACGCAACTATCACGCGGAGATTCGGACTACTTTATTTGCTGTTCGACAACGTTTCTGGATATTAGATGGAAAGAACCAAGTACGTAAAATAGTAAGAAAATGTGTCAAGTGTATACGGCACAAACCAGCGTTTTTGCACAGTAACATGCACGGGGAGTTACCACAATCGCGTGTTATAGAGGCAACCGAATTTTCACACATTGGAGTAGATTATTTCAGTCCGATTTTTATTAAAGATACAACTCAAGGATTCCGGATGTATTTTCATTTACATGGCTACAAAAGCAGTTCACATTGAAATTGCAAGCGATTTGTCAACAGAGGGTTTTTTAGCAGCTTTTAGACGATTAAAGGCCGCAGAAGCATTCCCGCGCACATTTACTCTGATAACGGGACTAATTTTATGGGCGCGAATAATCAACTTCGCGAAATATACGCACTGTTCAATGCTGATGAATTCAAGGATAAAGTAGAATAATTTGCTGTTCAGAAAAAGATCGAATGGAATTTTAATCCGCCACTATCTCCTCATTTTGGTGGCATTTGGGAGGTCGCGGTAAAATCATTTAAACATGACTTTTTACGCGTTGTGTTTGCTTACACGTTTGCTATCGAAATCGAAGCTATATTAAATTCAAGACCCCTTTACTCTATATCTACTGATCCAAACGACCCTATAGCTTTAATACCGGTTCACATTTTGATAGGCCGTCCCCATACTTCATTACCTGATGCAAATTTGACCTCTGTTCCAGATAACCGACTGTCCGTCTGGAAATTTATATCTAAGGTTCGACAGAATTTCTGGAAAACTTGGCATCTTGAATACGCAACATTGCCCAACTGTGTCCATTGCCGACTTCTTCACAAAGAAACATCAGAATCAAATAAATTATTGTATTCGTCTGTACACATATATACACCAATACAAATCATTGAATCATTTTGCTCGTCCACTCACAACGGGGGGAGTATATTCCGTCAGAACATAGTTTACTTGCAATTAAATGCCATGGCGACATTTAATGGTCGAATTGCGCGCGAAGCTTCCGCTGTCAGCACGCGAATTCAAGCATCGATAATACGTGGAGTTCGGGGGGAGGGGGGTCGCGAGAAATTAAGGAAGAAAGCAGCGCTACGCGCGCGAACTGTCAGTCGCTTTCGCCTTGCTAAAAGATATGTATCTTGACACCCTTTCATTAATTTAAACCATACCTTATAACTCAACAATTATAAATTTCCTTCATTCACATGATAACCATCAACATAAGTTATAATCCGCTGAGAATCAAGTCAATAAATTGAATAGAAATCTTTCTTAACAAGTTTTGACTTTGAAAACTCTTATCATTCGCCATAGGCTAGCAGAGGAGAAAATTGACTTTTAGACCGGAAAAATTAAGGGTAAATGTACTTTGTTTAAGTAGAAAAATGTTGGCATAATGTACTTTATAAAAGAAAAATAATTACTGATAATTTATTTTTCAACTTATAAAGGTGGCATGCCTCCTTAATGGGTTAACATACAAATCAATTAAAACAATACTATAACTGCAATAAATTAATACTAAAATTATATCATATATCATGCAAACTCTATTATACATATCATTTCTTTTTAACCGAACTAAAGAGGAGGAGGTTATCAATTTGAGCAGCATGTTTTTGCTTTCTCATAGAGGAAGCTTTGTCATGGTAAAAAAAAGTTTTTCTAAAAACATGTTAGAAACATGTTTTGAAATACTGGGAATTGAAATACACTATTTTTAGAAAATGTCGGAATGTATGTCAATATATTTTGTACTGTAGCAAGCATTGGGGACAGAGAGCAGTCGACGTGAAACGCACATGTTGTGTGCTCGGTAAGCAGCAGAGAGAAATAGAGAGAAAGAGAGGGAGAGAGTTAGCCGGCCGAGCTGCGACGCGCGAGATTGGGCTAGGTCAAGGCCGGCCTTAGATACGCGCGGACAGTTCTGCTTCGCTTCTCGCACCAACGACACGTCCCGCGCGAAGATGCCTCGCCTAGGTGCACGAACCAGACACCCGACGGCCAATATGCGAGCGAGCGTGCGATACGGCCGAGGAAGCGACCAAGGCTAGCGACACCCCAGGGCCGACGTCGAGTGAACAGCACGAGGTCAGGGCAACCGAAGTAAGTTCAGCTATCCTTCTCTCTCCCACGCGTACAAGCGAAACAACCTACTGCTCTCTTGTCCCGCCGGCTTGCACCACGCGACACCGTGAGTGCCGGGTTAAATTTATTGAATTGTCCAGTAAATAAATCGGTGTTACAGTTCGACTGAAACTCCTGGCGTTTATTTGAAACTCTCCTCTCCTTTGGACTGCCGCCGCCTCCGCGGGCGCACCTTCTGTGCGCATACTGCAGCTAGCCGAGTTCTCACATTTCAAATAAACGCACGACCGAAGCCGTGCGAGTTGATTAGCAAACGCGAGTGGAATTTGGACCTTGTACTTGCGGACCGACTGTACGTACAGCGTACGCTGTACACGTTCCGCGCGGCCACGGAAACTCAGAACAAAAAGCTATTACAACAGTTTTAACGTTCAAAAGCGCGCGAAGACTGAAAGATTTTAAACGGTTCGAACAATATATATATATATATATATATATATATATATATATATATATATATATATATATATATATATATATATATATGGGTGGTTCTCTGACAAATCGTGCGCGAAAAAAAATGGATTTTCCAAAAATATTTTTTTTATGTTCCTATAGTATGTATGAGTATCCCTGAATTTTTCAGATTTTTTCCATCATTATTTTCCGAGTTACAGAGGGTCAAACTTGGCCATCTAAGCATTTTTTGCTATATATATATGTTATAACTATCTTATATGCCAATTAAACCTTAAAATGCTGATTCTGAGAGTTCGATCAAAGCCTCGACCACCAAAAAATTCATGGAGATACCTTTTTATAGTGCAAAAGTCCCAGTATAGGATTTCCCAATATTATTTCTTTTGTATATTCTCTTTTTGTATTTTTATATGATCACACATAAGTTTATCTACTAAATAGAGTTTTGTCAGATTAAATGTTCTTTGCTTGTTTACGATATTCTTTCATCCATCTGTAAAAATGCTTAATAAAATTTTCAGTCATTTTTTTCGTATTGATTCTTTTGATACTTTAATTATTAACAATTATCTTTTATCTTTAAATTTTATGGTACAAAGAACCTCGTATACTGCTATTACGGCGGGTCCAGTATCTGAAACAAACGATTACATATTATAATTAGTTAAATACATTTGAAAGCAACTGCTTATTTCTGAAGATCGCGAGTATATTGCATATGAAATGAGTGAATTATTTATTATTATTTGATCATATTATTTTGGTTGAATATGCGAAAAGCGTAGGCGGTTCATGTTCACTATTTTTGCTTTATTCTCTTTCAATTGTATATTTACGTTTTCATTTTCCCAAATGTGTAACATTAAATAAGGACCAGTATAAAGATCTTCGAATTTATGTGGCGTGGGACATTTTTGCAACCAAGCATAATCAGCTACTTTGATTTCTATTTAATTGGCCATTAAGTCGTAATATCGCTTCGCTCTCTCCTTTGCTATCGGCTGCTATTTCACTTAAAGCGCTCAGGTGTGAGATAAGATCTTGCATGTAGTCGGCGTACGCAGGTAAGAGGTCATCGGCTTCGGGAGGATCGCTTGACGGTAAGCGAGCTAGATGCCCAAACACAAGCTCGAAAGGTATGAAATAGTCGATTCGTTCGTTTCGGAATTATGGTTAAGCATGACTAATTTAAACCATTCATCCACTTTATTAGAAATAAACATTTTGAGAAATTCACGTAACGGCGCGTGTGCTCGCTCGAGAGAACCGCCCGACTTCGGGTGAAAAGCGGTAGTTTTAATTTGCTTGATTTTGAATCTTCTGGCAACGCACGTCATTAATTTACTGAAAAAATGTGTCGGTTGATCTATTAATATAGCTTGAGGAGCTCCAAACATTCAAACTAATCTTTTTATAAATCCGTTAGCAACTGAGATAGTCATCTGATCGGGAAGCGGAACAAAATTATAAATTTCGAAAATTGATTCTGCATCTTAAGTATATATTTGTTACCCATATTAGTTTTAGGTAATGGCCCGACTATTGCTTGTATTTTTTAATAGACTTTTACACTTCCTGCTTAAGAGTTTCCCAAATATATTTATGTCTAATTCTATTATTAAGTTTTATTAACGCTCTTGTGTTCACCAATCGTAGAGCAATGCATTTCTTCAATAAATTTTGCACGTGCAGCAAAAGGAGAATGTTGCATATGCCCAAGACAGATAATAATTTTAACATTTGTTGGATATAACTCTTTTCTAATACTCTTTAATATTAAATTGAATTCAACATTTTCAATATTTTTACTTTTCGACATACTAAATGTATTAATCTCTTTTTCAATTAAATTGAAACTCAATTTATTAAGTAAAATTCGCAGAATATTCATGATATTTATTAAACTTTCGCGTTGTTGGCTTCTAAGTAGCATTATTATATGGAATCTAGTATTAACTTTAATTAATTTAGGTTCACCAACAATTAAATTATCATGATGTGATAGTTTATTGATTTCATATAATTGCATTGCTCCTTCATCTAGTGGTTGGCCTATAGAATTTATGAAATATAAATAATTATCTTTTCGCATCAATAATTTTTCTCTACAATGAATAATACTTTTAATAGGAATTTCGTTCGTTGCTGAGTCACGATGGGTAAGTTCAGAATTAAGTAGCTCATTAGACTCGCTCGAATTTTCATTTAAAAGAGCAGTTACATTAAGATCTATATCGAATTCCGCAGGGTTATCTGCAGCTGTAGTGACGGGACTGCTTACGCGACTTTCTTGCATTTCCTCGGGGTGCAAGCTTTCATCGTCCCCCCCCCCCCTTGAAAATTTCCACACGGCGCGGCTGCGAGTGAGGGACTTTCTACTATCTCTGTAGCTGCAGTGGTTGTGTAAGGTATCACCGGAATCTCCTCGTCAAACGTTTTACGACCTCCGGCTGTTCTCTTATGCGGCGTGAGGGCTTGGATGGCTGCAGCGTACCGAGTGCTTGGCTGTCTGCCTACGCGTTGGTGCGTCATCATGCCGGGTAGTGCAGAGACTGCGGGCTCTACCTGGTTCTCTACCGCTTGACTATTAATTACTTTTTCTATCTGACTCTGGCCGTTAGCCTGTGCGTGCTCAATTACTAACAAATTGCTATTTAAGAAGTTGTTAATAATTAAGATTTGTGATTCTACTGGATTTCGCGAGAGTGCGTCAGGATTAAGATTTATTGCGCCTGGCATATATTTAGTTTCAAAATTGTAATCTGCCAATTTTATTCTCCACCTCGTGACTCTGTACTAACAAGGAGAGTGTACCAAGTGCAGGTCGCGAATTTCGATGAGGCTTTGAGAGCTGTTTTCTGGTGCCTAAAAATGAATATTCCCAGCATCCGCCGCTTTGCCTAACGCACCCCTGTTGAAATGAAATACAGCCAATTATGCCCCAAATACCCGTTTTTTAGTGAAAAAATGGTACCTCTACTTCAGATCATAACTCCGCAAGTTTTTACTCAGAAAAAATAATCCAAAAGTAGGTAAAGTAGAACGAAAGAGCTTTAATTTCCGCTTTGTTTCATATAAAAATATTAATCTCTTGCAAAATTATTATCTATCAAAAAGAGTAATAAGAAATGCATGGAAAAAACGGCGTGTGTTGGGGTTCATTTTTAGGCATCAGAAAACTGCTCTCGAAGCCTCATCAAAATTCGCGACCCGCACTTCGTACACTCTCTTGTTAACTTCCTCAAAGTAAATAAATTGTTTCAAAATAAATTTCTTTATTCTAATACATTCATTTTAAATTGATATATACCTTTTTAATTAATGGCTCGAAAAAGGTGTGTTTTTTTATCATTAATTGTTTGTTAAAAGATAAATTACAAAAAATTATAAGCTTATGATCATAAATTGCATTATAGATTTAAAAATAACGTAAAATATAATAACATTTATAAAACAAAAACGAATCGAGCAATCTTTATTTGTTATCTAATTTCATATGTTTATAAAAAAATCATTTGTTTAATAAAGAATAACCGTGGCATTCTCGAGATATATGCAGTCAAGCAATGTACCTTTTACAGCTCAATTTATTTTAAAGATTTTCCATCCTATGTTTCTGAGATATCATTTAAACAAAAACTGACGATTCAAAGCCTCATCAAAATTCGCGACCCGCACTTCGTACACTCTCCTTGTAAGTGTGAATTTTCTTCCGTATAGGTATGAATTTAATTGTTTTATGCAAAATACAATAGCTAAAGCTTATTTTGAAAAAGTACAATAATTTACTTCGGCTGGGGTGAGACCTCGCGAAACAAAAGCTATTGGAAGTTCCTATTGGGATATCACACCCCCGATCGCGTATTCGCTGGAAGCGGTCGAAACAGTAAATTGTCTATCAAAATTAGGATGTATTAAAATTGGCGGTTCACATAATCATTCTCTCAAATTTTCAAAAGCTTCCTGGGAATTTTTTTCCGGATCAATGGTTGATCTTTCTTTAGTAGAAGGTTTAAGTCTAGCTATTTTTGCAAAACAAGGTATAAAACATCTATAATAAGTCCCAGAAATGGTTTAATATTTTTTACTGTTTTGAGCACTGGAAATATTTTTACTGCTTCTATTCTTTTCGGATCGGGCTATGAACCTTCGCCGCTTATAATAAGCTCAACATAATTAATTTCTTTCTTTAAAAATTCGAATTTATCAGATTGTAATACCAGATTAGCTGATTTTAATATTTCTAATAGCTCAGCTATTATTTCCCAATGTTCTTCGATAGTTTCAGAAAAATACAAATGTCATAAAAAAATGCTACTACCCCTTTCATACCTATAATTAATACTGTAATAAAAGTGAGAAAAACTGATGCACTGATTTTAAGGTCAAATGACAATGAAAAGCTGTTTTATGTCTACATATCTTCTATTTTAATTAAAATTTTATGATAACCAGAAGCTAAATCGATTACTGAGAAAATATTTGGCGAACCCCAATTTGTCTAAACTATATTTGGTATAGGGTAATTATAATCAGGTATAATTGCATTAAGCTCTCTAAAATCTACCGCCATTCTATAAGGTTTATTGCTTTTTGGATCGGACTTTTTATCTACGCAAAATGCTGGCGCTGAGTAAGAGCTAACCGAGGGCTCGATTATACCGTTATCTATCAATTCCTGTACTTGCCTATTGATTTCATCATTCAGTACGGATGGTTGGCGGAATTAATTAATACGAATGAGCACATTATTAGTAAAGGGAATTGCGTGCTTGAGTATAGTTGTGGCCGACAACTTATCTCCCGATAGATACAATCTATCCGCATATTGGTCTATGATCGCTCTACCGAAACTCTCTGTTCGCCGGTAAGATGTTCGAGACTTAAGAGCGCGTTCACGTTATGTGCTCTGCTACCGCTACCCTTCGCAATCTTATCTGAAATGGTCATTATCTTACTTTTCTTTATTTGCATTTATTATGATTTTCTTTCCTTTTATGCGATTTTTCGCTGCATTAATGGTATTGTTTAAAAGAAGAAACGAGTAATCGCAGCTGTTATATTTAGACTTTGCATGCACTGTGTACTTAAGGGGATGTCGGAGCCCTGCCACCCCCGCCCCTTTTTGCTGTCCGACCTATTTTGTATTTCTAATCATATGTAAAAACTACAAGTCTGATTAACTTTATCTTGTACAGGTCGGTTAATTATAGTAAGCACTACACGGGTCTGCTCGGAATTTTACTGTAAAATAACGTTATAAAAAGTTATTTGCAAAAGTTTGGTAGGATTAAAAATTTGAGGTTAGGTTTCCATGCATAAACAACCTATCGTATTTCAAATTGATCAACATTATCTTGCATGCAAAAGTTTTATTATACAGAGCACTACGCAGCTCTTCTTTTGATTTTCCCATGCATTCTATTCTTCAAAAGTAATCACTAAAAGAAAAAACACGATTTTAGCTCCGACATCCTCTTAACTAGTTTCTTCAATTGCATAATTCATTTTTGTATTTCATTAACTTCCTCATATTTTAACATATTGAACATTACTTTTATATGCTTACAAATGATTTGAATATTCTCAAACTGTTCAGGTAAGAATGTATTTATTTGTTGCCTTTCATTAATGACATTCAATAAATAATTCAATTTTTATAAAATTTCACATTCAAGCGTACTGTTATCGAAATTCTTAATTTCATCATATGCAATTTTACTTCCTTCCAAAAATACACTATCATTAATTTCTGATTTCAATTATTTATTTGCTTCTAACAGAGATTTTGTATCAGCTTCTAGGAGCGACTTCTCATTCGCTTCTAACAGAGTTTTTTTGTTTTTCTAAAACAAGAGCTAAAAATATCGTTTGTTGATTTTTTACTATCTAATTTCGGAATAAGAATTTTGGTAGATTGTTACGGTAGTTTTCTAGGAGTGTACGGGTTCTGCTTCTGTCGCGATTTCGGCTTTCGAATTTCGGAGTTCGATTGATTTTCGAATTTCGAATTATTATGTTTGTGATATTGCAGGCTTAAATTACTATCTTTAAATTTCGGATAACGGTTTTCGGGTTTTCGAATCTTGGATTTAGAAGAAGAATTATCTGTTTTCGGATATCGGATTTCATATTTCGAATTGGAAGTAATTTGCATATATGATTTTTGACTTTGCGAATTTCGATATTCTGAGATTGGGTTTGACTAGGGTTCGGACTTTGATTGCACGCTCTCTTATACATTTTCGGTAAAAGTAGTGGTTAAAAACTTACGAACTTTTTTATTTTTAATTCATGGTATTTTTTTTATTTTTATTTTTAATTCCGATCCGTAGGTATGATCAAAATACATTATGATTTCTTCCATATTATGGAAAGTTCTTTGCTTTGCGCTTTTTAATGCTTGTTCGGACAAGCGCATTTTTATTAATCTCGCTAAGTCTGGCTCGTTACACAGCGATATCATACTTCGCGCTTCTCTACATCGGTCCAAAAAAATACTAAGTAGAATGTTGTAACCGATAATTTCGGAATGATTTCGACTGCGTCTTCAATTGATAAATTGCGAACTGGTGTGAGAGTGGTGCTTTGAAATGAATATAGAGTATAGTGTCTTTGTCTACGATACTTATTTGTTGAGTTTATATAGTGTGTTCTGTGTACGCTTGGTGTAAAACAAAATGAAGAGGTTTTTGCTATGTCAGTTTTTTGAGCGTTGTCGGTATTTTGCAATGAAAGTTTAAGATCAGCTTTGGATGGGTCTGTCATATTTGTCGAGTCAATAATAGATTGATAAGTAGGCATTTCCGTCATTACTGTGTTTTCGTTTAAATCTGTATGTATTTCGCGATCAAACTTTTTAATTTTTTTATGATCTACAATAAATAGTCTCTATAATTTCTTTGCAACTAATATTGTTATGAATTAACTCTAAAGCTTTGTCTATCATTAATGCATCCTGACACACCTTGTGTATTTTTGATATATCAATGTGATCTTGTAAAAATTTGGAAATTTTAATTACGTCTTCTGCATGTTCCGGAATTGATTCGCTGGCAACTTGATATCGTTGCTGTAAAAATGCTAATAATTCTCCCAAAGTTGTTTCGCGATTGTCTGTTAAAAAATTTGGATTGGTTAACATAACATATTTCTTTGTGATTTCTCTAGCCTCTTCATTTCTTAATTTCGTTTCCGGATCTACGTTCGATGAGGCGTCATTTATGAATTTGGAAAATAAAATTTGCCATCCGCGCTAATTACTATTAAAATATCCCGAAGAGTGGGCCCTCAATCGTTCCGTCATGCGTAAGCAATACAATGCGCAATGTTCATATGAAATTAAGTCGCGTTCGCCTATAGTTTCAGTCAATACTGGCGTACTTTACCTGGGATTCGAGGCATAAGCCAAAGCAGTATAGCGAAAACGTCATTAAATATGATAGCGATAATAATAGGAAAGTCCGAATTTACGGAAGGATATGAGTGATTGTGATACATTTAGGGACTTACGTTGGATGTGCGAGTAGGCCTTGGTTCCCTCTAGTCGTCTCGGCTCACCTGCGTTGCGCTGCGGGTGGTCTCGTACTCGAGATGGTGGCGGAGATACGAATAGGAGATCGGGAACTGTTCTATATGTGAGGTGAAGAAAAGATACATGTACTCTCGTCTATGGTTTGGGAGCGACTGACTTTATTTGTGTACATCACATATTCTTGGTCTGTGTGAGTATGTGTGTGTGTGTGTGTGTATGTGTGTGTGTGTGTGTGTGTGTGTGTCTGAGTGTGTGAGTGTGTCTGTGTGTCTGTCTGTGTGTCTGTGTGTGTGTGTGTGTGTGTGTGTGTGTGTGTGTGTGTGCGTGTGTGTATGTGTCTATGTCTGTTTATGTGTGTGCGTGTGTGCGTGCGTGCGTGCGTGTGTGTGCGTGAATGTGTGTGTGTGTGTATGTGTGTCTGTGTGTGTGTGTGTGTGTGTGTGTGTGTGTGTGTGTGTATCTGTGTGTGTGTGTGTGTGTGTGTGTGTGTGTGTGTGTGTGTGTGTATTGGTGTGTGTGTGTATGTATGTGTGTGTGGTCGCCCTTATACGTTTGTATACATTTATTACGTATATTTGAAGAGTATAAAAGCAACTATTTGAAGATAATTAATTGCATTATAGCGCTGAATAGGTTTCCTATTTCAAGTTGATCGTCTTAGTGTTCACAGATTGTTCTACGTTTACATTTTTATTTCTCTCGCAAGCACGACTGTCCTTTACGCCTTCGCTTCCGAGCCTTAACTCGCATTTATCTCGTTTGCGCCCTAGTTGCAGCTCTTGTGAACTACTCCTTCCTTAAATTCATCAAGGTTATTATACGGCGACAACTTCTGTATAATTTGCACTTCAGACGTCGTCATTACTATGTCGCCTTTTACAAAATTCTCTGTTTGTTTGCCTGTATAAGTTTTTATTTGAACTACTTGTAATAAGTGCAAAAATGTTCGTAATTCTCGGTTAAATAATAATCTTGCGGGGGTTTCGCCCGTAATAATATGTTTTAAACTTCTGTATCCGAATAAAAACCTTTCTATCGCTGAATGAACGTTAATGCCCTCACTTTTAACTATTGATTTTAATTTTCGTTTGAAAGTTTTCATGAAATTTTCCGCCGCCCCGTTAGTTGCCGGCTTATTTGGGGCTGTATAAGTATTTTTAATACCTAATTTTTTAAACTGTCTGATATTCTTCGCTTAAAAATTGGGTGCCCCAATCGGTAACGATATGAAGCGGTAATCCGCGCGTTGTAAATATGCTTTTAAATATTTGTATAGTGGCATTCGCTGACATATTCTTAACAATATAAATCTCAGGCCATTTTGAGTAGACATCGATTAATAAAAAATATGTATGACCAAAGTACGGTCCGACGAAATCGACGTACAGCCTCTGCTAAGGATGGCTTGACCACGACTATGGCGTCAATACCATTTTCTTTGGACTATCTTCGACCTGAATACAGAATTTGCAAAATTTACCTTATCTTCTAACTGTTAGTCAATACCTGGCCACCACTCTACTGACCTTGCGAAGCTTGTCATTTTCACTATACTGAAATTACATTCGTGCAATTTTTCTCATACATTCTGTGACGGATGGGAGTTAGTGAAAGGGTGAAAAGATGAGGCGCGAATGGGTGGCTACTCTTTATTCCAACGAGAAGAACACCTGCCACTGTTGTGGTTGCCGGGAATCTGACCGCTCGCTCGCAGTCGCATCGCAACGGCCGCGAGCGGTCCCACGCTCAAAGGTGCAAGCTCTGCATCTTTGCGCGCGGGAACGTTAAAGCAGCTAGGAGCATTGCTGACGGCGCGTCTAGCGCGCATCCGCTCTGCTCGTCGGAGTTGCCTCGGAGAGCCTTAAGCTCGTCCGTGACACGTGCGGGGCCGCGTGAGCGTCGTCCTCGTAGCTTGAAAAAAAACAACACGCAGCGATTGCTGAAGTGCTGCGTTAGCGTGCAGATGTGTATGTATGTGTGTGTGCACACTTGATTTTAATGACTTATGTAATAAAATTTTACTTTAATTAGCAGCCGCTGCTGCTTTACGTTTAAGGTATCGCAGGTGCTCTTAGTACAATGTTTGTAACTTATAAACTAATATCGGGTTTCTCGCGCAGCCTTGGCTTGGTGCTGGCCCAGAAAGGACAAGGGAATGTTGTGTGGGGGTATTCTGGCCCCTTTTCTAATCGATTCAAAAGGTTGCGCGGTGCTCGACCTAAAAACGAGCCTTGACCGCTCGGTTTTCGCGCGGCTCTCTATACGGTTGTTGTTGCCTTACCCTCTTTTTTCGATTTCCGCGCGGCGCGTGTGAGCCTCGCGTGCATCTCCTCCTTTCTCAAGCGCTTTTCAATCTGCACGCTCGCTCGGCGGCGGTTAAGCGACCAAAGCCCGATCGTGATCACTAAGGAAACTGTCAACAGGCTTCCGAAAGTGAACCCGAATACCGAGGCCGTGGAATTGAGATTTTTTATCTCGAACTCGGACGCTCTGCGCAGGGCTACCTCGCGCGCTCTGTTCGCGATATCGCGTAACCCCGCTCTGTTCTAGAGAGCTTCGATTTTGATACCGTTCAAGCTTTCAACGCGCTCGTCGGTTTCGGTATTTACTATTTCCTGCAAGTCGGTGTTGCTCGCGAGGGAATTACTTAAGCCATCGAATATCGCGGATGCGTTGATTTTCACGAATCCGAATACCGACTGTTCGGCGCGGGTGGTGATTGCCAGTGACGCTGCTAGGTGAGCGTTTGCCGTGTGCGCTGAGGTGACCTGGCCCGAGCCTAGGCACTGTATGAAAATATTTTTACGCGACGGGGTGGAAAACACCCACGAGTTTGTCTTATGTAGTCTCAATCAAAACGTGTCGCGTAATTTTTTTAGCTTTACGTCACATTGCTTGGGCGCCCTAATCTCGCGTCCCGCTGCTATTTTTTTTTCGCATGCTACGTTTTCGCGGATCTCGCGTACCTGCTCTGGGTTAATCGCTATGAATGTTTCGTCGATTTTTCTGAGTTTCGGTATCCTCTCGCTCGATATCGGTATGTAAGTTCCATTTGATTCACTAATTGCGAAATAGTGATGCTCGGGCCAAATATACACCGCTGGGTTAGATGCGTTCCAGCCGCTCTGCATCGACGGCAGCGGTGACGCTCTAAACAGGTTATACCTCTGAATGTCCAACAGTGGTATAGCCAGCTGGTATATTAGATGGCCCTGAGTCAACATTATTGATAACTTTGAGACTTTCATCACTGGGATCGCTGAGAAGCTTCCGCGGGGAATTGGGAACCTCGCGTTGCTCACAGTGTCCTGTACCATTTTCGCGGCTCCGTTAGTACCTCCGTGTCTTGTTTAAATTGAATTAGATTGGCTTTTAGAAACTCTAAACTTCTATGTAGAATGTGTTCGTTCTCGCTCATTGCCGTTTTATTCGATAACAGCCGGGTAGCTTCTACGAGCCTTGCCATCTTACCATCCAGAGAGCTTGCGGTCTATCAGATCTGTCTGATTCGCAAGGAGGGCCGCCGTTAGGCGAGTGTCATTAGCTAACGCTCCCACGGATGCCTGGATCTCAGCTTCGCTTTCTTCGTCTAGCGTGCCGAACAAAAATTTGCTCACTTTACCTATAAAGGGCAGGATCAAGTGGCGCACGCGGTACGGCTCTTCGTCGGCGCTATGGACCTGCACCAGGTCTAGCACCCGTTCCGCCTGGCGAACCCCCACTGTTACCTGCGTCTTTAGTTCGGTCGCTTCCCAGCGAGGGCCGCACGCATCTAACACTATTACAGCTTGCTGCGCTAAATCCTGACTGGCCTTAAAATATGGATTCAAATCCATTTTCTGCAAGATCTTCCAATCTGTGCTGGACGTCGTAAGTGGTGCTATCTTCTCGGCGATCAGCCCCACGTCTTTCCCGAGGTGATGGATGATTCGTTCGAGGTTTTCCTCGTGGGACCTTCCGTGGCTCAGCTGCGCGATTTCGATGCTCAGCCTGCAAATGAGTGGGCGTTAGAGTCGGAATTACGGCGCGGTTTATAATCACGGTGCAGCTTTTAACCTACGGGCTTTTGCTTTGCCTACTTAACTTTATTTTACGCGGCGCGTCCGGGGTCGCGTGAAAAACAATAAAAAAAACGACTGCAGCTAGCGGTTTACGCCCTCTTTGGCCTGCCTAGCTAGCGCGCTCGTTCTCTCGATTTTATTTGCGTGAACTATTTCAGTTGTTTCGCTATTTCGCACCGTTACGTTATTCGTCTCCCGGTTAAGTAATTTCGAGTGTCCGGTCGTAGTAATATTTCGAGCGGTATTTGGACTGCATAAGGTTCAGAGCCGCTGTGGTTTGAAGGGTAGTGAGGTTCGCTATCGGATCCTCAACGTACGCGTTGTACGATAAGCCGTCCTCCTTCCTTGGGAAGCTGGAGCTGGGAGCTAAGCTGTAAGCGTTCGAGCCTTTCGAACCTTTCGAATGGGTGGCTACTCTTTATTCCAACGAGAAGAGCACCTGCCACTGCTGTGGTTGCGGGGAATCTGACCGCCCGCTCGCAGTCGCATCGCAACGGCCGCGAGCGGTCCTATGCTCAAAGATGCAAGCTCTGCATCTTTGCGCGCGGGAACGCTAAAGCAGCTAGGAGCATTGCTACCTGCGCGTCTAGCGCGCATCCGCTCTGCTCGTCGGAGATGCCTCGGAGAGCCTTAAGCTCGTCCGTGACAATTCTCTTGCAATTTTCGCGGAATGATAACGCGTTGTCCCCACATTAAATATCCGCGTTCTATATAAAATTCCATCTCTTCTTATTGCGTAAGCTTTTAATTCGTTATGTTATTTATTTGTTTTGCGTTCGGGCCATCCGTCTTCTAATATCCGCTTGATTACTGCTAGAGTTTTTTTTATCTTTTGCCGTTTTGCGTGTGACGGCTTCATAATCGAGGCACGTAATGTTACTCTGCACTACGTATTGTAAATATGTGTATTTATCGCTTAATTTATAAATTTCTTTTTCTTCTTCGCAATGATAACTCGGCAGCCTTGATAAAGGGTTTGATGTGCAGCGACAATATTTTCTTCGGTTCGGATACATTATATTTAATAATTAAAAGCTGTCAAAAAATAAGCCCAATTTTGCAACCGGCTTGCGACCATTTGCGGGTTTCCCTTTTCGGGGCCAAAACTTCTGTACAGAGGGATATTCTCATTTCTTAAAATGAATCCCCTTGCATAAACATAGTCATAAAATTTAGTAATACCGAAGATAATTGCTGCAGCCTCTTTGTCAATCTATGAGTAACCTTTTTGTGCGTTCGTCAATCGCTTTGATGCGAAAGCGACTGATTTCTAGCCGTCTGGATACGGTTGTCTGATATACGCGATTAAATCAAGCGGTGAAATGTCACACGTCAATATTAACGATAATGCGGGGTTATAATTTACAACAATTTATTTTAATTCGATTTTAGGAATCACAAATGCTTCTTTACATTTATCGTCCCATATGAATTTTTCTCGTTTGCACGCTTTATAGAAAGGTGCAAGCTTTTCTGCACGATGCTTAAATAACCGACAATAATAATTTATTTTGTCGAGCAACAATTGTAGTTCTTTATGATTTGACGGCGTCGTAATATAAAATACGGCCTGATGTATTTCCGGATCTATACTAATTTCGTTTATGTATATTTTATATCCTAAATAAGCTATTTATTCTTTGAAAAATTCGAATTTATTTACTCGTACACTAAATCCGCTTTCATCCAATTTTGCCACTACTTTTTTTAAACTTTCTAAATGTGCGTTGTCTGTTCCGACCAAATAGGGAAATTTTACATCAAATTAATATATATTTGCTAGAACATATTATATGCTAATGGGAAAGTGAAAGTGGTACTTTTTAAATGCGATGACGAAACCAGATAATAACGGAATCTTTTGAAAATCAAACCAGATAATGTTTATATACATACAAAGGGTATATAGTAAGCCGATTCTTTTCAAGAATTGAAATTTTTTACAGAGATTTGTGTTATCGACTTCTGTATTTTAAATAAATACTCGATAAAAAATAAATTGTATAGAAAAAAACAACCTACTATGCATTTTAAATTTGTATAAGCATTATCTAGTTCAATTTTAAAAAATTCGGTTGTCATTTGCAGCCGAACAACCGATTTGAAATTTGTTCATTGTAAACAATGCGTGTGAGACTCCGTATGTTACAAACATCGATTTTTATGAAATTGATAGAAAAATTTGAGCAACGATGTTGCTGAAGTACAGATGGACGTATAACATGAATTGCTGACATCTTGCTTTCAACTTGCAATCATGAAGGATATTCAATAAACACATATTTATATAAGAAAGATAAAAAATGTCAACAAAACTTTATCAAAATATAGTGAAATACTATTTTTTAGAATGCCTTGAATTGTTTCTGTGATTTAATTACAGACTAATTATCTTTTTTTTGGTTTCATATCCTTTAATTTAAATGAGATACTACTCTAGTGGAAATTTCAAAATGTGAAATAGATTGAAAAATCTGTCAAATAGTGTGAAAAAGTATGAGAAATTCGTGAATAACTGTGAATTTGGGATTACGTTTGGACCAGTATTTTAAAAAATAAAGGGCATTTCACACATTTTGTCACAGATTCTCAGTCTCTTACATTTTATCACACTTTCTGACACATTCTCGCATTTTATTACTTTCTTACATTTTATCACAGTTTCTCACATTTTATCCCAATTTTTCACAATTGTAATTTTCTTCATATATAAGAGAACGCAACAAAGAAAATGTGCAAAATGTGAAAAAATGTGCATATTTTTTGGTATCAGATGTTCCAAATGTACTTGAATTTTCACATTTTGTCATACTTGCTTAAATTTTGTTCACAGCTTCTAACAATTTCTCACAGTTATAATTTCCACTGTGGTATAAATTCATTAAAATTGATTTGAGTATAAAGTATTTGGAATTTTTTAATTACATAAATCGATGAACAGAGTTTAATAAAAAGATTTATTTATTAATTATTATACTAGTTAGTATAATAAATTAATTTTTGTATGTATGATTTATCTTATCGATCTTTTTCACTCAAACTCTGAACTAAATTAATCACTGATATAGGTATAATAAAAATCTATAAAGCTTTACATGTAATTAAAAAATAACAAAATTTGAAAAAAAGTATATTGTGTACCAAGGGTGAAAAGTGGGCCTTGTTTAACCAAGATCAAAAAGGCCCTCTCGCCCGTGGTGTACACTATATTTTTCGTAACGCATGTAATGATTTTCATAAACGAAGTTTAGGTTTTATTGTCATTTCTATTGGCCGAACGAGCGAGCGTAAAGGAAAATGAACAGCGAGCCTGTTCCTTTACGCCCACTCGTTCGGCCAATAGAAACGACAATAAAACTAGCCTGAACTTTGTTTATGACAATCATTACATGCGTTACAAAAGTAATTACTTTACGCCCGCTGATCGGAAAACGATCACATTAGGGCCAAAAACGTGAATATCGTGCACGTGTTACAAAGAAAATATTTAATTGAGTTTACGCAGTCTTTAGACTGAAAAGCATGTGTCAGTTTTTGCTATTGTATAACAGTTCTAGTCGTGGTCGATCAACGCACCATATTTCAACAAAATCCTTAGGAGTAGCTGTTTTTTACACCGTTAACCGTCTGCACGATGGTGAACATTCAGCAGTCCCCAATTTGAGTCATTTTATAAATATAGATTTCGATGAAATTTTTCATTTGAAGCCTCTTTCGATTACCGAATAGTTTGCAAAGTTGGGAAATTTGATATGGACGATTTAAGGGTTGATTTTATTGTTTGACGAATAGTTTTAATACTACTAAGGGAGCACGTTCCCCAAGGGGTGATGGCTCGAATCGATAGCTTTTTTCGTCATTTTTCATTTGCCAGCTCGTTCATGAAAAAGAATTGTGCCAACGCATCATATTTCACCAAAATCATTAGGGGTAGTTATTTTCGAAACCGTTAACCACCTGTTAGATGGTGAGAATGATGCAGCACCTATTTGGAGAAATTTTATAAGTATAGATTTCCATGAAATCTTTTATTTGAGCCCTCATCCAATTGCTTGGACGATTTAAGGGTTGATTCTGGTAATTTAAAAATAGTTTCAAAATTCTACTGTGGGAGCACGTCCCCTGAAGGCCGATGTCTCGAACCAATAGATTTTTTCGTCAGCTTTCATTTGCCACATCTTTCGTGAAAAATAAATTCTGCCACCGCATAATATTCCACCTAAATCCTTATGGGTAGTTTTCCTCTAAACCGCTAACCACCTGTAAAAGGGTGCAAATGCGGTAGCTCCTATTTTGAGTCATTTTATAAGTATAGATTTCGATGAAATTTTTTATTTGATCGGTCATTCGATTGCTGACAAGTGTGCCAAGACGGGGAATTGGATAAGGACGATTTAAGGGTTGATTCTGGGATTTTATTAGCAGTCTTAAAATGCTACTAAGGGAGTATGTCCCTCAAACGATGATGGCTCGAATCGGTAGCTTCCTTCGTCAACTTTCATTTGCCACCTCTTTCGCAAAAAAAGATTGTGCCAACGCAGCATATTTGACCTAAATCCTTAGGGTTAGTGTTTTTTAAACCGTTAACCCCCTGTACAATGTATGAAAATGGTGCAGCCCCCATTTTGAGCCATTTTGTAAATATAGATTTCGATGAAATCTTTCATTTCAGCACTCATTCGATTGTTGAATAGTGTGCCAAGTTGGGGAATGATATGAACGATTTAAGCGTTAATTCTGGGATTTAAAGAGTAGTCTTAATATACTACTAAGGGAGCATGTCGCCCGATGGGTCATAGCTCGAATCAATAGCTTTTTTCGGCAGTTTTGATTTATTATATCATTCGCGAAAAAAAAATTGTATCAAAGCACCATATTTCACCAAAATCCTTAGGGGTATTTTTTTCTAAACAGTTGCCCCCCTGTACAATTGAGAAAATGCTACAGTCCCTATTTTGAGTCATTTTATAAGTATTAATTTCGATGAAATCTTTTATTTGAGCGCTCCTTCGATTGCTGAAAAGTGTGTCAAGTGGGGGAATTAGATAAGGACGTTTTAAGGGTTGATTATGGTATTTTAAGAATAATCTTAAACTACTACTAAGGGAGGACGTCCCCCGAAGAGTCACAGCTCGAATCGATAGCTTTTTTCGTCAGCTATCATTTGCCACTTCGTTCGTAAAAAAGAAATTCTGCCACCGCACAATATTTCACCAAAATCCTTAGGGATATTTTTTTTCTAAACCATTAACCCCCTGTACAATGGTGAAAATGCTGCTTCCCTTATTTTGAGTCATTTTATAAATATCGTTTACGATTAAATCTTTTATTTGAACCCTCATTCTATTAATGAAAAGTGTGCCAAGTGGGGGAATTTGATATGGACGATTTAAGGGTTGATTCTGTTATTTTAGTAATAGTTTTAAAATACTACTAAGGGAGCACGTCCCCCAAACGGTGGCGTCTTGAATTGATAGCTTATTTTGTGACCTTTCATTTGCCACCCCGTTCAACGAAAAAAAATTTTGCCAACGTACTATATTTCATCAAAATCCTTGGGGATAGTTATTTTGTAAACCGTTAACTTCCTGTACAATGGTGAAAAGGCTGCAGCCCCCATTTTAAGTCATTTTATAAATATAGATTTCCATGAAACCTTTCATTTGAGCCCTCATTGGTTTGATAAAAAGTTTGCCAAGTGGCTATTTTATGATTCTCTGTTGTATTCTGTCTTTTAGAGGTTTCCAACTTTGATCCTTAATATCTAAAAAAAACAAGTTCCCTTGAGTCTAAAGTGCTGATTTTTTTTAATTTCATGTTCTTTGATGCTCTAAATGATGACATAGGTTTTATAGGTTGTACGTAGGGGGCCGATTGCCTATGTATCGTGGACATCGTTCTTTGATTCTTCCATGATAGAATGCAACATGATAGCAAGGTGACAGATTTTTTGCCATTCGTATATCTGCTCCCGACATCAAGAATTGTCATTATTTTGACTTGCAATCGTTAAATGAAGGCAACTTATGTTGACATGTTTATGTGAGATGAGGAAGTAGTTTGACTTCAATTTGACAAAATTTCCAGCGAAGTAATGTACATCATATTGCTATCATTTTAATACTCACTTGGTTATTGGGGTCAGATCTGGGTCGTACCATTTGGATGATATTGGCCAACTGGGAACTCCGACCTACTGATAATGCTGTTTTCTCATCTATTTTTATAGCACCTCGAAACACCTCTATAGTGTGCAATATATAGTGCACTATAGTATTTCGCGAAGACACTATAGTACGCACTATAGTACATAGTATTTCGCAAAAATACTATAGTATGCACTAGAGTACGTACTATAATGCACACTATAGTGCACACTACAGTGCGCATTATAGGGTTTTTTCGTACGGGTTTAGTGTTTCTAAAGTATACATAAACATTTTGAAAACCCAATCTGACCCAAATTGGTGAGATTGCTGGAAAATTAGTATAAATTACATTTGCTTTCATATTTTATAACAACCCTTCAAAAGGAAAATCCATAAAGTTTTATTGATAATTTAAATATTACGTATGAGTACTTGAAAAATAGAGTAGGGATACCTAGGCTGATTCATCCATGAGACTGATACGCAAATAGCAAATATCTTCAACTCAAATTCGTATATTCAGAAATTGTGCTTAGGCATATTAAATATGTATACAGACTGAAACTTTATACATAGTTTTGAGCAGTATAGTCTATCATACTATTTTTAACAGATATTTTTCGATTTTTTCATTTATTTGAGAAATGTTTTACTTTATTATTTTTTTTTAATTCTAATGAGGTCAGTATTTTTTTTTATAATAATAAAAAAAGTTTTCTTAAAAGTTTAAAGTAAAAAGTTTTTTTTTCTTTTTTTGAACGTCGTTATATTTCTGCACCCATATAGTGCTAATCGACGACAGGGGTCTACGATGTGATGACATACGAAGGACATGCAATTTTTACAGTAGTGCTTGTATCAATCGGCACAGACTAGGAATCGAACCCAGGTCACCGGCATGGGAATCCGATACTCTACCGATTGAGCCACTGCAGGACCCTTAAAAACATGTTACAAACATGTTTTGGGCCATTTGTAACCAAAATACACTATTTTTAGAAAATGTGTGTGTATGTGTGTGTGCGTGTGTGTGCGTGCGTGTGTGTGCGTGCGTGCGTGTGCGTATGTGCGTGTGTGTATATCATTGTGTATGTATGTATGGCACTCTATCTCGAGTAATCGACGGCAAAAATTAATGTTTCACGGCTCATTTCTTTTGTTTTTCTTAAAGAAGGCTGGTCAATAATAATTTTTTGGTTTTCCGATGCGCTTTTGTTTTTTAAGCTGTTTTTCGATTTTTGAGTTATAGTTTTTCGGGTTCTTTAATACCTTAGAAAAAAATGTCATCGAACTAGCGAAAAGGCATATTAAAGAGCGTAAGATTACCTCATTTTTCCGACCTGAAAGTTTGAATGAGGTCATTCCCTTCTTTTGATATGCACGAAAAAGTAATTTTTTGTTTAAACGGTTATATATCGGAAACATGACGGAGAATTTTTGAAAAAATTTCAGATGATTAGGAGATGATTAGGAATGATCAGTTTTGAGTCTTAATACTTTTCTCCTTCCGAGAAAAGAATCATTCTGTAAAAAAATCGATCTTCTATGTCGTACGACAAGTTGAGTAAAACGGCATTATTCCTTTTGAAAATTTTCAGAAGGGTAGCTTTGAACTATCTCTTGGCTGAGTTATTTGCCCAGATCAGAAGACTTTTATTTTTTAAGATATGTGAGGTTATGTTTTTCTTCAATTTTTTTTTATTGCTTATATCTCGAGATCGGTGCGGAAATTTTTTCCAACTTGCGCTTATTTTTTTCGTTTTTTAAAGAAGGTTCTGAATTAAAAATAAATTTTAAGATTCGTCGATTCCTTTTTGCTTTAGAACGATTTCTCTGGTTTACGATAGTTTGAAATCGATGAGGTAAATTATTTTAGTATGATAGAAGTAAATCGATCGCTTCAGTATAAATGCATTTGAAAGAACCTACAATTACCTATCTACTCACTTAAGGGGGTATGATCCGTATAGAGCCTTAAATATGATTTTTAGCTCAAAAACAAGAAATACACAGTTTATAATTTTGTAAATAACATTTCTCACAAGTACATATACTATTTCAATACATTTTACCTTCAAGAAGTCCCCTTCACTGTAATACCTCTTAGATAATTGACCAACACCTCTTCATCCTGCGCGCAGGTTCCTGGTCGCTCAAAATTACAATATCAAGTTTTACAGGTTTTGAATTACTTATAATATGTACCCTTATAGTATGATACTATATAGACTTCTTATTGTTACTTGTACCATTACATGAAGCAATTCACTATTTCTGAAAACAGAAGAGATTGGAAATTCACATTTTTTCCATTAATCTTATAATGCTTACATGTTAATTATATTTTAGAGTTTGCCTAGTAGCATCATCCTATAGAGTCATCAATTATAAATAATTGAAGCCCTGAAAAACCTTATTTCATACTGTTGACTGATCAGGATGTTGCGCGCAGGATCTGAAAATACAAAGTTGAGTAAGAGCGAGTTAAACTTATAATTTGTTAATATACGAATACTTTTAAATAGCATACCTCATTCATATCTATAATATTCTTATTTACTTATATAACTATATTGATATAAAATGTGTCATTCTATACTCATATAACCTGAAAAAATTGATATCACGTAAATATAATGTAACAAAATATCTATACAAACAAAGTGTGAGCAATTCTTATATGTAAAATTTCACTAGGAAACAGGTATTATTTACTTTTAGCATTTACCTTGCAACGGTTCATTACTGTACTCTACAGGTATTGCAGTAAAGAGGGCATACCATACATATTTCGATTAGCGAAGTATTGTGCGGGCTTGGCCGCGGGGTTGCCAGGGCGCGTGGAGAATCGCCCCAGCGCTGCTTAGCCGAGGACAGGAGCGACGCGGACGATGGCAGGAGAGAGAGAGAGAGACCGGGTTTACCAAGCTTATGATTTTTGCAGCACTATATTTACTATATACAAAATATACAAATGGTTGTGTCAGCCGTGATAAGAGCTATAAGCTCGAGGTAATGCGCCAGAGCTGTGGCGTACGAGCGAGCTGATGCGTGTAGATACTATGCGTGCAGCTCGCGAGGCTCCGTAGCCGAATGTAGAGTGGGGCAGCGAGGCGGCCGAGGCTAGTACAGCGTTCTCGGCTCCAGGCGCACTTCATATGGCGGCAACTCCAGGGGTGCTGCAGTATTACGTAACACCGCGCGCGCTCGCCGAGCAAGCCGCGCTGAGCTCCCATCACGCGAGGTTACGTGATATTAGGCTGAAAAGATCAATCCTAACCATAGGAAACCGTTTAATATTGCTATATGACAATGGGTGAATCTAGTATTGAAGTTAATATAATCACGCAAATAATGTTTAAAGCATGCACAAATTAATATTTTACCTACCAATGAGATAATATATATAATAAAGCCACTACCATTGTGTATTCCCATTTATCGTGCTTTCACGAATTTTTGAGTCTACTACTCAGCTCATAAAAATATTTGCACGTATTAAATTCAGCGAAATAGTTATAGAATCGTGCATATTAGTAAAGCTAATTTATTTATAACATCATTATTTATTACTTTTAAATAAACAATGTGACATTTCTTCATATAAGAGAAATTAATTTGAGTTACCATAATGCGGAAGTAAAAACCTTTATAATCAAGTTAACACAAGTAATTTATTAATAACAAATTAGAGTAATTTATTCACTTAGTGTCATTTTTTAAGCATAAAGCTAATTGAGCCATACTTTATTGAGTACAAATAAATATTGATACGTATAAAATACGGAGGGAAATAATGCACCAGTGGCGCACGATAGAGGGTATCATATTGTTATGATCGGGTTCGGGTAATGAGAATGACAACACGTATTTATAGTAAAGCACACTTGGACTCGGACTCTTAATTCGAACGTAAACACAACTGTTCTCAACAGCTATTAGAATCAGACTAAACATAAACAATAACATCCGCGACGTCGTTGATCTCGTTGCTAGAGGTTGCTATGCGCGATTCTCGGTGTTCGAATCGCGCAACGTTCGAGCTCGGTCACAACATTGCCCTCTCCTTTTCAGATTGTCGTCCCAACAATCATAACCATCCATCCTTCAAGCGGGTTGATCCTCTTACAGTCCAATAATGGCTTACAGGAACCGACACCAACATCCTCTACCTTGACCCATCCTTGGCATCAAGTTACCGAGCAATGCTTACAGATGCGATACCAATCATCACTTAACACGACTAAGATGGATCCGTCTCTTGAACAATCTACTTCAATCATCCTTCTTATTTGGTCGAAATCGGTCTTCAGACAAGAGGGGAGAAGTTGACATGCTGTGGAACCTCACCTCAAATCCCTGCTCCGGTATTTACCTTCACGCCCACGGGAAAAGCCACAGCTCAAAAGAACCGTGAGTAGAGCAGTATTCATTATCGGGTGTCGCTCTCAGTGTAAGTCCCAAGACGATTGATGTTGACTATCTTGGATTTATGTCTTGGTGAACTACGAATACAATAAACGACGTCATTAATTTTCCTCACAACTTCCCAATGTCCTACCCAATTTGACTGGAGTTTTGGTGCTTTTCCTTTGGTTCTCTGAGGGTTGAAAAACCAAACTTTTTGGCCTTAGGAATATTCAATTTTGAGAGCTCGTTTGTCATACCAAGATTTCGTTCTTTCCGATTGTAAGTTAATTCGGTCTCGTGCCATTTTGTGGATCTCGCTGAGTTTCCTCCGAAGCTTGTGTGCGTAATCCCCGTCTCCTTCAATCTCGACCTCCTCTGGTAGACATCCTCAAATCAAGTCCAAAGGAAGCCTCAGATCGAAACCGGTGTACATCTCAGCCGGAGTAGTTCCAGTCGTCGTATGTTTGGAGGATCTATAAGCTAACAAAAATAGTGAAACCCAGCGATCCCAGTCTTTTTGATTTTCATGTATGTATTTTGTGAGATAGTGTAGAAGTGTTTGGTGTTGTCTTTCTACTTGTCCATTTGATTGTGGGTGTAATGGTGTCGTTCTTGTCTTCTTGATTCCTAACAACTCAGATAAATTTTTAATCAATTTTTAATCAATTTCGAATCAATGACCTTTATCCGGAGGACCTTTCTTTGAAACAGACTTCACAAGATTTACACCAATTTTCTACATCTCTTTTACAAGTAGCCCAATAAAATTTTTTTCTAATTTTATCTAAAGTCTTGTTTACTTTGAAATGTCCTCCAGATGGTGAATCATGTGCTTCTTCCAAAATATCTTTAATTTTATGTTGAGGAACAACTAATTGACGGATTTTGTAATCTAAACTCGTTGAAACCCATTCTCTATACAAAATCACATCAATTAGTACTAACGAATCCCATTGAGAACAATAGATTTTGGTGAATTCGTCCATCGATGATATCTATTGCCATTCTGGTTTCTTCTGTAATTCTTTCGTTTGACAAATGAAAAAACTAGCTTCATCTTCTGCCTGACTATTCTTCCAATCTTCTGATGTGTTTTCTTCAAAAATGATACGGCAAATTTTTTCTACATTATTGAATTTTTCTTCTACTCTGGAACAATATTTGCAAGAGAAATCTTCACAAGGCCGTCTTGAAAGTCCATCAGCATTTCCATGTAAATTGCCTTTCCTGTGAATAATTTTGTAGTTGTACTGGTCCAATTTCCCTAACCAACGAGCCAATTGTCCATCCAATTCCTTAAACGACAATAACCAAGTTAAAGAAGAATGATCAGTCCTAATGATGAAAGGTTTATCAATAAGGTAATGATGAAAATTTTTTAACGATTCTATAATAGCATGGAGTTCACGTCGAGTGACACAATAATTTCTCTCTGATTTTGAAAGGACTCTACTATAATAACCTATGACACGTTCGATTCCATCTTGTTTCTGAGAAAGAACCGACCCAATTCCATGGTCAGAAGCGTCAGTATCTAAAATAAATTCAGAAGAAAGAGACGGAAATGCCAAAATTGGAGGTGTTGTAAGAACCTCTTTCAATCTTGAAAAAGTTTTTTGACATTCCTCTGACCATATGAACTTAGCCGATTTTTCAGTTAACGTATATAAAGGTTTAGCTATGTCAGAAAAACCTTTAATAAGTCGCCTATAATAACCACAGAAATTCATGAAACTCAATACAGCCTTTTTGTTATGAGGAATTAGCCAGTTTACAACAGATTCAATCTTCTTTGGATCAGGTGTTTTTCCTTCTTCTGAAACGATGTATCCTAAATATTCAACTTGCCTGCTGAAGAAAACACATTTCTTCTTATTAAGGCTTAATCCTGCTTCTTGAAAACGAACAAACACTTTTTTTGTAATAAGACTCTAATACTCGTTTTATAGGGTATTTGTAGAAAAAAGATTCTATTGACCGCTGCGAGTAAACATTAACGCGTCAAAGACAGGTTTATCTGGTGTCTTTCTGACGAGCCCACCAGATAAACCGGGGCGAAACGCTTATTCTAATTTCACTTTGTTAACCTCAGTAGTCATCATTTTCCGTTAAATTATTTGTTGTATATTCCCCCTCGATTGTTTTAGATTTCCGCAATAAAAGTGCGGTTCGCCTTCAAGGTTCGGGAATTAATAATTTTTTTTTTTATTTTAATGTTTACTCGCAGCGGTCAATAGAATCTTTTTTCTACAAAGAACAAACACTTTCTTCAGGTTAATTATTAACTCATCAAATGACTTTCCCAATACCATAATGTCATCCAAATAGACTAAACAGAATTTTGAAAGATAGTCTCTGAGTAATTTTTCCATTAAACGTTGATAAGTCGCAGGTGCGTTGCATAAACCAAATGGCATAACTGTAAATTGCCAAAATCCTTTTCCGATTGAGAAAGCCGTGATTTTCCTATCCTCTTCTCGAATCTTGATTTGCCAGTATCCACTCTTCAAGTCCAAAGTACAAAACCACGAATATCCTGCAAGTTTATCAAGAGTATTGTCAACTCTTGGTAAAGGGTACGAATCCTTAATTGTAATTGCATTAATTTTTTGAAAATTAATACAAAAACGAATTTTTCCATCCTTCTTCTTCTTGGGAACTACAGGTGAACAATGCGAGCTGTCTGATTCTTCAATAACTCCTTGAGAATACATCTCAGCAATACATTCATCCAATTCCTTAACTTGATGAATAGGGGGTCTTCGAATAGGTTGTTTAATTGGTTGATTATAGAGTAATTGAATTATATGTTCAACCAAATTACATTTTCCATAACGTCATCATCTTGAAAAATCTCTTCAAATTCATGAAGAAGATCCGCAAACTTCCGTCGTTGATCTTGATCCAAGTTCTCTGAGTTCTTGTCAAAAATTTCTTGTAATGTCTCTGGTACATCCTCACTAGAATCAACTATTCTCGAAATCTGTTTATTGATGATTGAACTTGGAGTATTTAAATTAATTTTAGTTATCGAATCTGTAATACCAGTTGTATCAAGGAAATCACTACCAAGTATACAATCATCAATAATATTTCCAACAAAAACATCTAAATTAGCTGAATGGTCACCCAATTTTATCGAAGCTGAAATAAAAAATTCAACTGGTACCTTTTCTCCAGTCGGATATTTAAGAGTTGTAAAATTAATAGAAATTCTTTTATCTTTGGACTCTAAAAATTTCGGATTTATAATAGTCACATCAGACCCAGAATCTACTTTAAAAATATAAATTTTGTCATTAATTAAACCATCAAAATAAAATTTATTTGAGTTCCTATTAATTCTTCCAACATTATAATCAATCAGACAAGAGTGTGTGTTTGTTGGAGTCTTGTCAAGTTCTGTTGAAATCGCTCCAGAAAGTTCAACATAACCTAGTTTCCCTGACCGCTCATCTGATTTGGACAATCTGATCTAAAATGTCCTTTTTTACCACATGTTCAACATTCAATATCCTTAAAGAAATCTTGAGATCTCTGTTTGTCCGAAGATTGAGGGCCTTTGGACTGTGAATTCGAAGAGTTGATTCTATTCTTATATGTGTCATTCGTTCTCCTTGAAGTCTGAGATCTCTTATCTAAATCACGAATAACCTTCATTTCCATAGCGCGAGTAAGAGCAACTTGCAGAGAAGTTATCCTTTTTAAACGAAGGATCTCCCTGATCGATGAATCAAAAATAGCAACTATAAATTGCACAAGCAATTTTATCTTGGACTGCAAATGGACATTCCGGATAAACCAAAGCAGAAAGTCTCTCAAAATCGACAGCCAATGTTGGGAAATCTTCACCAAAACGTTGACGTCTGTTCTGAAATTGTGCGTAATAAGTGGGTGCTAAGTGTTTATCACCAAAACGAAGTTCAAGACGGGAAATTAAATCATCAAAATTTGACGCAGTCGAATCAGATTCAACGAGAATTGATTTTGCTCTTCCTTTCAAACAAGAAATAAGAGCTGCTGATTTATTTGCAGGTGTCCAATTGTTTGCTCTAGCGATTACTTGAAATTGAACTAAAAATTCACGAAGAGGTGATGATCCATCATAATCATCAGCTTTCAATTTAAAAACCAAATCCGTTCCTGAGTGGATAGGTCTAGTGTTCGGTAAAAAAGAATTATCTACATTTGAACCTAAACCACGAGTATCAGTAAACAAAGGATCAATAACAGAAGTTCCTAACCCAAGTCTATTCTGATTTAAAGATAACCCAGTGTCATTGATTCTAGCATTCTCTGTTTCTATTGTATGTGAATGTATATCTCTATTCTGTAAACGACTTAGCTGATTAATTTGGCGTTGCTGTTCTCGCTGTTCTACCAGCAGTGTGTTATTCAGGGTCCGAAGTCTCGATAACTCTTCGTTCAAGTCAGTCCTCTCCCTCTGCTCTTGGTCATCGAATAGTTCTCTTCGAACTTGTTGATCCCTCAGTAGCCTAATCTGTGCTTCAAGTTCCTCATTGTGATGACGAGCATCCAACAATTCCGAATCTCGAACATGGAGTTCCCTTTGTAAATTCAATGCATCCTCGTTGCATTGATGGAGTTCTTGAGTAATTTTCTCTACACGTCTCTTCAAGCTTGTTATCTCCAAATTCGCTGTAGTGAGAGACGGTTGAGGCTGCTCAACTGAAAGAGTTCTCGGGGATGGAACTGGTGTTCTTGATACCACTGACATCTTGCTGGAATGTAAAAGAGTAGACTTTCCACTAAATCACTTTTTCGAAAACACTATCCCGGACTAGCCACCAAAATGTTATGATCGGGTTCGGGTAATGAGAATGACAACACGTATTTATAGTAAAGCACACTTGAACTCGGACTCTTTAATTCGAACGTAAACATAATCGTTCTCAACAGCTATTAGAATCAGACTAAACATAAACAATAACATCCGCGACGTCGTTGATCTCATTGCTAGGGGTTGCTATGCGCGATTCTCGGTGTTCGAATCGCGCAACGTTCGAGCTCGGTCACAACAAAATGTAATTTCGCACATGGCGCATCTTCTGGAGACCGTGCCGCCGAAAGGAGAGCAGAGCAGAGCAGAGCAGAGCAGAGCAGCAGCAAGGTCGCGTGATGTTATGTTTTGAATATGCTTTTCATGTTGGTTTATCATTTTGTATATCTGGGTATTTACGAGAATCGGAAAGTTCCGACGAAAATTAAAGATAAAATTATTAAATATTAAAAAATTAAGACCACGAATTTCTACGATTAGGTATGTACCCATGTTAGAGATCAAAGTGACTCATAGGGGTCAATAAGCGGTAAAATCCCTGTTGGGTGCAGGGAAGTTGGTAAATCGTGATTTTTCCGAAATTTAGTAAATTAAAAAGTTGTTTAAGTGGAAGGGAGCCGTTGCTGACCTTAACCTTGAGTTTGATATCCATTCTCAAGCTGATTTGAAGGTTAAGTTGGGGTTGTTATTTAATTTTTTTCATTTCTGTCATTTATAATGATCCAATTAAAAGTGGTTTAAGTTATTGGGTGCGATGAGTTACTGGCTTGACCATCAGCTTGATCTCCATTTTCAAGGTGATTTGAAGGGCAACTTGTGTTTTTTATCTGGTTTTGTTATTTTTGTTGTATAATATGACCCAATTAAAAGTTGTTTTGGTTATTGGGGGTCCAAGTTGCTGACTTTGAACTTGACTTCCATTTTTAAGGTAAATTGAAGGTTAACTTGGGTTTCTTATTTAATTTTATTCTATTTTATTTAAAATGTCCCAATTAAGAGTTGCTCTGGTCAAAGCGGGCCATAAGTGGCCGACCTTGACCTTGACCTCCACTTTCAAGGTGATTTGAAGGTCAACGTGTGCTTTTTAAATGGGAACCACCATTTTTTACTCAGGAATTTCGTACTCTTTCTGGGAATTTGACCTCTTATTGACCCCTAGGAGTCAATGTGATCCCTAACATGGGTACATACCTAAACGTAAAAATTCGTGGTCTTAATTTATTTAATAATTCTTCTTTAATTATCGTAGGATCTTTCCGATTTTCGTAAAAGCCCAGATATACGAAATGATAAACCAACATAAAAAGCATATTCAATACATAATCTTATATTTAATATTAATTAGTTAGATTTATTATTATCATTATTATCTTTAATACAAGAAATAAAATACATTCAACGTTTATTTTATAAGTTGAATTCACGTTATACATACGAGGTCTGTCCAAAAAGTATCCGACCTACGTTCATATCTTCGCGCGGAGAGACTCAGACGACCTCTGGAGGGTACGAACGTCACCAGCAACTCCTAACCTTCTCGTCAGTAGCCTGAGATACCGATGAAACGCCTTAGTTCCCGCGCAGCGTGAATATGTTTACAACGACTTTTTTGCGTTCGTCGCAATTTGCGTATTGCTAAAAATGGTAGAACGAACCGAACAGCGAATTTGCATAAAATTTTGCTTTAATCTCGGTAAAAGTTGTGCGGAAACTATTGAAATGTTGCAAAAGGCCTATAAAGATGAGTGTATGGGCAAAACACAAATAAAAGAGTGGTATAGACGGTTCAAAAGTGGCCGCACATCTGTTGACAGTGATCCTCGTTCATCAAGTCAATGTTGATAGTTTTTTTCGATTATGAGGGCGTTGTGCACCACGAATATACCCCTACAGGCTAGACAATCAATAAAGAGTACTACGTTGAAGTTTTGAAAAGATTACGTAATACAATCAGGAGAAAACTACCGCAACTTTGGGAAACCGGTGACTGGCTTCTTCATCACGACAATGCTCCAGTGCACGCATCAAACATTGTGTACACATTGTGTATACAGTCCTGATATAGCTCCCTGCGACTTTTGGCTGTTTCTTCGATTGAAAATGTCGCTTAAAGGACATCGATTCGACAATAAACAGACTGTTGAAACTAATGCGACGAATGCACTAAAGGCGATTCCGAAGTCTGACTTTCAAGAGTGCTTTAATAAGTGAAAACATTGATATGAGCGTCTTGTTCAATCAAATGGGGACTACTTTGAAGGATGCCACCCCCCGGATGACGAAGAATAAATCAAGCGACGAGAAATCGAGGTAGGTCGGATACTTTTGGGACAGACCTCGTATTTGATTTCTGTAAATTTTAAAATATACGAAGTACTCTGACAAAATAAAAAACATATTAATAACATAATATTACTTTATTTACTATTTATTATGTTTAATTATTATTATTACCTTCAATTCACGAAATAATATATATTCTACACTTATATAAATTCTTTACTTCAAGTTAAATATTTCAAATTTTCGTAAATAACCATATATTCGAAATATATTCTAAATCAACATAAAAAACATATATGGGGCGGATCACGTCAACTCTCACGTCTCTCTAGCGCGGCGCGCGAGCGCTTAATACTGTTGTTTTCAACTCGCGTTTGCGGTATGATAAAAATATATAAAAAATATCCAATAAACTATTTCGATGTATTTTTTCCTCAGCTTTCCAATGGTGTGGTCAGATTTTCCAAAATTTTTCATTTTCCTTAAAAAAAAAAACACAAAACGTGTTATATCTCGAAAAGTCTATTTTTAATATATTTTTTAATACTTTTAATCGAAAGCTGGGGATTTTTTACATAAGAAAAGTTCTTTTGCACAGAGTGCCCGATTATATTTCAGTGAGTAATATAACGCCGAAAAGTAGAAGTACCGCGCGCGACTTGGCGCGGCACAGCCGCCTTCACCGCCACATCATGCTTACTTGTAAAACTAGTTCTTTTTTCAGTCGGTAGGTGGCTTAAACATAAAAAACTTTAATCTATAAATGAATTGTCACAAGAAATTCATATATACGACGAAGTTTTTTTTAAATTTAGATTTTTAAGATTCAATCATAAATCTATTGGTTACGTATTTCTCCGGTTTATTGTAGCAACTACAATGGGTTCAACCTGGAAAATGAAATGCATAAATCCGTTCTCTCGAGAGAATCACCCTACGTCTAAAGATCTGTTTGACTTTCCTTCAACTTTTAGAAGTATATTTCCTTTTGTACCCGAAGAAGCGAAAATATGTGGTACATGTCGTAGGCAAATTTACAAACGTAAAGCAGATTTACCTATTTCGGATACAAAAAAAGCTAACATAAATTGTTGTGATGAATATCATAAATCTGGCGTAACGGTTCTCGAACAAATTAAAAGAAAATTTTCTAATACTATATCGAAGCAAGATAGAATTCAGCTACTCACTCTTGCTCCCGATTTTTGGTCTCGTAATGATTTAATCAGAGAGTTTGGTTGTACTGAATGGGAAGCTCGAGAAGCAAAAGAGTTAGTAGCTGAAAAAGGAGTTTTCTCAGTTCCTGAAAAAAAACGCGGTAAAGTACTTTCGGTGGAAACTACAAATTTAGTTAAAAGTTTTTATGAAAAAGATGACATAAGTCGAATTGAAAGATTGCATATCCGTAAAACAGGACAACGGCAAACGAGAACACGTTCAGAAAAGATTACTTCTTGGCAATTTGAACAAAATCTATTATTTATTTCAAAAAGAATACGAACACGTTAAAATTGGGTTAACAAAATTCATACAATTGAGACCAGTACACTATGTTTTAGCTGGAAGCAGTGGTACACACAATGTATGTGTATGTGTACATCATGAAAACGTTAAGCTCATGCTAGAAGCTGCTGAGCTAGAGTGCTTAACGAAAAATAGTAAACTATATCTTACAAATTATCATGACTGTATTCAGGCAATCGTTTGTAAAAATGCACGTGATGAGTGTTTCTTGGGTGACTGTCTAAATTGCCCTAATACGTCTGCATTACAAGAACATTTGCTTGAATGTTTTGATAAAAATAATGTTTTTGAAATTCAATTTGAATCGTGGTTTCAAACAGATCAGTGTACGATAGCTTCAAAAAGTGAGAACGTTTATGACTTTCTCAACACGCTGGGCGACAAATTAATGAAATTGAAGACTCACGATTTTTTTGCTAAGAAACAGTCACAGTATGTGAATAAGTTGAAAGAAAATCTTCAAAAAGCGGAGTTTATTGTCTGTTTTGATTTTGCGGAAAACTATGCATTTGTAATACAGAATTCTACGCAATCTTTCCATTGGAATAATAACCAGGCAACTATTTTTACAGTTGTAATTTATTACAAAGAAAATAGTGATCTTAAACATGTAAGCATTGCTGTAATTTCTGATAATCTAAACCATGATACTGTTGCGGTTTATGAATATCAAAAAATTGTCATACTTTATCAGAAATCTAATTTCGTAGTTAAAAGAATTTATTATTTAACGGATGGAGCAAGTCAACATTTTAGAAATAAGAATAATATGCAAAATCTTCTGTTTCATGAAAAAGATTTCGAAATCTCAGCGGAATGGTACTTTTATGCTACCGCGCACGGCAAAGGTGCATGTGATGGTATCGGTACGAACTTAAAAAGAGGTGCAAAACGTGCTAGTCTACAACTTTCATTCAAAAATAGAATTTTAACAGCAAAAAGTCTTTACGAATGGGCTAAAAATTATTGCAAAGAAACCAAAGTATTTTATAGCAATAAAGATGATTATGAAAAAACTGTTTTAGAACTCAAACCAAGATTAGATAATGCTAAATCTATACCAGGGACTTTACAGTATCATGCTTTTATTCCATTGAATCAAAACACATTCAAACTACAGAAAACGTCTTTAAGTTCTAAATATCAAATCTTTCCAAAGAAAGACACTAAGAAAAAAGAAAATAATGTATCCAAACCCGCAACAAAGACAAAGAAAGCCACGAAGCTAAAGACTTTAAAAGCCTCTTCGAACGCCAAAGTAACAAAAAAACGATTAATAAAAACAAAAAAATAACTAAATTTAACTAACAGGTTTGAAAGAAATTATAAGGTAGCAAAATATGAAAAGGAGGACCGAATCCAGCAGCCACCGTCGAGCGCGAAGTCACACGCCTTGCCGCTGCGCGCGGTACTTCAACTTTTCGGCGTTCTAATACTCACTGAAATATAATCGGGCACTCTGGGCAAAAGAACTTTTTTTATGTAAAAAAACCTCAGCTTTCGATTAAAAGTATTAAAAAAAATATTAAAAATAGACTTTTCAAGATATAACACATTTTGTGTTTTTTTTAACCCTTTCAGTCACAGAAGCCGATATATCGGCTCCCTATTGTTTTTAGTCACAAAATTTGATTTCTATTGTTATCGCAGTACAAATATACGTTTTCTATGTATTTTTGATCGTAGAATACGAATCTGATATCAATAATTTTATAAATATAAAAACAACCCTTCAAATGGGGTGAAAACCACCCTTTTAGTCATGAAATTGAATTCGTTTGGTTATGAAAGTAAAAAAACCCCCTCCTCATTAGAACACGGGCTTGGGACCGTCTGTGGCAGAGTTATGTTTTTTTCTTTTTTTTTTGTTTTTCTTTTTTTCTTTTTTTCTTTTTTTTTTTCTTTTTCTCTTTTTTTCTTTTTTTCTTTTTTATTTTTTTTTTCGTTTTTTTTCTTTTTTTTTTTATAATTTTTTTTTTATTTTCTAAATCTTTTTCAGGTAGATATTTATTCATTTTCTTTTATCTTATATACATTTACGTTTTGTGATATATTTCATAACAATTTTGTTTTTCTTTTATGCATAATGGAACATTGCAAGTTGTGCACATGTAGGAAGTTCTAACTCGATTTGTTTTAGAACTACAACAAGTGCAATTTCTTTGTATTTTGAGTTTAGTTGGAATGTGCGGGGCTTGAGAAAATCTTATTTCATTTGAAATTTGAGGCTTACGCTTACTAGGAGTAAATTGTTTTGTCTTGGTACCTCTTTTTTTAGGTGATGCAAACCCAATAAGCTCAGTTACCAGCTTTAGTCGAAAATCTATCAAATTCATTTTAGTAGTAGGGGTATTTTGCTTGTAAATGATGAAAGAATTTACAACGGTTACATCGATAAAATGCCAGAATATTCGAAGCCACCACTTTTTACTTTTTCTACTAATCTCGTATGTAGATTTCAACTGATCTGCTTTGTCAACACAGTTCATATAATTATTATAGTCTCGAGTGGCTTGTGGACAATTGATTTGAATGCTAGTACCATCTTTTTGTCGTCTACTTACAGTAGTTTTGATTGAAGGATCGTGAAAATTAGATAAAAACTGGACAGGTTTGTTATCATTCCATTTTATCCAACTGATACCCTTGTATGAAGTCCGAGATTCATAATCTCCCCTTTTCATTGTTTTATCGTTTATTTGTTTTTTTGGCAAACCTTTCCGATTTTTTCGTACTGTTCCACAGGCTAATATATTTTTACTTTTGAGTTCAATCATCAAATTAACACTAGTAAAGTAATTATCGAAATAAACTTGATAATTTTTTGAAATAATTTGATGGGTTAAATCGATTACAACTCTTTCGCCCAATTGTTTTTCAACCAAGTTAGCAGTTTTTCCAGTATATACCTGAAACTCACATACAAAACCATGTTCATCTGCTCTAACCCAAATTTTAAAACCTCTTTTTATAGGTTTCTGTGGATTGTACTGTTTTAGAGTACTTCTACCTTTGAATTTGACCATACTTTCATCAACAGCTTGTTTTTCAGATGGTTTGTAGAATTTTATAAAATTTTCTGAAAGCATATCAAGTAAGGGTCTTAGTTTATATAGCTTATCATAATTGGGTTCACCTTTTTGTGGCATTGATAAGTTATCATTCAAATGTATATGAGACAGGATAGCAAAAAACCTATTGAGAGGCATAACAGGGCTTATATAAGAGTTGTGTAATTGAGAATTAGATGACCAATAGCACCGAATGGCGGGTAACCTACTTATTCCCATCATGATATTCATGCCAATAAATTTCAATATTTCTGCTTTATTTACTTCTTCAAATGGCTTGTCTGATTGCTGCCCGTAAAGATTAGTCTGTTCGACAATTCTTTCGATCAAAACTTCTGAAAATAAGCAAAGGAAAATTTGTGAAGGTGAACGAATATCTGAAGGAACCATTGGACCGCAATCTTCGGAAAAAATTATTTCGTCGAATTTTCTTCTTTTATTATCCCAAATACCATCTAAAGCAGCTAATCTGTCACTCAACGGAGTATCACTATCACTTTCATATTCAATCACGTTAGAATTTTCACTATATGAAGTATTTTCTAACGAGGCTACTGCTTCATCAATTTGATTTTTGTCAATATCCGAATCATCATCACATTCAGAATCATATTCTGGATCATCATATTCATCTTCACTTTCATTATCACTGGTGATTTCAGCATATTCCATGATAAAAATTTTTTAGAATAAACCAAAACAAATTTCACAATGTTGTGAGATTACTGATAATTTAGAACGAATAATGATATTGAAATTTTTGATAGGAAAAATATAGAAATTTTATGTAACTACCTAATAAACTTAGATTTGATCCTTTGAAGTTCTTGCAAACAATTTTTTTTATTATTATTAATATTCTTTTTTCAAAATATAGTTTGGATTGAAATCATTCACTCGAGGGGATTGTAACAAGGGGTGTTTTAGAAAATTTATATGGCTTTCAGAGATTTTCAATATATTTTTTGAGCTCTAAATTCTATTTATATATTCTTAGGTCCTATCGAGTGCTTTGACGTTGAGTATTCACATTTTCGTAGTAATCCAATTAGAATTTTAGAGATCGTTTTTACGATTACTGAATTTTTTTCCATTGGATTCAAATTTAGCGTTGAAAAATGTATCAGAAACTAATATTAGCAGTAACATAACAAAACAAACAGGGTTTCGTGACTGCAATGTTACTTTTTATTCCATTTTACGAGTTTTTTTATGTTTTCAAATTTGTGACATTGGATTTGCATCCGCGTTAAAATTTACATCGGAAACATATATTTTCTTCTATAGTGAAACGAATTGAATTGTACGTATAAAAGGGTGGTTTTCACCCTGTTCGAGGGATTTTTTGTATATTTATAAAACTTTCTGAAATCAGATTTGGATTCTGCATTCAAAAATACATTGTGAACATATAGTCTTCAAAGAATATATAGTCTTCAAAAGAATTAAATTGTATGACTAAAAGGGTAGTTTTTACCCCATTTGAGGGGTTGTTTTTATATTTATAAAATTTTTGACGTTACATTCGTATTCTGCATTCAAAAATAAATTGGAAACATATATTGCACTTCCATAACAAACGGATTGAATTTTATGACTATAAGGGTGGTTTTCACCCCATTTGAGGGGTTGTTTTTATATTTATTCAATTTTTGACACTTGATTTGGATTCTTCGTTCAAAAATACATTGGAAACATATATTTGCACTTCCATAACCAAATGAATTGAATTGCGTGACTGAAAGGGTTAAGGAAAATGGAAAACTTTGGAAAATCTGACCACACCATTGGAAAGTTGAGGAAAAAATACATCGAAATAGTTTATTGGATATTTTTTATATATTTTTTTTCATACCGCAAACGCAAGTTGAAAACAACAGTATTAAGCGCTCGCGCGCCGCGCTAGGAGAGTTGATGTGATATTAAAACCCATATTAAAACTGTAAAATCTATGATAGACCAATAGTTTATTTTACGTAGAAGAAGAATGAATACAAAATGGAACAAAATGAAACACAAAAAATAATAAATATTTTTACAGCACTGGGTGGCCTAAATCTGCACTTAACTCACGCCTATCCGTCACTTACGTAGTCCATTATTGCACCGTCTTCGCCGCCCTCGCTACGCTCGGGCACTAACCTCTTGGTGCATTACTAGACTGCTTAAGGCATGGCTAGGCGTGACAGCGGATTTAGGCAATATTGTCCTCGCTACGCTCGGGCGCTAACTACACGCCGTGCAATAAGGGCCACTTAAGTCACACGTATCGTAAAGTGCTATTAACCATGTAGAAATAATAAAGAAAATGCGTGCGTGTGTGTGTGTGTGCGTGTGTGTGTGTGTGTATGTATGTGTGTGTGTGTGTGCGTGTGTGTCTGTGTACGTGCGTGTTCGTCTAGCATTTTTTAATGTTTTTAATACGTTTTTTTATGTTGTCTGATTGTGGTATCTGTTGCTTTTCCAATAGTTATTCTGAAGTATTCCTTTATTATTTAACGTGAATTAAGTGGTAGCGCCACTCTAGAGCCACGAAAAAAGGCCTAACTTTGATAATTTTTTTGTGGATATGGGTAAAAGGATCGGGTTACTTTTCTCAGGGTTTAATTAAACATATATTGAAGTATAAAAAAAATTTCTTTATTGAATTTTCAAAACAAAATGGCGGCGTTAGAGCCATTTTCCGAAAACGTATTTTTTTATAACTCCATGGGCGGAATCGTAACTCCGAAAGTATGAGAGTTAGGATCAAAAAAATACATTTTTAAAGTATATCTTATTGACTATAGAAGTACATAGGGTTTTTTTTAAATCCATTTTTAAACAATAGCATAAGTTTTAAAAAATGTTCATTTTTCGGTGTAAAAATTTGCAGTAAATTCTATATAAAAAAAGTTTGATCAAAAAAAGACCATGTACTTATTTAGATAATGCGATTGTGAAGCTATAGTAAAAATTTGAAAGCGATCCATCGAGCGGTTTTCGAGCAGCGTTTCCACCCAGTTTGAAAAAGTACTTAACTCTTAAAAAATTTCATTTTACCTTTAATCTGCGATGCCTGCACCGTACATTTGGCCATCGAAATTTATATTCTCTTCTTCTTTCTCCTTCCTGACTGATTTTAAGTCCAAACGAGCCGTTTTTGCAGCATCGGTGAGCGATCGCTCGGAAAATTTGATGCGACGCTCATCAGCTTCCACGCAGAAGTTGTATCAGTGTGCTCCCATGTGGTGCTAATCGACGACGGGGGTCTGCGGTGTGTTTGTAAACAAAGCACATGTAATTTTTACAGAGGTGCTTGTATCAATCGGCAGAGACTAAGATTCGAACCCGGGTCACCGGCGTGGGAATCCGACACTCTACCGACTGAGCCGCCGCAGGCCCCAATTCAAGTTAAATATTTCCGTTTTCGGAATGCTAAATCATCATGAAAACAAATTAAAATTTTAAAATCTATGTTAGACAAAAAACAATAAATATTTTTAACTACGTTTAAATAATAAAGAAATTCTTAAGAAAAACTGGAGGAACCCATGAAATGACACCAGCAGACAACATAAAATACGTACTAAAAACATTAAAATATGCTAGAAGAATATTTTTAATATTGTAAGCAATAATGACAACAAAAAATAACAAAATGAAACACAAAAAAAATAAAAGAATTTACACACGCCGAAATAATATAGATATACTACAAAAGAAATGTAAATATATTGTCAGAAGCCACAATTGTACATCAGAAACCATAATTAGACCAAACACAAAACGTAATCAAACCATAATATATGCTAGTAAAATATTTTGCGTTCTCAACGAGAAAGCTTTGTGTATTTTTATCGTATAATCATATTTTATGCCTTGGGGAATCCGAATATACTAGTCTTAAAAAATATCTGTATAACTTTCTTAAACTTTCCACATATGTTTCCTATCAATACTCGGTGTGCGCTTGACAGTATCAGCGAAAACAGTCGAATAAATTTTCTTTTATGGTTATTTTTCAAAATTTAAGAATTTTCAATTTTTTTAATTTTCTCAATGCAGTAATGATTTCTGGGAAGCCAATTTGTTATACAACAAAGTACGCATAAAATCCTTCATTTTAGGACCGTAAACAATTTTATATGAGCAGTTTTCAGTTGGTATACTGTGTAACAACATTTACAAGTCAGTGAAATTTTTGCTGAATACTTGTTTCATGTACAGATATATTCCTGTAAATTTTGAGGCAATATGACGGCTCATTTTTTGAGAAAGAAAAAACAATGTCAACAAAATGCATTTTTTTGGACAACAATAACTTGAGTAATACTTGATGTAATGCTTTCAATATTTCAGAAAATATTTGCTAGGTATCAGGATATTGGCTGAATATTTTTGAGCTGATTTGGTTCACAATTTTCTGCGATATTGGAGAATATTAAATTTAAACAATACATTTTCACCCTGTATATCATTGTATCGCTAAGCTATATCGTTGTACTTTTTTCTTCTATATATATTCAGTATTATTATATATGAGATTTACTATTCTTTACTTGTAGCCAAATTTACGCTTTATATTGCAAGAAAATATCCAAAGACAATGCTGTATTAAAAATATTATTATTTTGTGATATTTTAAAAATTATCCAATAATGACATAATATATTTTTACAATACTGAATCTGTATCTATCTATAATATAGCATAAGAAAATAATAATTTTTATACTATTTTGATGGTGGAATTTATATGTTAAATAGTAGTAATGTTTTTAAAAGAGTGACTTTAAAAAATTATCCTTTTTTGTGTCTTATGCATTTTTTTGCAATAAAAGAAAAAACAATAAACAATCTTTTATAGGTATAGATTTCATCTGATTTTATAGATAAAGATAGATTTTAGAATCAATATCATATCGCTGACTAAAGACACCCTGATATACGATATATACAATAATATGTTTATTGAAAAATATTTATTTTTCAGTAGGGCACAAATCACTAAATGAAAATGGATAGACAGGAATATAATCATGATGGGTGGTACTGTGCAGCTCTTCATTATTTATATAATAATTTTAATTCAATTCTCTTTGAGAAAGCATAGTACCAAATCCTTTGACAGCATTGTTGTACAGGAAAAGAATGGTCATAAAACAGAACAAAATGAAACACAAAAAACAATAAAGAATTGTAACCTCTTCTAAATAATTAAGATATAGTTAAAAAAAATGCGAGAAAGATATTAAAAACCACAAAACGGAGAAACAGAAAGAGTTTAAAATCATAAAACGTAATAAATGTTAGCTACACACGTCTTTTATAATAAATTAATACAATATACTAAAAGAAAATGAATTGCAACGCAAGAATGACTCGGAATTACGAGAAAACTGAATTTCACAATTATTTAAAATATTAATATAATGTAGATTTCAAAAAATGTGTGCTGATTTATTAATTATGGTTTATCAAAAGATAATTTTTTTATTAAAAGTACATATTTAGTTTAAATTACATTTTTCCACGTATCCTTAGAGATACAATTATAGGCGTTTGGTTTATAAAAATTAAAAATTTCGTTTTTTATAGAGGAAGCTTTCACTCTGCTTAAAAGTGAAAGACTTCGACTCTATTTTTAGAGTAGAAGATCCACTCTAATTAGAGTGATTTATATCACCCCAACGGGTTTAGCGTGTAATTAAATCATTCATACGTATCATTTTTACCCAGATTTATAAGAAATAAAACATAGAAAATACTGATATGCATTATTTAATTTATCTTCAAATACCTTATCAATCAATATTTAAAAATATCAATGGAAAAGTTATGAACATGACAGAAATATCACCGTATATAAGTATTTGTATAGTCTTTCAAATGCAAAATGAAGCGACCATAGAGTCCCCCTTGACTCAATGGGTAAGACGCTTGCCTACCGATGCAAGACTCTCAAGCAGTCGAGGGTTCGATTCCCGGCAAGAATTCTCGAGAATCTATTCTTCTAGTTTTTCGTCGGGAAAAGATCTCCAACTACGCATTGTGCTTTTATGCAGGATGTATGCGCCCACATAGCCTCCGCAAAAGTGTCTGAGACGCTAGTAATCAGGTGACGGGTTTTGCTCGACCAACATCGCACAACACAACAAACATGTATATAAAATACAAATGTAAAAGACAAAAACACATGTGTATTGTGACATATAAGTCCCCAAAAATAGGGTATACATGGCCATTAAATACAGAGAAAGAAAGAATTAAACAATCAAATTATTTCTAAAATACAAAAATAATTTACCTCATCGATTTCAGAATATCGGAAAATATAGAAATCATTGTAAAACAACAACGGATTGATGAATCTCAAAATTTCTTTTAATTTAGAATCTTCATTAAAAAATGAAAAAAATGAGCCTTGGTTTGCAAAAAATGACCGCGCCGTTCTCGAGATATAACGATAAAAAAATTAAAAAAAAAGCATAACCTCAAATAACACGGAATGTAAAGGTCGTTATAATTTAGGCTTCTAACAGTCTTAAGAGATAGTAAAAAGCTACCTATTCACGCCATTTTTACACTCAAAATTATAATTATACCGTTGAAACTTGTACCGCGGGCTTGTAATACGCATTAATTCAATTTACATACGATATTTCGTGAATGTTATATATATATATATATAATATATATATATATATATATATATATATATATATATATATATATATATATATATATATATATATATATATATATATATATATAACTATCTACATGTACGTATTTAAACAATGCCAACAGTTCAGCAACGATTAGCCGGGTTTGAGCGATCTCACTCCAGAGACAATCGTACAGGCGAAGCGAAAACATCTATGACGTAGCGTCTGTGCGATTCAAAGTCAGTACAAATAAAACCTGAAAAATTATACCTTTCTAATCTTTTATTTCTCCAGATCTACCACTTCCTTATTTCGCAGTTTTCCGTTCATTATTAATTAACTAATTTTCATAACACTACCTTTCTGGAAATTTTCAGAAGACGTAATGACATTTTACTCAAGTTATTCTTCGCCAAAAAAGTGTATTGCGGACATTTCCTAATCCCTTCAGAAACACGTACCGTAAGCGCTGAAAATAAATTATTGCCGCAAATGTTAATCTATGGTTAAACTAGCACAAAAGCTAAATTGTCTGCTGTTTAAAAATAACATAAGTTTGAAATTATAAAGAAAGTTTTGCATTGACTATAGTGATGGTTTTATAGCTATGCGAGTCGGTGGCTCTGCTAGATGTGTGCAGCCACACGCTGCATATCTCAGAACAACTGTAGATACAATGCACGCCGGTCCGCTTGCGTTTCCGATCAGCATGCGCGATTGAGGGTCGCGCGTTCTCTTATGTTGGGGCCCGGCTGGTCACTTATAATGCGCGCAATATACGCGCCCGCGTAGGCGGCGGCAGTCCATAGGCGAGGAGAGTTTCAAGAACAACACCAGTTAGTTACAGTCGAACTAAAACAGGGGTTTATTAACGTTAATCAGAGATATAGTTAACACAACACCCGTCGTGTTGTGTGATGCTAGCCGACGGAGGGCAAGAGAGTAGGAGGTTGACTCGCACGTATCGTGTACAGGAGAGAGATGGAGATCTGACATACAAAGGGGCGATATCCCAGCCTGGTCTCGTAGCCGCTCGCTCGTGGTTGACCCTCCACTGTGTGTCTCGTCCGAAGTCGTAGACCCACTCCCGTGTCGGCTGTCGCATGAAATTCGTACGTCTTTTGCTCGGGACGTATCGTCAGCTCGGAGAGCGAAGCGAAACTACTTTCGCACACGAGGGCCGATCGCGGTCGCAATGTGTTGTATCGCAGCTATCGCATTCGGCCGCTTCTATCTCTCTCTCCATCTCTCTTTCTTACTTACCAAGCACACAGTCGTGTGCTTTGCGTCGGCTGTACTCTCTCCCCCAAATGCTTGCTAGTACAGAATATTATAGTATATAGAAAATGTGTGGCTTTCACCAGGAGAGGCGCTGTGACGTTTTGGAAGAGAGTACAAGAATAATTGCATGAGCAACAAAACCGTCACACTATATAGCAATCCGGCCTTCGAAGAGATCACATATAAATATCGTATTATTACATTCGCTTGTATCGCACGAAAGTTAAATATTACTATTGTTTTGATAATTATAAGGAACCCAACTGACATTATTTGATTGTTTAATATGAATTAACATCCATTATCCCGTTTTGCTTTAATTGATTATCAAAACAGTTCTCGTAACAGACGCTTATTATTTCCTACGCCAACAGTTTGAAAATATATATGTTCACTTATAATATCTTAAAGAAAAGTAGTTTTCGATACATACGATATATCGCCAAGGTCACCCATAGCAGATAAATGAAAAGAAAACGTTATTTTTCTACATATCAACGGCTGAGCGGAAGAACCTGTTAACTCGGAGCACGCTCCAAAAGCATGTTAACTTAGATATGGCATGAACAACCACTACTTTAGCCAATTATTTGTCGCATTTAGTTGTGTAACGGCAACTTTAAAAAATGCGTCTTTTGCAGAAATACGCGTTCTTCAATATGAACAATATGCATTTGTTTATAATACTTTTGATCGTAGTTCTTACTATCACGCGTCACATTTTATAAACAAATGTACATTGTTTATCACTGATTAAATATTTTAAAAAAGTTAAAACGGCGGAAGTATTGTAAATTGTCAAAGGATTCTATAAAACATCTTGTAAACGCCCGCAAATTTCTTCTTACTCCAGGTAGAAGCACATTTGTTGTTATATTTTTACTATGAAATATTTTTCGTAAATAGAAACATTTTATCTAATTAATGCTATGTAGTTATTTTGCACATCATATATCTATTACAGAAAAATGTTTCTTGTTTTGTATTTCCATGATTTTTATGGAGTTTCCTCCTTTAACCAATATGCGCGATTTTAAAAAGTATCCGAAAAACGTATCCATCGAATACTTTGGTCGGATACCAAGTATCCAAAAAAAGTATCCGGCAAATACGGAGTATCCGAAAACCCGTCGAATACTTTTTTCGGATAGTTCACTTATATTAAAATGTTTAAAAGAGGTCTAAATTTTTCCCAGGCCCCCCTAAACATTGGCGTACTATTCGGATGATACCACATGTTTAGGTGGACTCCGGCATATTTAAGACCTATTTTACGGATTTTGATCCAGGTATATTTTTATTTCGGTCAGTCAAATTTCTTATATCATCAAAGTACGTAAAATAGGTCCAAATATGCCGAGATCCCCTAAACATGTGGTATCATCCGAATGGTATTCCATATTTAGGGGAGGCCTAACAAAATTTTAGACCTCTTTTAGACATTTTAAATTAAGAAAAGTATCCGACAAAAGTAACCCTCGGATACTCAGTATATGACCAAAGTATCCGACGGATAATTTTTTCGGATAATTTTATGAATCTCGTATATCGACAATACATAGTGTAAAATGCTTAGAAATTGATATTTTGTTGTTTTTTATCGATATTTACAGACAACAGAAAAGTATCCGAAAATATTTTGCGGTCGAATACTTACCGAACTATATTTTTTTTTTTTTTAACGTCGCCATGTTTGTGCTCCCATGTGGTGCTAATCGACGACGGGGGTCTGCGGTGTGTTTTGTAAACAAAGCACATGTAATTTTTACAGTAGTGCTTGTATCAATCGGCAGAGACTAGGATTCGAACCCGGGTCACCGGCGTGGAAATCCGACACTCTACCGACTGAGTACTTAATGTCGTTATTACAGGGGATTTTAATATAAATATGTGTCTACATAACGCCGCGTCGTGTAACCTACGTGAACAAATTGAATCTTGTTCTCTTTTCCTAGTACCATCCGAGCCAACACATCATGTATTCTGGCGAAACCCGTCTTCTCATACCTGGCTCGATTTATTTATTGTCAATAACACAGATTCTGTTATAAATTATCAAAAGAGTGATGCACCATTCATAGCGGGGCATGACTTAGTAATACTCACTTTACGTATAGTTAAACCTGCGGTCTGCACTAGGACAATAATTACGCGAAGTCTAAAAAATGCAGACCATAAAGCACTTACTGCAGTATTACGCGAGAAAATTGCTGCCATCCCTCCATCTCCCTCCTTATTTTCTAACACATTTTTGACAGCTACGCCCATCTCTGGCCTTGTACTTGGCCCGTGAAAGGCTGATGTTAATGAGCTCGAAAATCATATTACATCGGCACTCATTTCGGCTTATGATGCCACTACTGCACCGCGAAGGCAAATTGTACTATCTTCCAAATGAAAACCTTGGGTCTCACCCGCTATACGCGCGCTAATGAAGCAAAGAGACAAAGCCTTTAAAAATGCCCGCTTCTCGGGATGCAGTAGCGACTATGACCATTTTAGAACCCTACGATCGCGAATTTCAAACTCTCTAGATACGGCAAAAAATCAATTTCTAGCAGGCAAGCTCAATGGGGCGGTTGATGCTAAAGGAAAATGGCGAGAACTACGGCGTATGCGAGTAACTGGCTCGAACGTTCCATCGCCTTTTTTGTATTTCAGTGCACACGTGTTGAATTTACACTACGCAGCTACAGTAAATCGCTCTCCACCGCTCACTGAATCTGATTATCAAGCTATTTGCAATCGACCGCGCAGTATTCCTGATGCTCCTCGCTTTGATTTTCGCCCAGTTACAAAAACGGAGGTGAAAGACGCGCTTTTTCATGCCCCATCCAAGGCATCGGGACTCGATGGTCTCACAGTTCCGATGCTAAAAATCGGTCTTCAAAATATTTTAGATCCGCTAACAGATTTATTTAACGCGTGTTTAGCTACTGCTACTTTTCCGACGTCGTGGAAAAAGGCTCTTCTCGTACCGCTCGCAAAAGTCAAGACACCTCTTTCACCATCTGATACTTTTCACCTCTTTCACCTACTAATTCTAGAACGCTTGGTTCATCAACAGCTGTTGGGCTACCTTGAAGTCCACAGGCTGCTTGATCCAAGGCAGGCAGGTTACAGAACCGGCCACAGCACTCAAACTGCCCTCTTGAGTGTATTGGATGACATTAGGCTTGCGATTGATAAACGAATGATTTCTATTCTGATCTTATTTGACTTCTCTAAAGCCTTTGATACCATCCCACATACGTTGTTGCTTACCAAACTTCGTGCACTAAACGTGTCTGACAGAGTTCTACGCTGGTTTTTTAATTATCTAGCGGATCGGCTCCAGGCAGTAGTTCATGAAGGCGGTTCGATTTCCGATTGGCTCAGAGCTAATTCTGGCGTCCCGCAAGGCAGTGTGCTTGGTCCGTTACTGTTCGCAATATATATAACGATCTTCCGAATGTTTTAAGATTTTCAAAGCATATGATATTCGCTGACGACATGCAGCTGATACACCACTGCTATCCGTGCGACATTCTTCAGGGCATTGCAGAGATTAATCGCGATGCTCGAGCAAGTGGCCCAATGGGCAAGGGACAATTGCCTTGTCTTAAACCCAGCTAAAACAAAAGTTATGATCTTAGGTAGTCAAGCGTATGTCTCCTTAATTAATTTAAGTACTATTCCTCGCATTGTCATTGACGGTCATTCTCTTCCGTGTGTACTTGAAGTACGTAATTTGGGGGTATGGCTTACACCAACATTAGAATGGCAAATGCACGCCAAGCATGTTGCAAAGAAGGTGTATGCCACCTTATACACACTGAAATTCTACAAGCATGCTATCTCTAGGGATATTAAGAAAAATTTAATAGAGAGTCTGATTTTTCCGCGATTTGATTATGCGTACGTGGTGTATAATCACCTAGATGCGACGCGTGATCTTAAACTCCAGCGAGCGCAAAATGCGTGTATACGTTATATATTAGGAAATATTCCTCGTCGCGCGCACGTCACCCCATATAGACTCGAGCTTGGCTGGCTATCGGTTCGACGCCGCAGAGAATATTTCATCGGCACCTTGGCGTATAACATAATTGCTTCTGAAAATCCCTCATATCTCGCCATTCGGTTCTCGCGGTTAAACGTTGATTCTTTCCAGCGACGCTCAGAACGGAATCCCCCGCAAGCGTTGTTGTACCCAGCCCCCCGTACCGAAGCCTTGATGCAGTCCTTCTACATTCAGGCTTCGATGCTGCTTAACTCGCTAAACGTGGTCGAGTTCATCCCAACGGCAGTTCGCGAATTTAAGATCTTTCTCATTACTGCTCTCCGATTACGAGATATAGCAGATTGGGAGACTCGAATGAAAAATGAAGGTTTGTTACTGTAATACAGCGTGTAATTTCTATATATTAGATTGTATGTACGAACTTTTAACTTGCGAAAATTGTTACTTTGCTTATATTTTTTATGTATGCGTTAGGTACCTTCGAATTAACAACGAAATAAATAAAGACTTTTGTAATTAGGCTCTTCTGCCAAATTAATAGCGGAGAGAGCAAAAAATGAAATTAAAATTGTAATTCTATTATCAGCTATTTTTGGAAAGTGTATTTTATGTAATTAATTGTAATCTTACTTTGGCCAGACGGGGTTTTACCCCAAGGCGGAATAAAGAACAAATCAAATCTCTCTCTCACACATTCCCTTTGTCGATATAGTTACCAACCTCGGCATGGTGATGGACGGAAGGTTAACATGAAAGCCGCAACTGAATGCGGTCAGTAAAAAAGTTAATAGAGCTTTGTATAGTCTAAAATTATTCCGCTCTTGCACCACGGAGATACTACGGAAGCAGCTGGCATGTGCACTGGTATTACCTCACTTAGACTATTGCTCAGTGGTTCTTCTTGACGTATCAGTGGAGCTTCAGACACGACTGCAACGTTTACAGAATTCATGTGTGAGATACATATGTGGTGTTAGGCGTGATGAGCATATCACCTCCTACAGGGAAAGACTGGACTGGCTGGATCTGAAAGTGAGGAGGGAGTATTTTATGGGGCTGTTGCTTTACAAAGCGGTTGTCATGCGGCAGGCACCATATCTTACTGCCCTCTTTGAAAAAAACCAGGCCAGGATTTCAAGTAGGGGTGGTATGAAGGAGCTCTCGGTTCCGGAGTCGCGCACCGATAAGGGCCTATTCCGTTTAGAGTTCAAGGTGCGCACCTCTGCAATTCGCTCCCAAGCAGTGTGAGGTGCCTGCCATCTTTTTGTAAATTTAAAAATGGTACTTCTACTACTCCATCACCTATTCCCACCTATGTAGATTCGGCTGAACTGATCATTTCAGGAATACCCTTAAATATTCTACTCGGACTTTGCCAAATCACCTGCAAAGTCTTGGGAGCACCGAATCTTGCCAATATTGTTCCTGGTATATTATCATCTGTAGACTTTCCACATACGTCTGCTGCATCGATACATGAGTCATCTACTTCTCATGCATCCGGTCATCAAGGTTTCATCACACAAATGACGTAAGAGTCACTTGCCCTAGCTCCAACGTCGAGAATCTCTACGTCTGATACAAGATCCGGACATGACGGTACTGGTACGCGTCCACGGCACAATAACACGTCTTCAGAGCCGTCAAGAAACTTTCGTAGCATCGTGGTAAAATTTAAATCGCCCCAGATTCGTAACCATATAGTATTCACGCGACTAGACCTCAAATTATTCACAGCCAATATGGTATTTAGTCGGATTTCTACCTCTACGATATTTCTGCGAACCTTGTATGCTAAAAAATATATATCTTCTTACTTAAAGCTCGATCACGCTCAAACATTTTGGGGTACAGGCGTCCCAGAGTGATCAACATGGTACTCTACATGTGTAGAGATTCGTAATCTTCGCCTTTTCCAATCCAAAATAAACAGGACTTACTTGCGTGTAGGCCAATCCAACAATCATTAAATAATTCTCGTGGCAATTCACATCAGCCAAAATCCGGTCGGTTATAAAATCTTGGGCAGCATTCAAACACTGCACACAATAACTCTCTACTCGCGGCGTCTAGTCAGCTGGCTGACATCCTAAATAGCGATCATGCGTCTTTTTATTCCGACCTCATGGAGACCGAGAACACTTAACCGCGAATATAAACATAAGATATGCAAGCAAACCTTCACCCTCTACTTCTCTCGCACATATTGAAATAATACATGCCAATGCTAATAGCTTACAAACTCACTTTGTCGAGATAGAAGCGTACTTACATGTTTACCCTAAGCACATTGTAGCAATTACTGAAACTAAGCTATCTCATGATGATGATGATTATGATGATGATTGTGATGATGATACCTCAGTGGCCTTAGATGGGTATAACTTGATTCGACATGACCGCGTGGGGCATACAGGCGGAGGGGTTGCCATCTATATTAGTAAAATATTTAATTTTATGATATTATTCACATATGATGTGCGTAATGGCACTGTACCGTAGTATATTATAGCTGAAATCACCCGCGATCGAAACTCGCTCTTGTTCGCAGTAATATATCGACCACCAAAAATACCATTACCGCATGAATTTTTTAATAAACTATCTGTTTCTTCTCCGCCTAGCAAGGGTCCTGTTATCATGGGTGACTTCAACTGTAATATACTATCTACATCGTTCGAAGCTAGTATAATATCATTCGGTCAAATGCTTTCATCACACGATAAATTCAGACAGACTTGAGTCTCATACATGGCTGGATTTGTATATCGTCTACTCACCCTCAGGCATAGCAAATTATAATGAATCTGAAGCTCCTTTTACATATGGTCACGATCGAATCGATTTAATCTTGGATTTCAGTGCCCCGCAGGGCTCAATATATCTCTGTAATTTCTCACAATTTTCAAAAATTTACTTCCCAAAGTAACCTTAACGATATGGTTAAACACTTTAACAGTGTTGTCACGGGCTCTCTCGATAAATTTGCACCGCTTTACTCCCTACTTATCAGTAACCGCTGCAAGCCGTTAGTCTTGCCAGATATTCGTGCAACCATTAAATAGAGAGATACAAGCCTATAAGAGAGCACGTGACAGCGGCTTTCCACTCCCTGAGTATCGAAATCTTCGGACTAAAGTTCTAAGTATGTTGCGTCGGTCAAAGAATACTTATGAGGCTGGCGAAATAACAAAAGCTCAAACCGCCTTTGGAGTTCTTTCAATAGGCTTGGTATAGTTTCCTCCCGATCTGTTTCCACCTTTTCGCTCTTTTCTCATGATAGCGTCAACACTGATTTTGCATCAGTATCCAATGCATTCAGTTTATGCCTCTAACTGCCTTTACCAACAATTCATCCGGCCCCACCTGACGTCCCACCACTTACTTTTGCGACCAGCAACCCCAGTGATGTCATATATGCACTCTCAACGGCTAAATCCAAAACTTTTGGACTTGATGGCATCACCATTAAACAGCTCTCAAACTCATGTCCATCCATCCTTGAACCCCTCACTACCATTTTCAATTCATCCATATCTAGGGCATCCTATCCAGTGTTTTGAAGACAGATGTTAACCACTCCTGTTCTTGAAGTTTCCTCCCCCTCTGACATGTCAGACCTTTGTCTCATTGCGAGGCTATCTGAGTGCTCTAAGCTACTGGAAAGAATATTGTCTAAACAGCTACTGTCTCACATTGAAAAATATAATCACTTTTTGGGAATCGTTCCTTAGGAAGGGAGAGAGATTGTACGCAAAGACGAGAAGTCGTGTAGATAGCCTTTATTGTATTTACAGCGGTCGCAGAGCGGGCTTGGTCGTAGCGTGCGAGCGGCACGAGAGCCAAGCCGATACTGGTGTGACTCGCTTATCGCCACCTCGAGGTGGGGGAGAAGCGAGCACGAAGATGGCCGCCTCTGCTGAGCTAGTACAGCTCCCGAGGACAGAGGCGCTGCTTGCGGCGATGAACTGGGGGCGCCACAGCCACTCCCCCTCCAGTGGCTCTGGCGGCTGGAAAGAGCCACGATACCTGCTTCCTGGCTGGGCTCGGATGCGTAGCTTCGGGTACGCCGTGCGAGGAGGGCGGCGTGGACGGAGTCGTGGTCTGCTGGGTTGGAGTCGCTGGAACAGGCGGCGGCGCCGCTGGGCCGGGCGCTGAACTGGGCGGTGGCGTCGCTGGGCTGGGCACTGGGCCGAGCGATGATGACGCTGGGTCGGGCGGCGGTGCCGCTGGAGTTTGGCTGGGCGGGTCGGCCGAGTCTCTGTAGGCTGGCTTCAAGCTGTCGGTGGAGATCGTGCGGTGAGAGCCGGCGATGTCGATCACGTAGGCTCGATCGCTGACGCGCCGGATGACCTTATGTGGGCCCATGTAAGGGGCCTGCAGAGGCTTGCGGATCGTCTCAACCCGCTTGAAGACGTGAGTGCATGTCCGCAGATCCTTGTAGACGAAAGGATGGGGCTCCCGGACGTGTCTCGAGGCCGGGACCGCTTTGATAGCCTGCGTCAGGCGGCGAAAGTCCCTGATGAAGGTCGGTGCATCGGCATCTGGATGACTGGAGGTGGTGAAAAATTCACCTGGAATCCTCAGCGTTGTCCCATAGAGCATCTCGGCCGGAGATGCTTGCAGGTCCTCTTTGAAACACGAGCGGAGGCCGAGAAGCACTGTTGGGAGTGCGTCAGGCCATGGCGTGCGCGGGTCACACATGAGCGCCGCTTTGAGGGTGGTAGGGAGTGGTACGTTGACGGCTGCAGCCGATGAGCTGGGTGAGGGCGCTGAACAGCTTGCCCTCGAACTGCGGTCCTTGGTCAGAGGTGATCGTCAGTGGCGTGCCGAAATAGCAGATCCAGTGGTCGACCAGGGCCTTGGCTGCGGTGGTGGCCAGCTGATCCGGGACTGGAATGGCGGTGGGCCACCTGGTGAATCGGTCGACGACTGTGAAGCAATATTGCATGCCGTTAACGAGCGGCAGCTTGATAAAATCGATGTGCAGGTGGTCGAACCGGGCGTCCGGAGTGGCGAAATCACCCAACGCTGCACGATTGTGACGGTTGACCTTGGCACGCTGACAAGGCTGGCATTCACGAGCCCATCGTGCGGAGTCCTTCTTCATCCCTGGCCAGAAGAATTTCTGGGACACCAGGCGTGACGTCGCCCTGATGCTAGGATGAGCGAGGTCGTGAATGACGTCGAAAGCCGTCTTTCGGAGCGGGCCCGGTAGGTAAGGCCTGACCACGCCTGTCGTCGTCTCGCAGTGGATCGTATGGCCTTCTATATCGAGGGCCTGCAATTTTACCTTAGTGGCCAAATTTATGTGAGGCATCTCGGTGTCGGACCGCTGATTTTTAGCGATCGTGGCCGGATCGAGGATCGACGGCATGCCGATCGTCTCGACACGTGAGAATGCATCGGCGACTATGTTCTCCTCTCCTGGAATGAAGTCCAGCGTGACGTTGTGCTGGAGGAGGTAATCGATATGGCGTGCCCGCCTGGGTGACGCCTTGTCTGCGCGCTGGTTCGGTGCGCGCGTTAACGGCTTATGGTCTGTCCAAAGCGTGAAAGGACGACCTTCCAGGATCTGCTGGAAGTGTTTCACTGCCTCGACGGCGCCCAGGAGTTCCCGGTCGTACGGGCTGTAGCGTGTCTCTGTGGACGTCAGCATTCTAGAGAAAAAACCTAAGGGTCTCCAGGTTCCTTTGGGGTGTTCCTGTTCTAGAGCTGCTCCCAGGGCTGTGTCCGAGGCGTCGGTGTTCAGGCGGAGTGGGGTGTCGGGCCTGAGGAAGGTCGTTCGGGCCGCTGAGGCTATGGCCTCTTTGCTGCGCGCAAACGCCTCGTTTGTTTTCTGTGACCAGACAAGCGGAATGGCCTTTTTCTTAGGCGGAAGGGTCTTTAAAAGGTCGTTCATTGGAGCCAGAATCTCGGCGGCCTTGGGTATGCATCGCCTGTAGTAGTTTACAATGCCCAAGTATCGGCGCAGTGAGGTCGACGTCTGCGGCTTCGTGAAATTCTGAATCACTCGAACCTTGGTGTCGGGGGGGTTGAATCCGTCCTCGGACACTATGTAGCCAAGGTACGTCACCTGGCTTTTTCCAAGGAAGCATTTGGCCGGGTGGATGCGTAAACCGGCGGCTCTCAGTACGTCGAAGATGATGCGGACGTGCTTCGAGTGTTGCTCGTGGTCCTCGGAGGCGATAATTATGTCGTCGAGATAGCACTTCGCGAACGGGTACGGACGTAAGAGATGGTCCATAGCCCGCTGCAATGCTTGAGCCGCACCCTTCAGACCGAGTGAAGAGCTGACAAACTCGAAGAGGCCGAAGGGCGTGGTGATGGCGGTCTTCGTAACGTCCTCAGGTGCTATGGCAAACTGGTAGTACGCCTTCCGCAGGTCGACGACGGTAAAAACCTTACCGTGTAGCTCCTGTAGGAGATCTTCGACAACCGGCAAGGGGTACCGGTCCGGTTTGGTACGAGCGTTGAGGCTCCTGTAGTCCACAGTGACTCGAAAAGTACCGTCGGCCTTTTCCACTAGGTGCAGTGGGCTCGCCTAATCGCTGGACGAAGGCCGGATTACTCCTTGGGCCAGCAGCCGGTCGAACTCGGCTTTAGCTGCGGCGAGACGCGGCCCTGTGAGTCTCCGGGGGCGCTCGGCGACGGGAGGCCCGGTAGTCTCGATATGCAGAGTCGCTGGCAGGTCAGGCAGTTTGGCGGTGGAACCACCCGGAGACGTCAGGTCGCTGTACTCCAGAAGCAGCTCGGCGTAACGGTGTGAGTAGACTGCTGGGGCGACGAGTGAGACGCTGTGGATCGCCGGGACCGCCAGAGAGCCTGGAGTTGAGAGCAAGGTCGTCGTGTCGATAAGACGCTTGCTCTTGAGGTCGACTGCGAGACCGTGATGGGCCAGGAAATCGGCTCCGAGGATCGGAGTCTGTACGTCGGCGATGGTGAATTCCCAAGAATACGGGCGTCGCAGGAAAAGGTCCAACGCCAGCTTATGCGTGCCGTATGTCGAGATGGGCGACGCATTAGCTGCATGAAGCGTGAGTTGTTGTCGGTGCCGGAACTGCTTAAAAACAGAACGTGGCAGAAGCGAGATGACCGAACCTTTGTCCGCCAGGAACTTGAGACGAGTGGCCTTCTCGTATAGGTGCAGGCGGTTTTCCGTAAACGCGCAAACCTCCGCCGTCTGACACGGGGCTCGCGCCTCTAGTTTCCCGAGCTGAGAAACGAGCAGGGAGGCCTGCACTTGGTAGCTTGCTGGCCGTGGGTTCGATGGTACCAGCACCACTGTGGATTGCCGGTAGGAGTGGCGCTACGGCTCGCGGTCCTGCCTGAGCCGGGGCGCGAGCGTGGGCGGCTTCTGGCCTGCTGCTGAAGTAGCTGGCCGGTTCCCGTACCCGCGTGGTCTCGCTCCGCGAGGAGCTGTTCGACGGCCGCTTGCAGGGTATCGAGTCGCTTCCCGAGGGTAGCGGTGCTGTACTCCTTCGGTTGCCTGCTCGGCGATGCGGATGAGCGTGGCCGACGGGCGGTTACGGCGGCGACTGTTGGATCGCCCGTGGCGAGCTTGTCTGCTATAGAGGCCAGATCGCCGAGGTCGTCAGTCTTAAGAACCTTCAGCAATCGGCTCACGTTGGGCGGCAGCAAGTCGAACCATTTTACCCGCAGGGCGTTATCCGTGACGGCCGTACCAGCGAGAGACTGCATCTGACCGAGAAGCTGAGACGGCTTCTTATCGCCAAGCTGGAGCTCTGAAAATAAGCGATGGAGCTGCTGGTCGGAAGAGTCAGTCAGGCGCGACGTGATCGCCTGCTTCAGATGCTCATACCGGCCTGTGTCCGGCGGGTTGGTCAAAACGTCGGCCACCTCTTGGAGGACGTCGTGTGTGAGGTGGGTGACTATCAGGTTATATTTCGAGCGGTCCGAGCGGATCTGGTTGACCTCGAACGCCGACTCGACCTGGAGGAACCAGACCCTTGGGTCGAACTTCCAGAATAACGGCAGAGAGCACTTGGATGCTACCTCGACGTTCGCGCCGTTGCCGTTCGTGCCAGGATCGCTCGCGTTGTCGGGGTTATCCGGGGGGGCCATGGCTCCTTGTAGCGGTGTGTGTAGCTGCGATGTTGTAGGACGCCGTGTAGAGCTCGGCAGTCAGCGAAGCGGCGTTGCGTCGTCAGCGGCGAGCGCTTGACGGTACGTGCGGCGGCTGCTGCTCTGCGATGGTTGGCGGAGGCACTCGGCGACGTCTGCTACTCTGCTCTGGTCCGCGGCGGCGGCGCGCGCGGCGGCTGTTGCTCTGCGCTAGTCAGTGGCGGCGGCGCACGGTGGCGCGCGCGGCTGCTGCTGCTCTGCGTTAGTCTGCGTCGGCGGCGCTTGGTGGCGCGCGCGGCAGTTGCTGCTCTGCGTTAGTTCGCGACGGCGGCGCTTGGTGGTGCACGCGGCGGTTGCTAATCAGCGTCGAGTGGGGGGGGGGAGGAGGGGGAGTGGGGGGAAACCGCTCACAAGGCAACCGGAACCACGTGGGCCGCACGAAGGCGGCAAAATCAACGGGACGGCGACTTCCAAGAAACCGCGGAAGCCGGACAAAGGCCTCAATTCTCGGTAAAGCCGAGAAAGAGAGATCGCGATGCCTGGGCAGGAAAAATGCCCAGGGAAAGGATTCGCTTTCGCAGACGTGCGAGGCTGCTGAAAAGTCGCGTCGACTGTTGCTAGGCGATTTTTCCGCGAATGAAAGCGCGAGAGTTTTACTTTGCGAAAAGGCGGAGGAGCGCTCGAATGCGAGATTCGCTCGAACCGCTCGCGGCTCTCGTGAATGAAAGTGATGCGAGTTAGTCCGAAAGTACGAAAACTTAGGGCTGCTCGAGGAGACGTCCTGCGAGACAGCGTGCTACGAGGGGCAAATAGCGAGCCCGTGAAAACGCGCACTTCGTTCTCTCACCTTGTTAACATCACGTCGGGGTCACCACTTTGGGAATCGTTCCTTAGGAAGGGAGAGAGATTGTACGCAAAGACGAGAAGTCGTGTAGATAGCCTTTATTGTATTTACAGCGGTCGCAGAGCGGGCTTGGTCGTAGTGTGCGAGCGGCACGAGAGCCAAGCCGATACTGGTGTGACTCGCTTATCGCCACCTCGAGGTGGGGGAGAAGCGAGCACGAAGATGGCCGCCTCTGCTGAGGTAGTACAGCTCCCGAGGACAGAGGCGCTGCTTGCGGCGATGAACCGGGGGCGCCACAACTTTATTCCGCGTCAAACAGGCTTCAGAACTGGCCATAGCACTCAGACAGCACTGTTCGGAGTTCTTGATGACGTTAGATTAGCGATGAATGACTCTCAGTTTACCATATTGGTTCTATTTGGCTTCTCTAAGGCGCTTGATAGGACCCCCTACCATGTACTAATTCATAAACTGCGTTCCTTTAGAATTAGTGATCATTCATGCATTCGCTAAATCTTTGGTAATATTCCCTGGATGGCTCATGTTACCCCGAGTCATGTCGAGAGTATTTCATGGGTGCTTTCACATTTTCGATACTGAAAACGACTTATCCTAGCTATCTCAGACATAACCTTATACTTACAGCAGATCGCTCTCTCTCTCTCTCTCTCACTCTCTCTCTCTCTCTGGCTTCATAAGTACACACCACGCACTCCATACACTCCGCATTGTAACACTGCATACTGCCCCATTCTGCCTTCGGGCGCCTTGCTTCTAGATACATTGCATGCCCAAAGTTGCAAGCTGCGTAGATACGGATTCTGCATCCTGTGCGTGCTCTGCTTGCAACATCCTTGCATCTTTACGTTGCTGCTGCTTTTCTATGGAGGTTGCTCGTAATTTGGATTTGGGCGTATTTCCACACTCATGGCGCATGTGCCAACACCTGCGGCTATTTTGGAAACAAGACCTGCTTCCTAGGTATCAAGTCAAGGCATACATAGCAAGCAGTCACATGTCATCCAAAGCTGAGTGAGTGAGAACATTATACGCGACTATAACGGGAGTGTAGTGTGTAGTGAGCGTAGTACCCGATAGGTGGCGAACCGTAAGTCGCGCCCGCAACTAAAATTTGCGCGTAGAGTTGGTAAATAGTGGCTCGACGAAACTGCTCGGTGTAGACTCTTGCGCTTTACATAAAATGAATCGCCTCTATCGGCTGCCATACATACACATAATTGTTAAATTGTTAACTGCTTTATCCTATGTACTAGTGAATTGCGATTGTTATCTACTTAAATTAGCGTCGATATTTTAGTGTATAAATATTATTAAAGTGAAACAGACTTTTTTTCTTGAGGCACGTGCGCGTACAAGTCAGTGGTTCAGTTAAACGCTCGATCGAATTAATCAATCATTTTGTGTATTTTCCGATCAATAGTTACATCTGTTTTGCCATCTGTCGGTATATTACCATATGCACTGAGAAAACCATGGGCGAAAATAATCCTCGCGGTTTAAGAAGGCATATTATAGATCGTGCGTGGCCTAAAAATATCCCCACTATAAGACAGTGGTTGAATGCAATGACTACCGCGGTGTTAAATTTCCCCCACGAAATAACAACGCATGTTTACGTCACGTGCGGCAGCAAAAGTCGCTCATTCGTGGTGTGAAATTCGCCCCACAAGCCAGAACTTATATTTACGATCACGTGTGGCATTCAAGATTGCTCCCCGTGGTGCGAAATTTGCCCGACAAGTCGTTAGTGTGATTTTAATAATTATTTTTTTTTATTTGTAAAAAATATAACCTCAAATATTCTAAAAAATAAAAATCCTGACGAGCTGTGTAAATATCTCAGCCAAAAGATCGTTAAAAGTTACCTTTCTTGAAATTTATAAAGGGAATAATGCAATTATACTCAAGTTATCGTACAACGTACAAAATCGATATTTTTAATAAACGACTTTTCTCTCGACAAGAGAAAAATAAAACAACTAAAAAAATTTACTAAATATTGTACACTTTATTACAGAACATCTCAATTTTTTTCACACATAATGAAAAGTCTTGGCTTCTTGTGGGCGGCACAAGAGCCTTGTTATTCTGAATTTTCTCTAACGAAATGATTTTAAATGTTGTTATGCACCGAATTTATATTGATTGAAATTAGAGATGGCGTGGTTGAATAAATTAAACACTACACTTAGAGGGAAAAGCCATTCGGCATAAAAACCCTTATTTATTAAATACACATACACTGGAACTGAATTTACTGATTTCGCTCGAAGGATTCGCGATGTGACGCCGCAGAGAACAGTGGCCATGTGCAATACATGCAGACTCGCGTTCGTAATAACACACACACCATGCGATTATTTCACACTAAATTAACGTTAATAATTAAGCACAAACAAGCACGATAAGAATGTTTCGATAAGTACAGAGTATGTACGCCGTTCGTTAAACGGAAGAATGATTGAGTGATTAGTACAAAGAATGTATGCCGTTCGTTAAACGGAATAATGATTGAGTGATTAGTACAAAGAATGTACGCCGTTCGTTAAACGGAATAATGCGAGGGAGCTCCGCACGCTGTTATGGTTAATTGACGACTGACTGACAAGCCGCGTAAAAGCCCTCCATCTAAAGAAGGTCATCGGACCTCATGCTTCGCATCACTATCTAAAGGTCAAAGTCTCAATGTCTACAGGAACCCAGTTTACCGAACCAGGTATCGCGTCACAAGAACCGCCCTCTCGGCACGATTCTCGAACTTCTGGCTGTAGAATTTCCGGATTCCACCATTCTCGGACCAGGCTTATGAATTGCACTTTCAGAATACCAGATGGTTCAACTCTTTTAGGGCAAACCACCGGGCACACATCTGGGGCAGATTACGATTGGGGGGAAGATTGTTGAGGCTCTGACGGGATCGCAACTTCCTGCTCTAATGGTAAAACGCAGAGTCGAGTGATGTTCCGCTTGAAGAGTCCCGACGCTGTCTTGATTGTGGCTACCCTAGCAATGCCATCGCTCCCAGGGTGAATGTCGACGACCACACCCAGCGGCCATCTTGCGCACGAGGGGTTGTCTTTCATTGATATGACGACAGAACCGATTGTCAAGGTAGCGGTAGAGTTCAACCATTTTTTATGAATCTGCAGTTCGTGTAAATACTCCTTATGCCATCTTTTCCAAAAGTCCTGTCTGGCTTTGGAGATGCGTTGGTGAATGGTTAAGCGATTGTCGGGAGCTGAAACAAAATCAGGTTCTGGTAAAAGATTGAACGGACGTCCGATTAGCAGATGTGCGGGTGTTATAGCAAACGCGTCGTTCGGGTCTGCGGAATTCGCGTATAACGGTCTAGAGTTCAAGACGGCAGCGATTTCTTTTAACAAGGTGTCGAGTTGTTCGTACGTGAGTGTTTGATTCTTCATTACGCGATTGAGATGATGTTTAAAACTTTTAACCGCGGCTTCCCATAATCCGCCGAAGTGCGGGGAAAGAGGTGGATTAAAACGCCACTCAATGCGCTCGAATGCAGCGTAACTCTGTATCGCGTCTTTAAACTCCAACGTTGCATGCAAGTCGTAGATTTTCTGGAGTTCGTTGTTCGCTCCCACGAAGTTCGTCCCGTTATCAGATCTCATCACCAGCGGTTTACCGCGAATGCTGGTGAATCGCCGAAAACATGCTAGGAAACCTTGAGTAGAGAGATCGGAAGCAACTTCGATGTGAACAGCCTTGGAGGCCATACACACGAAAACACAGACATACGTCTTAATGAAACTACGTTTCCGATCTTTCTTCTCTTTGATTAACATTGGGCCAAAGAAATCAACGCCTGTTTCGGCGAACGCCGTGCTGGCAATTACTCTAGACGTTGGTAAGTCTGCCATTTTGGCATAAGGGAACTTCGGCTTCTGACGAATGCACGGAACGCATCGGTGTAAGACGTGTCTCACTTGATTCTTTCCATTCAGAATCCAGAATCGTTCACGTATTGCATGGAGAGTGGATTGAATTCCACCGTGAAGAATTCGATCATGAGCGTCGCGAATGATAAGATCAGAAACGTGATGAGCCTGTGGAAGTAATACTGGGTGCCTTTGGTTGAAAGGGAGATTAGAATTCTTCAACCGCCCGCCTACCCGGATTAAGTCATCGCTATCTGGAAAGGGGTTGATCTCATCAAATTTAGTTCGACTTTTAAATTCGCCGAGGGACCTTCCTGAAGGTTTTGTTTTGTCAGATTTGAGAAGAACTAAACGTTCGGCATGAGCTATCTCCGTTGGAGCAAGATAGCGAATACCTCTCGACGATCTCCCAATTTTTGAAATGTCGTCCAGTGGTGCTCCCCTCCCTCTCCAACGAAGAATATATGCTACTGATCTAATTAAACACCCGTAATCGGAAAACCTGGAATAGATGTCGCTTCCGGTGAGAGTGGTAACTAACACAATTCCCTTTTTAAAACCTGGAGGGTTGGTTGGGAGAGATGTTGTTGGCGTCCGAGGCCATTTTTCGTCAGACAAGGTCAACCACTGAGGGCCTGCAGTCCAGAGACTGTTCTTTAAAAGATCGTGAGGTAACTGTCCTCGAGATAGCGAGTCAGCTGGGTTATCCCCTGAACGGATATGTCTCCACTCGACCTCTTCACCCAATTCTTGGATGTCCTTTACTCTATTAGCCTCATATGTTTTCAACACATGAGGAGCCTTTTTTAACCAGCATAAAACGATCATGGAATCCGACCAGAAGATTACCCGCTCAATGGGAATCGCCAGCTGATCTCTAGATTCGACGTATACTCTTTTCAAGAGCGCCGCACCAGCTAACTCTAACCGAGGGATTGTATTGTGATTCAATGAGGCGACCTTGGATTTACTACAAGCTAACCTTATAGTGACGTGTCCTAACGAATCGGTGGAATGTAGACAGGCGCCGTACCCATGCATTGACGCATCACAGAAACCGTGAATTTCAGTAGAGAGCGGATTTTCGCAGCGCAAATATCTAGGCATTTCAGTTTCTCGCAACGATGGGAGTTGTTTAGCTAATGCAGTCCACTTCGTATGGATATCTTGGGGTAACGACTCATCCCATGTGAGATTTGCTCTCCAACAGTCCTGTACTAAAGTTTTTGCGTATAGTGTTAAAGGACCTAACAATCCTAAGGGGTCGAAGACCTTTGCGATTTGAGATAAGAGCTTTCTCTTAGTAGAAGTTGACGCGGGATTTTCTGGGTCGACGGAGTATGTGAAGATGTCACGTTGAGAATCCCAAACTACTCCGAGAGTCTTTTTGACATGGCTGCTCTGGATCCCGCAGTCTAAGTCGAAAATTTTCTTATCGATGTTTTCTAAAGCGGATGGATGATTAGACGACCATTTACGGATTACAAACCCTACGCGACCTAAAAGCTGAATCATCTAGTCTCTGATCGCCAAGATGTCGTCCAGAGTATCTGCACCTGAAAGAAAATCATCTACGTAGAACTCTCGACGAAGCAGCATCGCAGCTCTGGAAAAGTTGGTCTCCTCGTCCATAGCCAGTTGATTTAGGGTCCGGTTCGCTAAAAAGGGAGCGCATTTGACGCCGAACGTCACCGTGTTCAAGTTGAACGACCTTATTTTGCCCTCGTGATACCAAAAGATTTTTTGAAATTTCCTGTCATCGGGATGAACCCAAATTTGCCTATACATTTTTCTATGTCGGCAGTGACAACGAAACGATGCGTACGGAAACGCAAAATCTGCTTCAAAAGAGTTTCTTGGATGGTAGGTCCGGTCAGCAGAATGTCGTTTAACGAAATCCCAGTTGTAGTTTTTGCGGATGCATCGAAAACTACCCTACACTTGGTGGTATCGCTCGACTCTTTGATAACTGCATGATGGGGTAAATAATAACCATCCTCGTTATCGTTCTCACACAACGTCATGTGACCTAGTTTCAAGTAGCCGTCGATCTCCTTCTCGTACTCAGCTTTGAGATCCGGATTAGATTCGAATTTCCTCTCCAACGCATGGAACCGTTTCAACGCTTGTTCCTTGGAGGAACCTAACTCGAATTTACCGTCTCTAAACGGGAGCCTAACAACGTAACGGCCTGAGCTGTCGCGAGTTGTGGTTTCGACATAGTGTTCTTCACTGGCGACGTCGTCGGGAGCCTTGACAGGTCGATAGTCAAGATCCTCGACGGTCATGAATTTCTCGAGGAGCTGGTCTAGTTTCACGGCATTACAAGAAACCCGATCAGGGGCCCCCTTGGACATGGAACCTCCGGCCACCACCCACCCAAAGGATGTTTTTTGAAGAGTGATCTGTGACTGATGGTCACAGATCACTCGTACCTGAGGCTAACAGAACGTCGATAGGTTTAGGAATGTGAAACTAAGGGTCCGCTAATTTTACGTTTTTAGGAATTTCGAATCTTTCCCGAGGAAAAGTTTCATTAGGCACTTTATCAGCAATTTTCGGTATAATCAAAAAGTTTAACTGAAATTTAATGTTATTGTAAGTTGAATAGAAGGTGGCCTTAGCGAATTTATTTGAAACAGCGTTCGCATCGTCAACTGCTCCGATGTTCACGAAACATTGATTAGTTTGCAGTTGTAACCGAGAAACTAAACTGGAAGTCATTAGGTTAGCGTTTGAGCAAGAATCTAAAAGAGCACGTGCCATGAAACTATGTCCTTGGGTTGATTGAAATCTTAAAACGGCAGTGGTCATAAGTTGAGAATCCGAGTTATACGTGTTAGAAGCGTAGATGTGGCGTGAAAGTAGTCAAGAGGCAGGAGCCCTAGAATTGTCAGAGTTCTTTGCGGGCTGAAAATTTCCTGTTTTGAAACCCTTGGACTTCTTATCAGTATGGAGCGACGTGTGATGATCTTTCTGGCACTTCCTACACCGGTTAGTGCTAGAGCAAGGGAGCGGGTGCGCGTAAAGGCAATTTCGGCAGAGTTTATGAGCCTTAACTAAATCCCACCTATCCTTTATTTTGAGATCATTGAACTCGGGACAACTATACAACCTATGCGATTGACTACATTGGACGCATGCACTGCTCGAAGTGCTGGACGTCGTAACAAGAGTGCGCGCCGTTGTCGTCTGACGCTTGGAAGGGATTGAAGTGCTATTGTCTCCCGCTCGTTTCTTGTTTATCCGCCCGCCCCGGGAAAGATCGTCCATCTGGCGCAGTTTAAAAATGGTGTTTTGAATGAAATCGTAAAGCTCTTGTAAATTAGGCAATTTATCGCTCGATAGACGATCCACCCATCTTGACCTGACACTGTTTGGTAAGCTATGCTCTAAAATGCGAACTACGACTGCGTCAGGGACGTTTACCTCTAACCTCTGCAATAGTTTGACGTTTTGACGCACGGTGTACATGAGCCCTGCTAACAGCTCTGGCTTGGCTTCCGTGACCTTAGGTAAAGCAAGAAGTTTGTCGATGTCCTCGTTAACGACGATGCGCTTTTGATCGTAAGCGTTGCACAAAGCTTCCCAAGCGAGAGGGTAATTTTCTTCACTAAGCTCGAATTCCTCTGTAACCTGCGCGGCGACCCTGAACTGCATTGCTAAGTTGTGAATGTTTCATGTAAGCATTGATTTCCGCGCGATTGTGAACTAAAGCTTGAAAGCTATTTTTCCATGCAGTCCAACCTTCGTGACGACCATCGAATTTCGGAATGTTAACCACGGGAAGTTTCGGCAAATTATGCTTCTCTGTGAATGTCAGATTGCTGGCATTCACCGTAGTCGAATTCGCAAGAGGGACGGGTGTTCTTAATTTGTGTACCTGAGCCGAAATAGCGTAGTAGTCCGATTCAATTTTTTCAAATGCCGCGACGCGAGGGCTGTTAGCCTTAATCGAGAGTAATTCCTCGTGATTTTGCATGTATCCGGAGAATATACTCTGAATTTGTTTTAAACGAGCTTCCGCATTGAACGCGTCAGTTGGATTTGCTTCCAAAAAATGTTTAAGAGATTTGATTGACCTCTCCAAAGATTGACTCTTTAATTCAATGTATTGCGCACGCTTTTCTGCTTCTTCACCCATTTTGAAGATTCAAATTATTTAATAAAACTAATCGTAAATTGAGTCAATCCTTGATTAGATCGACCAACGTTGTATTTAAATGTAAATCGATAAATTAATAATAAACAACGGAATTCCTTCCCGATTAAACTAACAATAAATAATTTATTATGAAATTTAGAATGAATTAAATTCTACTTAAATGAAATTACAACAAATTGTAAAATGCTGAGAAATGATATTACTGTATTAAATTTAAATTGGAATTGTAATTTACAGAAACGCGAAATCTCAAAGAATGAACGTTGTTCAGACTAAATTTGAATAGAGAAATTAATTAAATTGAACTGCGAGTATTAAGTCAATAAGCATTTATGTAGATACTACCGTGAAATAAACGCTGGAATCGAACTAGTTAGTTTAAATAAATGAATTATAAATTTTGGATTTTAATTCAAACACGAAACATCATTAAACCAATTATGACGAACTATATTAGCTAGAACGAGCTAATTAATTAAATAAATAATTACAAAGTTTGAATTAAAATTCAAACGCGAGCTATTAATAAACTAATTATAAGAACAATATTAGCTAGAACGAGCTAATTAATTAAATAAATAATTACTGTTGCGAGATAAATGCTTTAATAGAAAAGGTTCAGTTAATTGTCACATTGACACAATAGGAAGATTATACACGCCTTTATCTCGCAGTCAAGAAACAAATAGACTTATCTTAATTTCGCCGAAGCGAGGCTGATGGCCGGTGGTGTGCTTCCCCCTGGTCGGAAGCGATGGCAATGCTCGATGTTGACACGACCGCTGACCGCGTGTTGCTGTGCCGCGCCACGCGCTCCCGCGCCGGTGCGCCGTCGTCGTCGCTCGGCGCGAATTCGAGGAATAAGGGGAGGTAAAAACCCGAACTGTGGCGTTGCGACAGGTTTTCTTTCACCCTTTCAAGCACGTTTTCGATTTCTTTCTCCGACTTGCACACTCGCGCACTGCACTTCCGCGACGTCAACTTTTTTTTCTAACTTTATGCAGAGAACGATAAAAGAAAGCGAGGTAGAGTTCTACCTCACAGGAGGCACCATGAAAAGTCTTGGCTTCTTGTGGGCGGCACAAGAGCCTTGTTATTCTGAATTTTCTCTAACGAAATGATTTTAAATGTTGTTATGCACCAAATTTATATTGATTGAAATTAGAGATGGCGTGGTTGAATAAATTAAACACTACACTTAGAGGGAAAAGCCATTCGGCATAAAAACCCTTATTTATTAAATACACATACACTGGAACTGAATTTACTGATTTCGCTCGAAGGATTCGCGATGTGACGCCGCAGAGAACAGTGGCCACGTGCAACACATGCAGACTCGCGTTCGTAATAACACACACACCATGCGATTATTTCACACTAAATTAACGTTAATAATTAAGCATAAACAAGCACGATAAGAATGTTTCGATAAGTACAGAGTATGTACGCCGTTCGTTAAACGGAAGAATGATTGAGTGATTAGTACAAAGAATGTACGCCGTTCGTTAAACGGAATAATGATTGAGTGATTAGTACAAAGAATGTACGCCGTTCGTTAAACGTAATAATGCGAGGGAGCTCCGCACGCTGTTATGGTTAATCGACGACTGACTGACAAGCCGCGTAAAAGCCGTGAAGGCGGGAGAGCGTTGCTCAACGATTACGGTGGCAGCATCGCGCTAGATTTTATGGGCTCTAGCGCCCGTCGCACACATACACGCAACCACACACGCACTCACACGCTCGCTGCGCGCGCAGGCGCAGAAGTAAAATATTACATGTAATGCAAGATTTGCATTGAAAAATGTTACGACGTAACACATAAATACGGACATTTTCTAAAAATAGTGCATTTTAAATCTAACTGCCCCAGAACATGATTCTAACACGTTCTTATAAAAACATTTTTTTTACTTTTACAAAGCTTCTTTCAAGCAAAAAAATAGTATATTGTGCAACAAAGGAGGGGGGGGGGGAAGGGTAACCCTTCTGTTCTCCACCGGATTTTTTTATGGTCGTGCACCACTCACATGCAATTAACAATTAAAATACAATTAACAATAGACATTAAATATAAATTATTTGAAAATTATTCAAATTAAAATTTTGAAAATTTGTAATTTCGATAATTTTTTAATTGATATTTATTATAAGAAAAGTAATGAAGCCACGTTTGAAATGAGCAATTTTCCATCCGCTTTACATGCAAGGTAAAGGGCCTCTTCTTGCACGTGTTAAAATCAATAAATATATTTTAGTTTAAAAATAATTGAACTTCATAGAATCTTTTAATGTACTATGTAATAGCTCATTTAATTTACTTCAGCTAAGTAAAAATTCAGATGTTTTCTCTTGAAAAGAAGAAACTCCTACACTCTAAACCTAAAAGAATAAAGATTGACGTTAGGAAGAATAAAAATAGCATTTAATTCTTTTAGAAAAGTATAAAAGTGTGATTTTATTCTTTAGAGAATTTGACAATGATGTTACGTCTAGATCATCGCCTAACATACACCTTCTCGTCGTCAAGCTATATGTATCATACCATACTGAATCCTACTTATCGACCTACGCTATATAATAAGTATCCTACATGGTCTACCTCATACTCCACGATGACACACTCATCCACCCCAATATTTCCCTAATTTCCTTCCGCTACTCTATACCTTTGTTGCCCCCTCCTCGAGTACGCATGCCTAATTCCTAGTTTAAGCTACGCATGCGACCCCCGCGTGGTTATAAAAGACATAGCCGCATGGCTCTTCGCCACTTGCCCTCACACTTTTGCCTTCAGCATAAAGCCTTCTGCATTCGGACTTTGTTTACAATTTATTCGTTTGTAAAGAATAAAGTTCAACTTTTATTCTTTTAAAAGAGTAAATGGTGAATTTTATTCTTTATAAAAGAATAAAGCTAAGAAATTATTCTTTATAAAAGAATAAAAGCACCCCGCTATTTTAAAAGAATAAATAACGGATTATATTTTTTACGAAAAGAATAAACAAAAGATATTATATATATATAGTGTCATAATTTTTTTAGGTAAAAATTAATCTCTAAGGTTTTGATGATTATTACAGCAGTAGAACTACAAAATAGGTGTTCCTATATATATATATATATATATATATATATATATATATATATATATATATATATATATATATATATATATATATATATATATACCTTGTGACACTCGCTGATCACATCAGTCGGAGTAATTCCACCAAAAAGTCATATCTAAGAAACTAAAAGACCTAGACACTTAAAATTTAGAATCATAGTTTATTAGGCCTAAAGAAGAAGAAAAAAAAATACTTCCAAAGTCTTAGATAATCTTTTTTCAATATTGTAAAAAAAAATCTTATTCACAAAATAACACGTGTCGCTCAAATTAATGCCAATTCAATAAAAGATCACTGAAACGAAATAGAAATATTTCTTATTAATAAAAATATCGACATACTGTCCATATCCGAGTCCTGGCTTACGCCTATTAAAGAAGATTCTCACTTTACCATATTGAATTTTAATCTAGTTCGCAACGATCGAGGCCTTTTACCGACTAGTGGCAAATGTACTTATATTCAAACTGGCGGATGTTATATTCGGAATGGAATTTCATACAGAATACTTAGTGTTTCACAGATAAATGATTTGAATGACACCGAATATCTACTTGTTGATATTACTCTAGAAAATAATAAGCATGTTCTTTTTGCCTCAACTTATCGTCAACCTAAGGATAATGTTCTCGCGAGCTTTTCTGAGTCATTTCAAAGATATGTACATCTTTACTCGAATGTTATTCTAGCTAGGGACTTGAATTCGGATTTATTAACTAATAATAATTTTTATGGATTACATTTGCAAAATCTTATTATTGAAAACTGTTTATTTCTTGTACCACCTGGTGCGACAGATCATAAAGATAATTCGGATACATGGCTCGATGTTATACTTACTGACTCTTCAAGCAAGGTCCATTCGTTCGTAAAATCTGAGGCACCATTTATTAATTGCAACGATTATATAATAATTGATTATAAATTAGATGGTCCCATTAATATTAACATTACATTGACGTCGAGAGATCTTAGGAGATTTTCTTCGAATTTATTTTCCAACGATATATGTGCTTGTTTGGAGGACATGTATGAACGATTCAGTAATGTTAATGATGTAAACATTCTGTTAGATGAGTTCAAATCAAAGGCCGTTGATACACTAAATATACATGCACCATTTACAACCCGTCATATTCGTAAAAATACTGCCCCGTGGTTAACTAAAGAACTTAAGGATAAATGTAAATACCGAAATCGACTATATAAAGAGGCTAAACGCACGAAGAATTCATCTCTTCTGTTAGAGTATAAAATAGTACGCAAACAGCTTAAAAACGAGATAACTTTAGCTAGGGATACCTATATAACTCAATCATTAGTATCCATTTCAGATAAATCTAAATGTTGGAATCTACTAAGTAAATTTGGCCTTATGAAGAGTGAATTATCATCACCTCTGAATATTTTTACTGACGATGAACTTATTCGCTACTATTCTTCAGTCACATGCTGTCACCCACCTTGCTCAATTACAAAACTTCAGAAAATACTCGCGATACTGTTACGTGACGACGAGCTTAGCTTTTCCTTCAGACCAGTGAACAGAATGCAAGTCCAGCAAACAATGTTGTTGTGCCTTCCTAAAGGACGTATTTGTGATGGACTTTCTCTTTCTTATATCGAAGAAATGCTACTATTATTAGTCCCTTTTTTACTGATCTTTTTAATATGTCCATATCATCTTGTACATATCCTACATAGTGGAAAAAATCACTCATAGTTCCCCTCAGTAAAGTTCCTACGCCTGGCTCTCCAGCAAATACAAGACCAGTTGCTAACTTATCTCATTTTGCTAAAGTATTTGACGTATCTCTCATGACGTAACAGCTAACTGAGTATCTTGAAGTAAATTCACTTCTTTCTCCATTCCAATCAGGGTTTACAAGTAATTTTAATACGCAAACGGCGCTATTGAAACTTACCGAAGATATCCATCGCGGAATCGAGAAAGGATTGGTTACAGTCCTGTTACTTTTCGATCTCAAAAGGGCTTTTGATTTCATTAATCATGAATTATTTGTGAAGAAGCTTAGAGAACTTAATTTCTCCGATGAAGCTATTAGTTGGTTTCACTCGTATTTAACACGTCGGTCCCAAGCTGTGATTAATCTTGATCGTAGTTTATCTCATTTTATGGTAAACTCTTCAGGAGTACCACAGGGCTCAACTCCGGGCCCAATTATTTTTCTAAGTTGCTCTAGGATCTATAATGTCCTTTATCGTCTAATATTTAGAGGTAGATGGCTATCAAGTCGGATTAAAACTCAACTAGTCAATGCACTAATATTTCCATACTTTGACTACGCTAGTCTAGTATTCAGTGATCTTTCGCAATATCTTGCTGTTAAACTCCAGCGACTATGTAACACGGTCATACGCTTCGTATTTAGTCTTAAACGTGATGCAGCGTTGAAACCGTATTATAAACAGCTAAATTGGCTACCCCTTGCTGAGCATCGAAAATACTTTTTAGGAGTTACTATTTATAAAATATTAACGGTGTCAAAACCGGAATATCTTCATAAATTATTCCCGGAAATCAAACATGACACACGTCGTTCTCAAAGACTGAAATCGTCAAGTATTGTAATCACCCTAGCTACGAGAACTTATTGATACACATTTTCTATCCAAGCTATGGAACTTTGGGATACTTTGCCTATCGCAATTAGACTTAAAAAGACTGTTGAATCGTTTAAAATGGCATTATATGAATATCTTATAGGATCAGAACACCCCTAGGTATGAATAAAATTTAATTTAATTAATTAAAATTCAAACCAAAGCTGTAGCGTGCCAGGCATGCATAGAATCAAAGAGGTCGTTGCGACGAATGCGAATGCTAATAACATAAGTGGGAAAGAGAAAGAAATAGCCGCGTCCACTCCGGCCAATAAAAAGCCAGTAACAGCTGCGCGAGCCCATCAGGCGAGCAAAGCCGCGCCCACTAACTCCTCACTCTCTCCGTTGCCGTGGCTACGCCCCGCCCCCACCAGCAGCCAACTCCGGTTGGCCGCGCAGTCTCCTGTGACGTCACTGAGCCCGCCTACTGCCAATATGAGAGCTGAGCACAGCGGGGAATCCCCGAGCGATGTCATGGTCAAGAGTGTGGAAACAATCCGTGCAAACGACACATCGTAGTCATTTACTTCAAGAAACAAGAGCAGCGTTAATGACGTGAATGCATCCGTTATACGAATGTTAGATAATACTACTTTAAAAAGGGGACAACGGTCTCCTGCCTGGTGGAGTACGCCAATTCTACTTCAAAAAACATTGACAATGCACTTGCTAAACATTGCACCTCTATTGAAGGCAGATTGGAAGCAATTGTTAATAGGCTAAATGCGTTACCAGCAATACACACTTTAGCACTCTCAATTGCATCCAAACTGCAGAAAGTTGAGAAAAAACTGTCTAAACAACACTCCCAGCTGGGGGAGATGAAAAAAGAAAAGCAAGTGCTTTACCAAGAAATCGACAATTTAAAAATGAATAATAAATTATTACATGACAGGAAAGTCACAGCAAACAATTTGTTGAACAAAGTCGAGATAGATTACAATATGTTACTAGAAAAAATAGATAATTTAGAGCAGATTAACCTTGAGTCGCAAACCAAAATTGAAAATTTTACAATAAATACATTCGAAACTGACCTTCAAACTATAACTAAGAAAATTAATAGAATTGAAAGTGAAAATATAGTAATAATAAAGTATATCGAAAAAATAATAACAAAAGAAACCTTTAACACTACATATGAAACTACTATTAATAGAATTGAGAATAACGTAGAGAATATTCAACAAAATAATCAACTAATACTAAATAAAATTGAAAACCATCGATTTGCCGTGCTCCGCAGTATACAAAACACTACCCGTTTACCGAGTAGTATAAACAAATGTAAAAATAGAAACAAGCGTATAACCAATAGTAATTTAACTGACAACTGTAGAAATATAGGCGATACCAATGACGATTGTAACAACAATAATGACGACTACAACATAGTTGTGCAGAACAAAAAATTATCTAGTGACATTAATAATAATATTAACTATGATGGTGCTGCAGCATCACCTGCACGAAGCACGCGGGTGAAAACGGTTGATGGAGGGACAATGCACAGTAACAACAGTAAAAACATAACACGGAGTTAATAATTTCTAATATATTTGACGACAATGCAGTGTTGGGTAGTAACGCTATAAGAGTAATGAAGTTACGTCAAAAGTTACGTTACTTGTAACTTTTTAAGTAACGTCGTTACTTTTTTCATGAAAGAACTTGTAACTTAACTTCGGTCCATTTTTCAAAGTAAGTTGTAACTTTTTTGGACAAAAGTTAAGATACTTTAAGCGCAACTGAACAACCTTAAATTTTGGAAATATCGAATATATTTTATTACGTTTTTCCACAAAGAATATTCAAATAAACCTAAATTTATATTATCAAAATCAATAAAAGTTAATTTAATATTCAAACTGACAAATTGTTTGTTATTTTTACATATAAATGTATGGAAAATATTAACTTAAAAACAAATTATTTTTTTTACAAACTCCCACATTCACCTGAAAATTACATGTTTATTGTTTTGTAAGTAATATGAGACCTTTAAAAGTCCTTTTTTTAGTATTGTTGACTCCCGGAATCCTGCAGTAGGTATAATAATCTATGATAGTATTGATAGTTCAGGAGAGCCATTTCAGGTTAAGATTTTCTATGCATTTAAAAGTAAAAAAAAAGTTTGTTATTTTGAATATGTAAATCAATTTTATTGATATTGATAATTTAAATTTAGGTTTATTTCAATATACTTTGTATTTTATTGAAGAAAGGAATCAATTTTTCAGACAATTTTTTAAATCCTATCAACAGTTTTTCACAAAAAGTTTTCATAAAAACATGTTAGAAATATGTTTTGAGCCATTTGGAATCAAATTACACTATTTTTAGAAAATGTCCGTATGGATATGTGTGTGTATATATGTGTGTATGTGTGTGCGTGTATGTATGGATGTGTATGTATGTTTGTGTGTATATGTGTGTGTGTATATATGGATATATATCATATTTTACGGCTCATTTTTTGTTTTTTTATCAGTTTTTCGATTTTAGTGTTTTAATTTTTCGGTCTTTTTAATACCTTAGAAATAATATCATTGATTTAGTGATAATAAAAAAATAATATGAAATACCTTAAAATTACCAATTTTTTCCTACCCGAAAGTTTTTATAAGCTATTTCCCTTTTCCTGTTATACACAGAACGTCATGTTTTTTAAACAGTTATATCTCGAAAATATATCATGGAAGTTCGTTAAAAAAAATTGAGATGATCAGTAACATGGAGTACAATATTTAGTAACATTTTTGAGCCATTTTATTTTTCTTTTGACAAAAAAAAATCATTTTATAAAAAAATCGATTTTCAATGACGAACGATAACTTAAGTAAAACGGCATCATTCTTTTTGAAAATTTCCAAAAAGGTAGCTTTTTCAATCAAGTAAAAAAACTTTCTTATATAACAAATTTATGTTATACTTGAATGGTTTCATAAAAAAAATAGAATTTTGAGTTTTTATATTCTTCTTCTAGAAATGCGATATTATATGTAGATTTTACAAAAAAAAAAAGAGAATATCAGGAAAGATTACCCACTGCGCGCAAGGCGCGTCTCAATATTTCTACTTTCTAGTAGTTTATAGTATTATACATACAGTCGACTTCCGATAAATCGAAACTGGATAATTTAAATTTTTCGATAATTCAACATTTCTTCCAGTCTCCTAGATCGCTTTAACTTTGAATTACCGAAAGTTGACTCATGATTCATAACTGCATTTTTATATCTCTTGTTCTTTTAAACTCCAATATAAATTCAAGAATTGGCTTATAGATTTCAGCATAATTTTGATGAAGATGACTTGATCGCGGCATCTTGCTTACATGCCACATTCAAATTTGACTGGATAAAGGATGAATCAAAGAAAAAAGTGCTAAGACTAAAATTGAAGCAACGCTAAAACTGATGTGCACGGCTACAATGCCAAACCAGGAAAAGAAAACTTCTAAAAGTTATTTTAATTATCAGAGAATAAAAACAACGTACTCTACATGGCCAGAGTTATCGGATTTCATTGAATCTAGTTCAGAAAACTTAGAAATGTTGAACTGTTTTCCAAATATCAAAAAATTATTTTTGAAGTATAACTCAACTTTACCAAGCAGTGTCTCTGTAGAGCGTTTATTTAGTATTGGTGGGTTGATTTTACTGATGATTCCTTTGAGAAACAACTGTTATTGAAGTTAAATAAAAACCATATTTAAATATAATCGTATTTAAATTATTTTTTTTTCTTTTTTTAATTAACGTCGCCATGTTTGTGCTCCCATGTGGTGCTAATCGATGACGGAGGTCTGCGGTGTGTTTGTAAACAAAGCACATGTAATTTTTACAGAGGTGCTTGTATCAATCGGCAGAGACTAGGATTCGAACCCGGGTCACCGGCGTGGGAATCCGACACTCTACCGACTGAGCCGTTGCAGGTTTGGATAAATTATTTTTATCCAAATTTTTAATTTTATTTCAATAAATACCTATAACGTAAAACGGAGTGATTATGTCCAGCTGGGGAAATAATCTTGCATAATAAATAATAATTCCCAAATATCTTTAATTTGGTATGAAAATCCTTTTCTATAGACTACGAATAAATTTCTTTATATCTTTACTTATACGATTTGTAATAACTTTTTTAAAGTGACCATACTAACTAGGACAGTGTCAGAGGTTTAGTTTTTTTCTATGGGCACTTATTTTTGAGATATCAAGCAATTGATCTCGATTGTGTTCTCTTCAAGATCTTACGCTGGAATAAAATACCCAAACGTAAATAAAAATACACGATAAAGAATTTAAAAAAAAAGAACAACCGACTTCGAAAACATGCACTAAAAAAACGCACTACGAAGTATGAAATAATCGATAAAAAGTATGAATAATCGATAAAAACGTTTTCGAAGTCCGCACCGAATTTCACCGAGTTACGGTGCTCTGACTTTAGAGGCATTATAAGCATATGTGTTTAGATCCAATCCAGTATAAGTTCTAAATCATATCTATAAGAAAGATACTAGAAGTCTGTTTGAAATTCGGCGCCGACTTCGTAAAGGTTTTTATCGATTATTTCATACTTTTTAGTGCGTTTTAATGCATTTTTTTCGAAGTCGGTTGTTTTTTTTTAAATATCTTACTTTATACTTTTTAGATGAATCGGCCAAATTCCATTTTATTTACCCAAATCCAAAAGTTTATCCAAATCGGTTCAGTAGTTTCGGTATAATCGGTGGACGAACATAACAAAACGCCAGTAATGACCTAGTACTGGATCGATACTGGTCCAGTAATGTAATGGGACCACTATGGGATCATCCTCTATAATTAAAAAGAAAGTTTATCCAAATCGGTTCAGTAGATTCCGAATAATTTGCGGACAGAGTCGGCAGCGGCCGAAAAGTACGGAAAAAATATCTAGCAAAAACTAAATTACTCGTCAGATACTGATCCAATCCTTACAAAATTGGAATGAGATCATCCTCGTTCATTCAAAAAAAGTTTATTCAAATTGGTGCAGTAGTTTCAGAGTAACGCGAGTAAAAAAAACATACAGGTCAAATTGAGAACCTCCATCTTTTTAGAAGTCGGTTAAAAAGAGTTTTAATTTCGGTTTTGTTTCATACAGTAATATTAATCTGGGCTCGCTTTATTAACTGTAGTCGCTGTATGTTGATCTAGATCTAATGAACAATAATGATTTATAAAAGAAGGATATAAATTACGCAAAAACACTGCTATTTATTTAAATAAAATGATATCATTTATAATTATGGTTACATGTAAAATGATATAAAAAGTAAGTAGAAATTTTTCTAGACTATACAAAATTCTGTATACACCAGGAACGTTCACAATCTACCTCATTTTGACTAAAAAAATCATAAACTTTTCGTTGTATATCAATATATATATACAGGGTGTCAATTAAATCCCGGGATGGCTGAATATTTTCTAAAGTACTGCTTTTCTGGAAGAGGTCAAGGTCATTCCTTAAGTAACTTTGAACAAGGAACCCAACGGTGACCTTGTATTTGACCTTGAACCTCATTTTCAAGGTTAATTTGAGGTCAACCTCATTTTTTCAAACGGGAACCCCTATTTTTTATAGCGGAATCGGAAAGAGCGGAAAATTTTACATCCGGATATGTATTGAGGTATGGGATTGAGGTAACCCCTAGAGGTCAAATAGAGGTCAAATAATGACAATTTTAACAAACGTTTATTTTATCTAACAATCATTTTCTTTTGTAATCATTCCTTTTAAGTGACTATTCTGTCTTGAAATATTTTACTTGGGGGTTTTTGGGGTCGCTGAGTTAGAATCTACTACTAAAATTTCGATTTTTCCAAATCCAAAATGGCGAATTCAAGATGGCGGATGAAAATCTTGGGAACAGCACATTTTTGTCTGGAAATGAGTACTCGGGGATTTTTGGGGTCGCTGAGTTAGGATCTACTACCGAAATTTCATTTTCTTCAAATCCAAGATGTTATTGCCATTAAACTTTGGACCTCTAAGGGAGAGGCAAGGGGACTCACATTAATCAAGCACCCCAAAGGAAACAGATCTTACTACGTCCACGTCGTTGTTTCTGGGTACCGCTAAAAGTGAGAATAAGGACTGAATGTAAAATTTCTCGCTCTATCGGTTTCCGATATTATTACTGGGATTTCCGATTAAAAAAACCAGTTGACCTTCAAATGACCTTCAAGGTCAAGTCCAAAGTCAAATTGAAGGTCACAATTACATCCCTTTTTCAACACATCCATACTTGAAATTTCTCGCTCCTTCCGAATCCGGTATCAAAAAGGGTTTCCATTTGAAAATATGAGGTCGACCTCGAAACAACCTTGAAAATGAGGTTCAAGGTCAAATCCAAGGTCACCGTCGGGTACCCCGTAAAGATTTACCTAGGGTATGACCTTTGTTTGTTTTGTTTTACCACTGAACTTGCGAGATTTTTAAGAAGTCATTATTTGACCTCTATTTGACCTCTAGGGGTTACCTCAACCCCATACCTCAATACCTATCCGGATGTAAAATTTTCCGCTCTTTCCGATTCCACTATAAAAAATAGGGGTTCCCGTTTGAAAAAATGAGGTTGACCTCAAAATAACCTTGAAAATGAGGTTCAAGGTCAAATCCAAGGTCACCGTTAGGTTCCTTGTTCAAAGTTACTTAAGGAATGACCTTGACCTCTTCCAGAAAAGCAGTACTTTAGAAAATATTCAGCCGTCCCGGGACTTGATTGACACCCTGTATATGGTAATATAGGCAGACATTTTTCAAAAATCTTTCTTTTTTGGTTATATAAACATATGTGAACCTGTAAAAAAATACGAAAATAAGAAGCAATTTTAAGAAAAATGACAGGAATCCCCATTAATCACAATAAGTTTCAAGTTTCAATGACAACTTACGTGAAATGGTCAACCAGAATAAAGTCACATGGGTTTATGATTTATAGTTTAGATTTTATTATACAATTGTAATTATTATTAACATTTTTCCGGTCGTTTTGGTTTAGTAGCGTTAGGCTTATTACCTCTCCCTGTGCAAAAAGCCTACACTTTCAAAATGTCTTATTTGTTTTTTAAAACTACGGTGCTTGATTGGTTATGTTTGCTCTTTTGTTTCTTTTTCTCGAGAATTTATGTTGATGGATATTCAACAATTTAAAGCTCGGTCCGCTAGTCGAATTGTGCGAAGGGTTTACATGGTTATGAACACTCAACGTGGGAAATTTCTGGTCGAATGCGTTTGAAATTCTCTAATGAGCTTAGCGAAATCGTGCGTTCGATTCAATGAGACCCAATGAAATTGCAATATTTAAAAAAAATTCAATCGCATTCGACCAGAAATTTCCCACGTCGTGGTACATGTTTTTGCCCAATGCCCATAACGGTGAATTTAAGACTTATTAGATTAATTGTTAATACAACGAGGTATCTTTTGAGTTCTAAAAAAGTACCAAACATTGCTTTTCTTTTGGAAAAACTTTGAATTATAAAACACAATCTCGCTCTTTTGATAATTCCTAGTTTTGTTAAAATCAAAATAATGTTAAGTACTTTTTTAACTTTTAGAATGTTCCTTACTTTTAGATTAAGCGGGGACAACTCTTACTTTTTCATTAAACAAATCACTGTTAAAATAATTAGCAAAAAATTGGATTAGAAAAGAACAGCCTTTTTAATACTTTTTTATTTAGATGAATTTATAATTTAGCTTTTTCTAAATTGAGAACATAAATAAAATAAAAGTAACTTTTAAGTAACTTTTCGTTACTTTTTGCAGTAACTGTAACGGTAACGAGTTACATTTTTTTATCCGGTAACTGTAACGATAATGAGTTCTTTTTTTGGCAAGTAACGGTAACGGTAACGAGTTCCTTTTAAATGAGTAACTTACCCAACACTGTGGCAATGTCTCTAAGCGTGTAGACGTTGCACACATAATATTGTGCCGTGTCCTCCCATCAACACAGAAATCTGAAATAATAAGTGCACACCTGCTTCGGTCAGACGAACCGACTGCTGCAGCATCAGCAGATGTAGACAGCGAACGCAGACGGTCACCGAGGGTTGTTACCCTGTCCAGCAGTGTGTTAGGCGACAAAATTATGCGAGCCAAAAAACTTATTACTGGCTTTCATGCTAGAGACATCAACACTGCAGCCCTTGACCAGGACACAAGGGATTGGATTATTAACGGGAAATTTTTTATAAATGAACTATTAACAAAGGACTATTTTATTAAATATAGAAGTCTCAAGGCCCTTGGGATGAGACTTAATTTTAAATACGTTTGGCATAGAGTTTCCTGGTGAAGAGGCGTGATGGCGACGTCTCCCATGAATTTTCGTCAGCGGCAAATCTCCAAGCAATAGTGGCATCATATGCTACTGCTCAACCTTCACCAACCATCGATAAGACAACAAAAAATCTTGAAAATGTGAGTGCAATTGACAAGACTGTTATTCCGTCAACAGTTCAAAAAGAGACTGTCGCAAAAAATTGACTATCCGCAGACACTGCTGGGGGGTTCGCTGTTGGGGACTGAGATCAGGTTTTGTCAATGTTACCTCTCTTATGGGGCACATTGACATGATTAAACAACATCTTTCAGCTGGTCCTACCTACCACTCTTTGGAGTTGCTGAGTCGCACCTTGACCCTGCTGTTGGGAGAGATCGCATTCAGATCGACGACTACTCACTAATTAGACTAGATCGCAACAAACTCGGGGGAGGGCTGGTCCTGTACATTCATAACTCATTCAAGGCCAATTTAATATGCAGCTCTCCAACTACACAGGAGGGCAGGCCATTTATACCTGAATACATAATGTGCAGTATTCAGCAGGGCAGCCATCCCCCCGTCTTTGTTGCTTTGGTATACAGACCACCACACGTACCGTTTTTACAGGGCTTCAACTTAACAGACAAACTAACTACACATACGCAAGATTTTAGTCATAAAATTATAATGGGAGATCTGAATGCGAACCTACTCGGAACGTCAGCCGATACAAGATTTGTCAGGCGGTTGGCTGATGATCTCAACCTTCAAATAGTTGATCATGGTGCGACTCATCATCTCACAGATTTTCACACATGAATTGATGTGATTCTGACAGATAACAATGACGTTGTACTGAGCAGCGACAATCAGCCGGCGCCCTTTCCCAGTCATCATAACATCATAGAGGCCGAGATTCGGGTCCAAACTGCTGCATCCCCTGTGGCTGAATCTTTCAGTTACAGGGATTTTAGCTGACTGTGCTTGGTCGCCGATTGATGGTCCTGCGGCGGGTGTAGATAGTCAATAAGAGTGCCTCAGTGTCAACCTCATGGCTGTGATAGATAAAATTGTGCCCTTAAAAGAATTTACACCGAAAAAGAAAATGAATGCACCATAGATTGATGCTGAACTGACACATTTGTACAAAAAACGTGACTCTGTACGAAGACGTTATGCTCGGACCAAAGACGACAGACTGTGGCGGAAGTATCAGAACCTTGCAGCAGAAGCTGAATTACGAACTAAGGAAACAAGAGAAAGGTTTTTGCAAAATAGAATTTTCGCAGCTATTGATAACAAGAAAGACATCTGGAAAGAGCTCAAGGCTCTGGGCCTTCTGCCAAAGACAAGAGAGGAGCTTCATGGTTTCTCGTCGGAAGAGCTCAATGCCCACTTTACAGAGGTGTCGATCTCACAAAGTGATAGTGATGAAGAATTTGACAACGTCTTGACCACTGCCAGTGATGACGGCTTTGTTTTCCGAGAAGTCTGCTTCTAAGACGTGGTCCTGGCTGTTGCCCATTTCTCGTCACAGGCTAGAGGAGAAGACGGCATCCTCCAAAGTATAGTGGCTAAGCTCTTCCGTTTGTGGGAGATCACATTGTGAAAATCTTTAACTCCTCCTTGTCCAGTGGCATTTTTCCGGGAACTTGGAAGGAAGCGTAATTGGTGCCTTTGAAGAAAAAGCCTGTCCCATCTACAGTGTCAGACTTTCGACCGATTGCTCTGCTGAGTTTCCTTTCCAAAGTCCTGGAAAAAATAGTACACGACCAAATAACTAACTTTTTACGGGAAAACAACACTTTAGACCCGATGCAGACTGGTTTTCGACAGCATCATAGTACACAGACAGCACTACTAAAACTAACGGAAGATATAAGATCAGGCATTAACAACAATAAAAAACTTTTGACTATTTTGTTGATGTTTGATTTTAGTAAAGCATTCGACACCATCTCACACACTAAACTGCTGCGTAAGCTGATGCGCATGGGTTTCTCCAGGAGTGTTCTCCTGTGGCTTAAGTCATATATAATGGGGAGACGACAGAAAGTCGTCACTAATACAAAAGGGGATTCAGGTTGGCTAACCACCAATCTTGGCGTGCCACAGGGCTCAGTCCTGGGACCTTTGCTTTTCAGCCTTTACATAAACGACTTACAAGACGCACTAGACTTAGATGGTGTACGAGGGTAGTTCAATAAGTCTTTAGAATGACCAACAGATGGCGCGCGAATCGCTCCAAATCATCTGTTTTCAGTCAGCACCACTCCCGACTAGATATATGGTGCAGTCACAGTCCACATCTTCTGAGTTTACGTGTTTTTATAACCAATTGAAAAAAAAAATTGCTTGTTAAGAAAAATGGAAAAAAACGAGTTCAGAACGGTAATTAAACATTTTCATTTAAAGGGTTTAACTCCATATGAGATAAAAAATGAATTGGACTCAGTTCATGGCACATCTGCCCCTGCCTTAGCAACGGTTTATAACTGGGTAAATGAATTTAAGCGTGGTCGTACATCAATAAGTGACGAACCACGTTCAGGAAGGCCCGTAGAAGCAACTACTCCCGAAATCATCAATAAAATCCACGATATGGTGTTGAAGGATAGAAGATTAAAAGTGCGTGAGTTAGCTGAGGCCACAAGGATATCTATAGGTGCAGTTGTTTCAATTCTACATGAAAAATTAGGCATGAAAAAGCTATCGGCAAGATGGGTGCCGCGTTTGCTCTCAGCTGAGAATAAACGCAATAGAGTAGTCGCCTCTGAGGCTCTTTTGGCGCGCATAAGTCGGAAACCTGAGGAATTTTTTCGTCGATTTGTGACTGTGGATGAAACATGGATACACCACTACACTCCTGAGACAAAGGAACAATCCAAACAGTGGATTTCCACAGGCGAACCAGCTCCAAAGAAGGCAAAGACCGTAAAGTCAGCTGGTAAGGTTATGGCTACAGTTTTTTGGGATGCACGTGGAATTATACTTATTGACTACTTGGAAAAGGGTAAAACAATTACTGGTGAGTATTATGCATCATTATTAGAGCAGCTGAAAGAAGAAATTAAAAAAAAACGACCACATTTGGCGAGAAAAAAAATTCTCTTTCATCACGACAACGCCCGAGTTCACACATGCTTCGTTTCAATGGCTAAAATTGAAGAACTAAAATTCGAATTGGTCGAACACCCACCGTATTCACCAGATTTAGCCCCCAGTGACTTTTTCTTATTTCCAAACTTGAAAAAATGGCTCGGTGGACAGAGATTTGCGGACAACGAAGACGTCATTGCCTCTGTAAGTGCTTATTTTGAGGAACTTCCGAAAACGCACTTTTCTGAAGGATTAAAAAAACTTAAAAAGCGATTGACCAAGTGTATAGAGCTCCAAAGAGATTATGTTGAAAAATAAAAAAAAAATTACCCAAAAAAAATTGTTTTTATACTTTATTCTAAAGACTTATTGAACTACCCTCGTAGAATACATACTATACATTGACGACTTGCAAACCTACACTCATGTGCCTCTGGAAGGTCTTTGTGATGGTATCGGTCGCATGTCGGCGGTCGCATGTCACTTAGGCTACTGCTGAGTGGTTCTTCTTGACGTGTCAGGGGAGCTTCAGACACGACTACAACGTTTACAGAATTCATGTGTGAGATACATATGTGGTGTTAACCGTGATGAGCATATCACCTCCTACAGGGAAAGACTGGACTGGCTGGATCTGAAGGTGAGGAGGGAGTATTTTATGGGGATATTGCTTTACAAAGCGATTGTCATGCGCCAGCCACCATATCTTACTGCCCATTTTGAAAAAAAAAAACAGGCCAGGACTTCAGGTAGGGGTGGTACGAAGGAACTCTCGGTTCGGGGGTCGCGCACCGATAAGGACCTTTTATCGTTTAGAGTTCAAGGTACGCACCTCTGGAATTCGCTCCCAAGCAGTATAAGGTACCTGCCATCTTTTTGTAAATTTAAAACGGCGTTAGGCAGGCACCTTAAACAATTACATGGTGACGGGAATACACAGAAGTGAACTTTTCGAATACTGATAAATAAATTGTTTTCGTTCATTTCTGTGTAGTCCTAATCTATTTTATGTATTCATTCATTCATTCATTCATTCATTCATTCATTCATTCATTCATTCATTCATTCATTCATTCATTCATTCATTCATTCATTCATTCATTCATTCATTCATTCATTCATTCATTCATTCATTCATTCATTCATTCATTCATTCATTCATTCATTCATTCATTCATTCATTCATTCATTCATTCATTCATTCATTCATTCATTCATTCATTCATTCATTCATTCTTTCTTTCATTCATTCATTCATTCATTCATTCATTCATTCATTCATTCATTCATTCATTCATTCATTCATTCATTCATTCATTCATTCATTCATTCATTCATTCATTCATTCATTCATTCATTCATTCATTCATTCATTCATTCATTCATTCATTCATTCATTCATTCATTCATTCATTCATTCATTCATTCATTCATTCATTCATTCATTCATTCATTCATTCATTCATTCATTCATTCATTCATTCATTCATTCATTCATTCATTCATTCATTCATTCATTCATTCATTCATTCATTCATTCATTCATTCATTCATTCATTCATTCATTCATTCATTCATTCATTCATTCATTCATTCATTCATTCATTCATTCATTCATTCATTCATTCATTCATTCATTCATTCATTCATTCATTCATTCATTCATTCATTCATTCATTCATTCATTCATTCATTCATTCATTCATTCATTCATTCATTCATTCATTCATTCATTCATTTATTTATTTATTTATTTATTTATTTATTTACTTAATTTATTTATTTATTTAATTTATTTTAAGTGTTAAGTGTTAAGTATGAATGTATTTATTATCGTGAATTGTAAGAATGTCATATGAATGAGTGTGTTTTTATTTTTTGACGTGATAGATCTACGTGCAATTTTGGAGGAGTGTGTGTATGTATTCCTAATATTTTTATTGTATTTTGGTATCTTTATTATATTTATTTTATTATGTATTGACGACGCGTATTCTGTGATGTACCATTTGACTATGACTAGTTCATTATATTTAGATTTTATAAATTGACGAACTGTTACAGCGAATAATGTTATTTTTTATATAAGAAACGCAATAATGAATGTTAAATGTAAGATAACAAATGTATAAACTGACTGATATTTTAATTATTTTAACTATACATGTACATACAACTGTAAGAATTGCGTCATTGATGAATACATAGTATCTCTCTCTCTCTCTCTCTCTCTCTCTCTCTCTCTCTCTCTCTCTCTCTCTCTCACTCTCTCTCTATATTCCATTCTACAGTTAACAAGTTTCTTGTCTTCTGCTTTCCATCTCCCTCCTGCTTGGCTCGAAGGTACAAAGGTATTATATGAGCAATTCCACAGAAAATCTGAAACAAAGCTAGACAGAATTTAAAAATCATTATTACTCTCTTAAATTAATAGTGCGAGCGCGTATCTTATGTGCAAAAAGCGATGCAAGGTGGCAAGTCACGGCGCTGTGACGCGCTAGTTTTTATTGTATTTCGTTGGACCTAAAATTTTATATAAGACTTGTATTGAAAACACTTTTTAAGTATCTTATTGACAATAAGTATTCAAATGCAGAAACTATGTATACGATGAACCTTATCATAGATCGAATGTACTCTATACCTGCTGCTGACTTTCTGAGTAGCGAGAATAAACAAGAACTACGATTTACATAACAAGAAGAATTAAAGAAGGGTACCACGAATGTGTAGTAAGTTAAGGCACGCGGGGAGACGTGCAAAACTGACTGTAATAAAAGAGAAAACTTTAAAAAAAGAGAGCTAAACTCAATAAAATAAGTGACAAACTTAAGATTTTATCGGACAATAAGTAGCAAAAATAAAGAGAATTAATTCTTTTTTACGTTTTACACTTTATACAGAAGGAAATTTTTCTTTTAATTCTTAAGATTTTATAAATCCTTCATGCTCAAATAAGTTTTATATTCCCCCATCAATGTTTTACCTGGGACCAGCATAGGCCATCCATGCGCATCCTCTTTTGCCGTACAACGTTTGCTCTTCTTAGCCAGTCTAATGCTGATATTTTTTTGTTTCTCACAGCATCGTCAGTGATTATACCAACGTACGCGAAGTATTGTTAAATTAAATAGTGACATCTCCTTTTACTGGCCAAGGCATAATCTATTACGCGAGCTATCACCATAGGCACGACACCTAGCTATGCGTCTGCATACTGCCATACCACTTCTGCCGTGTGCGCTGCGAGAAACTGGTTTTAGTAGAAGTATTAGAAAAGATCAGATACGTGATTTTATTTTGTTCTACACTTGACTATTATCAGCGAGCACTGTTCTTTTGATGATATCAATTCTTTTTCTGGGTAAAACTATAACGAGTAGGCAGGTTATAAAAATTACAATAATTTATTTTTGAGATGTTATTTAATATAAAATAAAAAGTAAACATGCAAAAAGTCCACTCAATTATAAAAGTGAATTTATTTAAATTAATTTGTATGTTTTTGAACAAAATTAGTATTTTTATGATTTTGTTTAAAGTTATACTTGAAAGTAAAAAAGAAAGTTTGTAGGTGTAAATTTCATTAATTCATTGAAAATGACATTCATTTAGTAGTAATTTAAAGTTACAGCGTATTTTCAGAAAAATGACAAAATTTCCTTTAGATTTAAAACAGTAATTGCGCCGTAGATCAAATTTGTCACTAGAAAGAGAATTGTTCACTATTTTCCTCGTATTTAGAACGCCAAGAGAATTTTTTTCTGTGTAATTGCTAATATACATGTTATATGTGACTTTCGCACGGAGAGGCGTTGAAACGTTTTAGAAGAATAGTACATTATGTAACAAGGGAATAAAGTCTAAAGTATAAATCCAAGCTAGTAACGTAAATTTTTCATGAAATAGAAACTATTCACATGAAATTTGTTATTGTATTATAGTTGACCAACCTCTTAAAACCAATTTTTGAAGGATATAAAGTACTTTTATTTTCGTATAAGCCATTTTATGTAAAAGAATATAGTTAAAAAAATTTCGAGTTGTCATAGTTTTGTTCTAGAGGTACGATATGCTATATAGCATATTTGCTTGAGAAGTTCATGCTACCGTCCACAGCATAAAATACCGTAAGTCTGTTTTCATCAATTAAACGAAAACTTTAAAATGGGTAAATTTTTTAAACAACTTGTTTGAAAAAGAAAATTTTTTTATTGAGAATTCTATTTTGTAAGGAAACACTCGATATTACTTATTGAAAATCAACTATGCTGAGCGGGTTTGGTCGTACTTTAAGAAAAAATTGGATTGAAGGGTCAAATATATGATGTCAATTCTAAATTTACAGCTGAACTTTGGAAAAACTGACAAATTATTCAGTTCAAATGAAAAGGTTGACCAAATCTGTATATTCAAGCAAGTATTTCTTAAATTTCGTACCCAGTAGTTTTTTAGTAGCTGATTATGAATCTAATGGCAGAAATTCAAAATTCAAACTATGGCGGCCAAAAGATTAAGCAGGTTCGGGTGGTTTAAATCGACCAATTTCTTTTTTATATAGTTAACATAAAGAAAAATTTTATCAACAATTCTGATGTTTCAAACATAATTATTGCCAATTGAAAAAAGAGTTACTAAAAATGCAAAATCTTTTTCTGTATTCAATTTTTATTTTTAAGGTCTTATTTTTTCCCTTAAATGTATTTTATAAATCGACTAAAACAGAATTTTAGAATAACTTTTTGTTAGTAAGAGTTTTGAGATTTATAGAAACACATTATGAGAAGAAACTGCAGAAAAAACCAAAATTTGTTAAGTATTGACAAATGTATTTTTTATTTTTTTGTATATAACAATGCGTAAAAAGAACATATTTGCACTAGTTAAAATTCCCCTGAGCCACCCATAAAGTATCAGCACACTCAAAAAAACGTTCAAAATGGACATTATTTTAATTATCGCTTTGTTTAACTGGCATCAGTAAATTTTTATCAGCTTGAATTTATGTGTCCTTCTAAGTAAAACCTATGTTGAAATATTATTATTTTTTTCCTTCTAAAAAAATTCTATATCTAAATTAATTTTTTAATTTACAATTTTCTTAAAAATCATAAAAATAAAATCTGGTGCGCAAAATGCAACTGGAAGTTACGAAAATAAAGAATTGATAAAAATGACTTTAAAGTAAAATAGCAGTAATAATTAACTAAAATTTAATTTGTAATTTTTTTTTATTCCTTTTTTTCTTTTGGAATACACTTTTCTTGTCCACCACAGACATAGGGTTTTGACTTTTACTGCTGTTTAACTTTACTTAGGGTGTACTTATTTAACTTTTCTGTCACACTAATGTTCAATAACATTAAATTTGAGATAAAAACGAAAATATTTAAAAATAAATTATACCAGCTTAAATAAATCAAATTTTACCCTTGTGTCACTTTTATTGTGAAGAAAAAAGATTAAGAATTGGTATAAAAAAATCGATGTTTTAAAGAAACAAAATTAGACCTTAAAAATACAAACTGCATGAATACCGAAAAAGTTTCTGCATTTTTAGTAACATTTTTTTCAATTAGCAATAATTATGTTTGAAACATCAGAATTGTTGATAAAAATTTTTTTTTATGTACATAATGTACACTACTGAAATTGGTCTATTTAAAGCACTCGAACCTCCTTAAATAATTACTGTTTTTTCGTGAAAATCGGTATTGGCCGCCATATTGGATCGGCCATTTTGAGTATTAAATTTCAGACACTGAATTTTTGTAATTAGCGAGCCGAAAAACTAAAAGATACGATATTTCAGAAATATTTGTTGGAATATACACATTTGGTCAACCTTTTCCTTTAAAGTGCATAATTTGTCAGTTGTTCCAAATTTCAATCGCAAATTTAAGACCGCTATCTTGTATTTAACCCTTTAATCCAATTTTCTTTTAAAGTACAACCAAAACCGCTCAGCATAATTGATTTTCAATAAAATGTATCGAGTATTTCCTTACAAAATAGAATTTTCAAAAGGAAAACTTTTTCTTCAAACAAATTGTTTAAAAAATCCACCATTTTAAATGTTTTCTTTTGTTTTTACATAATTTAACCCTTTCAGGGGCACATTTTTCATTTGCATGAAACATAAAAATGATCAATGAACTATAGGTTTTTGAGGTCGCTGATTACGATTTTGCAGTCAGAAATGACAAATTCAACATAGCGGCCATTTTTTACTAAATTCGACTTTTTTCATTCAATTTGTACAAAAATGAATATAAGGCGGTTTTTGAGGTCGCTGATTCGGATTCTGCAGTCAGAATTGAAAAATTTAAAATGGCAGATTAAAATGGCGGAATGTTGATCCTGTTGTCCGCCATATTGGATCCGCCATTTTGAATTTTCAATTCTATATACCTAATTCATAATCAGCGACCTCAAAAACCCCAGTATATAAAATTTGGATTCACTCCAATGAAAATTGTGTTCAAGACCGATTTTTTTCTAAATAATTGTGTTTTGCACATTGGTTGTTTATTAACACATTATTATTAGGTTATTAAGTCAAAACACATCGTGCATTACAAAAGTGAGGTATATTGGAGTCTGAAAAACTTACTTCCTTGATTATTAGTGCTAAAATATACCGGTAGTGCTGGAAAAACTGAAAATAAACTGGTGTTGCATATATGCAACACCGACCCTGAAAGGGTTAAGATGCAAAATCGTAAAGATCGACCCCAGAAACCCTTATATACAAAGTTTTAAATAAATTTATCAACAATAAGTTGATTAAAGATGCACACAAAAATTAAAAAGCATACACATCGAAAATAGAACCTCCTCCTTTTTGAAGTAGGTTAAAATGTATTTTCGAACGCCTCGACGCTAATGGGTTAAAGTGATCCGATAATTAAATACTATAAAAAAATTTACGAATAACGTATAGATAGCTAAGATTCTGTACTTTAATATGCATTTTCTAAAATTATTTTACCATTATCCTGTTTTAAGGTACAGCTGTTTCTCTCTATTTTATTAAAAAAGTTTCATCGTCACCGCCGTTTCAGAAATTAGCCCCCCCTCCCCTCAATTTACCCACCCCCCCCCCCCCCTCCTCACCGACTGAAGCTTCGCCTCACTGTAGCTCCCCCTCATTACAGCCCCCCTCAGTACATCTAATTACAAACACCCTGTATATGTCCTAATTCTGAACATATTGTTAATACTTAATTGCAAACACTCTTTATATATTCTATTTGAACAACCTGCATATGTCCTAAATATAGATACCCTATATATACTTCATTTACGCATAACATGTAAATATCCTATTTATGGACACCCAGTATATGCCCTAATTATCGACTCAATATATATGCCAATTACGCACACCATGTGAATGTTCTAATTATGGATACTCTCTACTTTTATTGTAGTGAAATTTCACTCCTTTGAAGTGAATTCTCACTCCAAGCAATCATGAAAACGTAGTCACTTGTTTTGGAGTGAATCGTCTCTTTTAAAAAGAGTGAATAATTCATTCTTTTATAAAAGTTATTTTTTCACTGTTTATAGTGAAAAAATACCCGTATAGAAAAAATAATTATTCAAGTTGTTTTACGTTTTAGAAATTATGATGAATTTTATTTAAGAGTGTATTTTATAGGTTTTGTAAGTGTATTTTACATCGATTTCATGTACAATAAAAATTTGTATGGATAGATATACATGGATATTTGATGCCACGGAGCTGACATTTTGTGCATAGGACACTTTTAACTAATTTTTTAAATAAATTAAATTAAATATTTAATTGATCTGGTTGACTACAAAATGTTTGCATTAACATATAATTTGAGAAGCATAATTTTCAAATTACTTAAATCTTACATATAGATATGTATATCTCAAATTCACAAATAAATATTCCACGGAGCTGACATTTTGGACATATTTGATCTATTTATTGTATGAATTCTGCTGATTTTCTTAACTAATATCATTCAATATTATGTAAACGTATTATATTTCTCGTATACAGTCGCAAGATTTCTCTTAGTTTGCTTCTTAAAAGCATTTACACCTGACGCAGTAAAACTAACAGTTGCATGATAATCGCCCATTTAGCAAATATATGTACGTATATACAGGATGCATCTTACCTAACTCATTTGATACATAGTACGTTATAGACGGAGCAAAGACAAATCGAAAATCTTAATGACAAAACGTTCGCAAATTTATAATAAAGTCACAATTAACCATTAAAGGTGCACCAATGACATGTCTAGAAATCAATAGTTCGGCCCTTCAAGGCTGAGTTGCATCCATAGGAGTAAGAAGATATGATATTCTATGAGTGCAAAAGAGGGGTTTATTTTGTGGAAAACGCATAAGAGTGTCTCTTTTCCTCTTCTTCGGTCCCTCTTTTTGCATAGTCAAATCCTTCAAATGGGTATCTGCTGTATACGCTTCCCCGTCTCCGTGCGCCGGACTGAGTCATAAATCTCGACACTAGGTCAGTGGTTTGCTCTAAGAGTACCATGTTTTTATGAATAGAATATTCTTAACACTAATTTTTTGATAATGAAAATAGTATTCCGATCAGGATAATCTTCATTTGGATATTCTTCCTCGTACGCTCTAGCTGCAGCGGCGGCATTTTCTCCATGTTGATAGTACAATCGCACCATATTGCAGTAATCTCTAGTATTGTACACCGTTATAGTACTAACACTTTTTAATTTTATAAATTTATATATTTAACAAATTTTATAAGTTTATAAGTTAAACAAATTTGATAAATTCGTAAATTTAACAAATTTTATACATTTTTAAACTTGACAATTTTTTTAATTTGTTAATCTAACAAAAATTTTTATTTTCTATGCATTATTATACTAACGTGCACAACAAAAATTGAAATTTGCAATTTAATATAAATTTCTTGTTTTGAAATATGTAAAGTATAAATATGAGCTAGACAACTTTGCAGTGTGAAAGATCGAATGTGACTGACGCGAAAAGCCATATCCGAAGAAGAGAATAGCATTTCTTTTATTGTTTTTCAAAATTGGTAACAGAAAGGGTAAAAGGTATGAAAGACTAAGAACAAACGGATCGGGACATAAAGACATTGAACATAAGCTGCAAAAAAATTCAACCGCAGTCGGCGGGTGTATTTTCCCCAAACGTGCCACCTCAAAGGGAAAACACGCTATACCTACATTTCGACTGCCACATGTTTGAGGTAATTATAAGAAATGCCGTTCACAAAATAATACAATCAGTTTCAAAAAAAGATTACGAGTTATAAATCTCGATAATAGGCCAGTGGTTGACCGTAGAAATGTAAGAAAAAGATTCCGTTACTTATCCATACTCTGAGTTTTTTCTTGTGCACCTCGAGAATTTTTAACACAGGGGATTTAATTGTTGCTAGAAATAACAATTATGCATTAATAATATTTTGAAATCCGGCATTAAGAATCGATATACATAAATTTTTAATAAAAAAATCCGATAATTATTCAAGATTTTTAATTTAAAGTTGGCTTCATGTAACATTTATTATTTTATGTAAATTATTAAAGCCATTTAAACGTTTAAATATCTAAGAATACAGCACGTGTATTCCAATTTTATGTTCCTAAATAGCTTGGTATTTAATTAAAATTTGTACACTTCTTAAATTTAAAGCGAATGAAAATAGTGCAGTATAACATAAGTAGGTAAAGCTTCCATCCGCTTTATAGCAAAATTATTAGAGTAAAAATTGGAATGATGCTTTTAATTTACTTTTAATAGCCAACAAATTTAATCTTATTTTTTATTAATAAATTTAGAATCTGAAAGTCGTCTGATTGTTCCCGTTCAAAATTAATTTTCGTTCATTCTGATACTGAATCTTAATCTATTATTTAAAAGTAATATTTATGTATTTATAAACAACAATAGATTTCTATATCATGAAAAGTGACCGTAATAAATGGGATGAGCGGGGTTCGACTCAGGAAGTACGCAGGTAAACACGCAGTGCGAATGAGAAAAGGAGAATGCATCGAGCGCGCAGACACTGCGTGAACTCATGCTCCATGTGCAGCATGTGTTATGTGTTTTTCAGGTGTGAGTACCGTGTGCCTCTTATAGTCCTATCTGCTAGAGACCGCTACCCAACATCTACCTATTTTTTTTCATTTCCAATATAGCTATTTGAATCTTTTACAAAATACTTGCCTGAATTGTTAAGTAATATCGATCAGGATGAGGTACCCTTGTTTATAAGACGAAACACAATTTACCAAAAAGATGGAGCACCAGCACATTATGCAGGTATACCAACTACAATGCTGACATTTTATTTTATTTTCTTCTATTGATATTATGATTATTATTACGTGGTTATTATCAAACAAATATATACAGTATTCAAATATTTTTATTTTATAGATGTTGTTCGCCGTTATTTGCATAACTCATTTCTAGGAAGGTGGATTGAACGGGGAGGGCCAATCGCATGGCCGGCGAGATCACCAGATATTACGCCTTTAGAGTTTTCTTATGGGGTTATATCAAAGAACAAGTCTACACAACAAAAATAAGAACGGTAGAAGAGTTGCTGGTAAGGTTTGAAGTTGCTTTTGCTAGCGTCCCAGAAGACATGATACGTAAAGCAATGCAATCTGTGAATAGAAGAGCAGAAATGTGTATTGCAGCAGAACATAAACCAAGAACTTGAAAATTTAGTTTTATGATTTTATTTAAAAGTATTTAATTGTCCGTGTATTAACTGTGTTTTAAAATAGTGTTATAAAATTATTATAGAAGTGTTATAAAAATACATAAAATCGAATTATTTATAAGTTCAGTTATTAAAAATTAATTTAGTTAAGATGTAAAATTTTTGTTAAAAGTATTTTTCCAGATAGCAATTTAATTACATTAATTATGAGTTCAAAGATATTTAATAAATCAAGTTATTTATAAATTATAATTATTATTAAAAGTTTAGAGTGAATTGAGTGAAAAATTAGTGAGTTGTCCTACACTAACCTTTAATAATAAAAATTATATCTAAAATTACAATAAAAAAAGTAAAAATTATTTTCACATTAATCAGTAGTGATAATTTTAATTTTAATGATTATTATTTTCAGTTCTTAACATTACGTACCGGTATAAAATACGTAGCTTTAACAAACTTTTAAACGTAATATTAAAAGTTGTGCAAATAATAATTATTAAAATGAAAATTATTATTATTATAAAAGTGTAAATAATCATTATTTCAATGACAAATAAGTAATTTTATTAAAAAGTACGTACTATTATTTACCATATTTTCTATAATGGTATTGCACTTAATTTTCATTATCAAAAAATTAGTGTGAAGTATATTCTATTCATAAAAACATGGTACTCTTAGAGCAAACCACTGACCTAGTGTCGAGATTTATGACTCAGTCCGGCGCACGGAGAGGGGGTCGCGTATACAGCAGAGCCCATTTAAAGGCTTTGACTATGCAAAAAAAAGGACCGAAGAAGACGAAGAGAGACACTCTTATGCGTTTTTCCACAAAGCAAGCCTCTCTTTTGCACTCATAGAATTTCATAACTTCTTAGTCCCACGGCTGGAACTCCGTCTTGAAGGGCCGAACTATTGATTTCTAGACATGTCATTGGTGCACCTTTAATGGTTAATTGTGACTTTATTATCAATTTGCGAACGATTTGTCATTAAGATTTTCGATTCGTCTTAGCTCCGTCTATAACGTAGTATGTATCAAATGAGTTAGGTCAAATACACCCTGTATATATATACATGTACGTATATATATATATATATATATATATATATATATATATATATATATATATATTGTAACGAACCGGGAATCACTCGCGAGCAGTACAGCGCGGAGCAAGAATAGGCCCCGTGACGCCTTGTGGCAGCCGCGCGCTTTAGCAGGGACGCAGCAGAAGCGTGAAGTAAGGCCATTATCGCTGTAGCTTTCGTGACGCGCACAACGTTTGAACTCGCTCGCCGCCATCTTTGCAATTTTCTATATACTGCTATTTTTTAAAGAACCTAATAACATTATTTAGGATGAGCTAGGTAAGTGTAAATCTACATTAACACTTAAGTGCGGTATCGTAGTAACCAAATTGGTCAAATCAGGTTTCAAATTATTCCTTGAACCGGTACCTATCAAATGCCCTGTCTAAATTACTATGAAAAGTTATTCTACTTACAAAAAGATAAAATAACAAAAATTATTAAAATAACGCATTATGATGATATCACAAACATTCACTACCGGTGATTTACATTAAATCTTATTTTATAAAATTAATAATATTTCTAGAACTTTCTTTTAAATTAAATTGATAAAAAAAGATTTAATGTTAATCCCCGGTAGTGAATTTTTGTGATACCATCATAATGATATTATTTTGATTATTTTATCTTCTTGTACGTAGCATAACTTTTCATAGCAATTTGGACCATTATTCAAAAAGGAACCATTTGAAACGTAATTTGGCCAATTTGGTTACGACCATACCGCACTTAAGTGTTAATGTAGATGTACACTTTCCTAGTTGATGCTAAATAATGATATTAGTTATTTTAAAAATAGTAGTATATTCTCCACAAAATTTTCAAAAAAAACAATAGTAAATTTTTTCTCTGATGTGTAACAATTTTAAATGAAAAATACACGAATGTTAGAAGTTAACCTGATTAGAATCGTAAACCCCATAAAACTTATAAACCCCATAAAACCCATAAACATCATTACCCTATAAACCCTATAAATCCCAATAACTCCAATAAACCATAAATCCCTTATAACCCAAAAACAACGTAAACCCCATCACCTCCTAAAACCCATAAAAAACATAAACCGAATAAAAGTAATAAACCCAATAAAAATCGTAAACCCCATAAAACGTATAAACCCCATAAAACCCATAAACATCATAAACCCTATAAACCCTATAAACCCCAATAACTGCTATAAACCATAAATCCCTTATAACCCATAAACAACGTAAACACCATCACCTTCTAAATCTCATAAAAAACATAAACCGAATAAAAATAATAAGCCCAATAAAAATCGTAAACCCCATAAACGCCATAAAAATAAAAAATCCTACAAAAATCATAAACCCCATAAAAATCATAAACCCAATTAAAATCATAAAGCCCATAAAACTGATCAGCCTCATTAAACCCATAAACATCACAAACCCTATAAACCCCATAAACATCAATAACCCCCTTAAACTGTAAACATCATATAACTCATAAAAGTCGTAAACTCCATACACCCTATGCAACCGTAAAGATTATAAATCCCATAATCTTATAAATACCTTAAAACCCATATAAACCCCAACAACTCCAATAAAGCATAAACCCCACATAACCCATAAACATTGTAAACCCCATAATCTTATAAATCCCTTAAAACCCATAGAAATCGTAATCCCCATACATCCCATAAACCTCATATAATCCATAACAATAGCAAATCCAACAAAAATCATAAACCCACATAGCCCATAAACATAGTAAACCTCATAAACCCCATAAACTCTAGTGACCTCATTAACCCGTAAAACCCCATAACAATCGCAAACCCAATACAAATCATAAACCCTATAAAAATCTTAAACCCCATAAAAACCATAAACACGATAAAAATCGCAAACTCCATAAAAATTATAAAACCCATATAAATCATTAACCCCATAAAATTAATAAGGCTCATAAAAATCGTAAACCCCACAAAAATCATAAACCCTATAAAAATCATAAACCACATAGGAAGCATAAACCTCATAAAACCCGTAAACGTTGCAACCCCACAATCTTATAAATCACTTAAAACCCATAGATATCGTAAGCCCCATACATCCCATAAACCTCATATAATCCATAACAATTGCAATCGCAACAAAAATCATAAACCCCATAAAAATCCCCGTAATATCTTCATTATATTTGGTGTAATAGGTCGAGTAATCAAACCAATTTTTTCAGTATTTATAGTTAAAAATGAATCTAATTAATCGAAAGGAGCATTAAAAAGTTTTGGAACCATTTTGTATCAATAATTCTAAAAACAATCCCTTGTTACTAGTTTTTTAAGTGATTTAATTTTGTTGCATTAATGGAGGCTGAAATTTGGTTCAACTTTGAACTTACGGGTTTTAAAAACCTGAAAAAATGCACACACATTGTACATACCAAGAAGGACATTTTTCATGAAGGAATACAAAAAATAAAATGTTGTGTATATATATATATATATATATATATATATATATATATATATATATATATATATATATATATATATATATATATATATATAACCCTACAACCTATATATATCTATATAAATATAGGGAGTAGGGTTTATGATGTTTATGGATTTTAAGGGATTTATGATTTTTATTGAGTTTATGATTATTATGGGGTTCATGATTTTTATGAGGTTTATGCTCTGTATATGATATATGATTTTTATAGGGTTTATGACTTATGTGGGGTTTATAATTTTTATCGGGTTTATGATTTCTATTGGGTTAATGAATTTCCTTGGGTTTATTAATTTTATGGAGTTTGTGATTTTTATCGTGTTTATGATTTTTATGAGGTTTATGATTTTCTTAGGGTTTATGATCTTTGTTGGATTTGTTATTGTTATGGATTCTATCAAGTTTATCGGATGTATGACGTTTACGATTTCTATGGGTTTTAAGGGATTTACAAGATTATGGCATTTAAAATATTTACAGGTTGTATGAGGTTTATGCTTTCTATGCGGTTTATGCTTTCTATGCGGTTTATGCTTTTTATACGGTTTATGATTTTAATAGGGTGTATGATTTTTATGGGATTTGCAATTTTGATGGGGTTTATACTTTTTATGGGGTTAATGACTTTTGTGGGGTTTACAAATTGTATAGGGTTTATGATTTTTATGGGGTTAATGACTTTTTTTGTGGTTTACAAATTGTATAGGGTTTATGATTTTTATGGGAATTATGATTTTTGAGAGGTTTATGATTTTTATGGGCTTTATGATTTTCATGGGATTTATGATTTTGGTTGGGTTTGCAATTATTATGGACTTTATGAGGTCTATGCTTTGTATGCGGTTTATGCTTTTAGAGGGTTTATGATTTCTGTGGGGTTAATGATTGTTTAGGAGTTTATTATTTTTGCGAAGTTTATGATTTTTATACGGTTTATGATTTTCGTGGGGTTTATGTTTTTTATGGGGTTAATGATTTTTGTGGGGTTTACAATTTTTATGGGGTTAATGATTTTTATAGTGTTAATGATTTATTTGGGTTTTATGATTTTTGCGAATTTTACGATTTTGATTGGGGTTATGAGTTTTATAGAGTAAATGATATTTATGGGGTTTGTGATTTTTATGGGGTTTATGATTTTTTTAGGGTTTATGATTTTTTTTTGAGATTGCGATTGTTATGGATTCTATGAGGTTTATCGGATGTATGGCGTTTATGATATCTATGGGTTTTAAGCGATTTGTAGGATTATGGAATTCAAACTATTTTCGGGTTTTATGAGGTCTATGCTTTCTATGCAGTTTATGCTTTTTATAGGGTTTATGATTTTAATGAGGTTTATGATTTTTATGGGGTATGCAACTTTGATGTGGTTTATACTTTTTATGTGGTTAATAACTTTTGTGGGGTTTACAAATTGTATAGGGTTTATGATTTTTATGGGGTTAATGATTTTTTTGGGTATTATGATTCTTGAGAGGTTTATGGTTTTTATAGGCTTTATGATTTTTATGGGCTTTATGATTTTTGTTGGGTTTGCGATTATTATGGACTTTATGAGGTTTATGATTTCTATGGGTTTGAAGCGATTTATAGGATTATGGGATTTTCAATGTTTACTGGTTTTATGAGGTCTATGCTTTCTATGCGGTTTATGCTTTTTATAGGGTTTATGATTTCTGTGGAGTTTACGATTTTTTTTGGAGTTTATGGTTTTTATTGGGTTAATGATTTTTTTGGGTATTATGATTCTTGAGAGGTTTATGGTTTTTATAGGCTTTATGATTTTTATGGGCTTTATGATTTTTGTTGGGTTTGCGATTATTATGGACTTTATGAGGTTTATGATTTCTATGGGTTTGAAGCGATTTATAGGATTATGGGATTTACAATGTTTACGGGTTTAATGGGGTTTATGGTTTATTGGGGTTATTGGGGTTTATGGGGTTTATAGGATTTATTATGTATATATTATGTTATAGATTTAATGAGGCTTATAATTTATGTGAGAGATGTATATATATATATACATAGTTCTAAAAAATAAAATATCCAAACTATGCATGGGATGACGAGGAATAATAATAATAAAATATTAATTTTATAAAATTTATAGGGTCGTTAAAAAAGTGAAGCAGATTTTGACAGATGATTTACTATAGAATTTTAATATTACATAGATTTTATATATCAGCCATATCGTGACAGCGATGTGTCATTGAACCTAAAATCTATTTTTATCTATAATATCAAATTATGTCTGTACATATAAAAGACTGAAATATTGATGTTTTAAAATGACGTACGCACGCACGCACTCTCGCACGCATGCACGCATGCACGCACGCTCATGCGCACATACGCCCACACGCACGCACGAACACTCGCTCAAACGCACACACCCACACACACATCCACACATGCACACACGCACGCAGGCACGTACGCACACACACATATATATTATAAAACAAGGTATCCTTGTCTACCTAATAAAATTTTTTTATCTATATTCCGTTATTCAAAAGTAGTTAATAGCAACTAAAGAAAGACTCGACAAATCAGTGGAGATTTTATTATTTGTTATCCGATTTGAATTTTAATGGTCTCATTTTGTTCCTTGATACATTTCAGGGGGACTTACCCCTATATGAATTGTAGATCATCGGATAACCTGCAAAGTTACGTCCAATGGTTTATAAATTCATACATTTGTTTTATATATAATCGGACGGAACTTGGTAGGTTATCCGATGATATACAATTTTTATATGGGTAAGTCCCCCTGAAATTTTTCAAAGACCAAAGTGATACCTCTAGAACTCAAATCGGATAACAAACAAACAGGTCTACACTGTTTTGTAAAATTTTTCTCTAGTTGGCGATCTAATTTTACAATAACGGAATTTCCATAAAAGAATTTTTTTTTAATTTGACATAAATTCTTTATTTTATAATATATTGACTTACATATCATTATGTGAGATTAAATTGTAGTAATTTTTTTTTGTTTTTTATGACATATATATGCTGATAGAACCTCCTTAAGAAGCTTAAAATATGATTTTAATAATATGTTCTATCTAAAAGTACTTAAGATATTTCAAATAGAGTTAATCTAGAGATAATCATGCTGTATCTGGAAGATGCGAGAGATAATATCCTAAATATTCAATCAAAGTATAAATAAAAAAGAATAACTCGATTTCTATTATTTTCTCGTTGAAATCGATTGTTTAAACACCTACTTCAAAAGATTAATGTTAGCGTTGTTTAGATTTTCAAAGTTAACCTGTTTATGTCATAAGACACAACTTCTTAAAAAAGTCTGAATTTTAGTTTCTAAACACTAAAATGACACTGCAACAAGCTTTGGAATAATTAGGAGAACTAGTAAGTACATTAAATAAATGCAAAAATAAAAAATTGTTTGAATAAAACATTTTTTTGTACAATCTAAACAAATTGTTTAATAATAGATGGATTGGGAAGATTTTGAGGACGACCTGGATGGTCTTTTTGGGTTGAGGAACTATGAGCCGCAGAGGGAGTATGCTAAGTATGCTACAATGCTAGTACGCTTATATCCCTGCACTTAACAAATCATCACTGCACCTTTCAAAGGAAAATATAAAATCTCTTAAATTTATTATTGTTCACAAATACATTTTTTTAACATTTATTTGTCAAAAAGCAATGAACTTAAGACTTCAAAATTTACAGGATTATAGTTATATATGAAATTAATATTCCGCAACAATTTCATTCAATTATATCTCAAATTAAAGAATTTTATGAGTACTTTATTGTGAAAAAATTCACTTTCCAAAAAACATTTCTACATTTTTAAACACCTAATTCTTTAAATTTCTAAAAATGGTTAAAATTATTAAGCTTCTCCTAATGTGGATAGCAAACATGCATGAAAAGTTTAGTCAGCTTTTACCACACAATATTCGAATACCGATGATCAACGTACACACAAGTACACATACACACACACAAACACGCACACAAACACATACACAAACACACACACGCATGCAGCTTATTCAAATACCCTTAGTCAAATAGTATATTTTTATACTTCGAAACGACAAAAAAATATTTATCAAAACAATGCTTTCTCTTTGAGAAAGCCAAAACACGCGTTTTTGTTTATAACAAACAAATTGAATTACCTAATGAAAGGCGCTGCTAACTGATTTGGTACTCAGCTTTTTCAAAGAGATATCGAGCATATCTGATATTATAGAGTACTCTCTAAATTTCTTGAAGTGACTTTTTTGCTCTAAGGCCTCTAAGTGTAAAGTATGTGACGATTCGCTCTAATTAGAGATACTGATCCACTCTAAAAGATGCATTTGAATTTGTGCGCACTGATTTCTCCTATGTATTCAAATTCGTTGATGAACTATAATATAACACTAAAATTAATTTAATCCAAAATAACTTAGAACCAGGGTTCGGTAAGTTTTAAATTTATTAAGAAATTAAGTTAAAAGTTATTTAGAAACAAAATTAGCTTAAGTTAAGTTAAAAGTTATTAACTTGTCAAAATCAATAAAGTTAGGTTAACTTAAGTTTACTTTTTACGAGATGAAAGTTAGAAAGTGAAAAATAAATTTTGATATGAAAATATTTAAATATATACATAATATTCTATGTCAAATTTTATAAAATTAAAAAGTAATATTTTAATAAATATCAAATAAATAAATAATGCTATACAATGAACTTCAAATTGTTAACAATTTATTATAAAATATTCATCAACCTTTTAGTTGTACCCATTGAAACATATTTGCTATGCTCACTCGTTGGTTCGAAAATCAATAGATGAGATTTGTAAATATTTCGAGACAAAATAAGAAATACAAAGAATAACATAAGCTATGGTATAACTATCTTAAGGGGATTTTTCATTCACTACTAATATTTTTTTCAGATACCAACTTAAAAAAATCAATTTTTATTTAACGGATTACATCCATATAAAAAATAACTTGTATGATAAATTAAACGTTTACATGTATAGGAATAGATTACTATTATGTGTTGTTCTTTAAAAGTTAAAAAGTTGAAAGTTAGTCCTAAATTTAACTTAAGTTGAGTTAAAAGTTGAAGGTTATATATTTAACTAATGTTAAATTACAAAATATATAAATTTGAAACTATTAACTTAACTTCTAACTTTTAAAATTGCTAGTAATCAACGCTGCTTAGAGCTAATAAATAGTTATTGTTAATAAAATTATATAACAATTATACTTTGTATAAAATTAAGTTTTATTAGGGTAATGTTAATATTTGGCCGACGAGTCTAATATTTATGTTAGGTATGGTTAGTACAGGCGTATGTAGAATACATTGGAATGTGTGAGTGCGATGTATGAATGTATGGGTGTGAGCGCTACAAGCGCTGAAGAGAGCAAAAAAGGATAGATAGGGTTGTTCAATACGTCCTTAAAAAAGATAGAAACAAAATTTTTTTTGGATAAATTTGTATTTATTTTCAACATAATCTCCTTTTAGCTCTATACATTTTTTCAAGCGTTTTTCTAAATCTTTTAAGCCGTCCAAAAAGTAGGATTTTGGAAGCTCCTCAAAATAGGCATTTGTTTGGGTGATGACAAAGCTGGTGAATACGGTGGATGTTGTAATATTTCGAACTTTAATTCCATAAGCTTGGCAATCAAAATTGCGTAGGTGTGCACCCGTGCATTGTCTTGCTGAAAGAGGATCTTTTTCTTTTTCAAATGAGGAAGGTATTCCTTGATTTCTTCGCTCAACCGGTGCAATAACGACGCATAATACTATCCTGTTATCGTCTTTCCTTTTTTTCAAGTAATCGATGTAGATTATGCCGCGTGTTTTGACTGTTCCTTTGTCTCTGGAGTGTAGTAGTGTATCCATGTTTCATCCACAGTTATGTATCGACGCAGAAACTTCTCAGGATTGCGACGGAAAAGCGCCAGAACAGCCTCAGAGTCGACCACATGATTGCGTTTATTTTCCACTGTGACCAAATGCGGCAGCCATCTTGCCGAGATTTTTTTCACACCCAATTTTTCGTGCAAAGTTGAAATGACAATACCTTGCGATATGCCTGTGGCCTCAACTATTTCGCGAACTTTCATTCATCTATCACTTAAAATCATATCGTGAATTTTGTTAATCATTTCGGGGGTAGTCACTTCTCCTGGGCGTCCCGAACGATGTTCATCTTTTGTGTATGTACGGCCACGTTTAAACTCATTCATCCAATTGTAAACAGTTGCAAACACAGGAGCAGATGTGCCATGTGTTTAAGACTTTTAAATATAGATTTAATCACCGCTCGAAACTTACTTTTTTCCATTGTTATGAATAAACGAAAGTTGTTTACTTCAATCGACAGTAAAAATGAAACTATGTGATGGATAAAGCTGAAACTTTAACAGCTGTCTAGTTAGTAGTGCTGCTCACTAAGAAAAATTCATTTTGGATACTACGAGCGCCATCTCTTCGATTTTCTAAGGACTTATTGAATCTGTGTAAATAAAAACCATCTTTGATTACTTGAAGTAAAACTCTATTCATTGCAATTACACTACCCTTCCACGCGTGTACACTACAATTTTTTTAGAACATTTTCTCAATTTATGCATTTTAAAGAAAAGTTTAAGATGTTGTAAATACTAATTCGAAACTTTGATTAATTTATAGGATCTATAATACAATATTCACTACAAGCTAGTGTGAAAATTAGAGCGAAACCCTAATCACTCTCTTTAATTCTATTCTATTCTAATTTAGAGTAATAAAATTCACTTGTTTAGAGTGAACATTCACTTATTTTAGAGTGAAACATCACTCTTTAAGAGTGGAGCCGTCTTTCGCTCTATAATTAGAGCGAAAAATTCACTCCAAATGATTCTGTTATTTTTAGCAAACAAAAAACGGTTTTTAATATTTTCCGTGGGAAGCAATGTCTACGGCGACTATTTCTAAGATTCTTGGTGAAGACATAGAATGATATTGTATAGAACGCGTATTTATTACAGAAAAAACGCTGCCAATTAATTTGCAATTAGCTTTCTCAAACTAAATTAATTGTTCCAATATGAAATTCTTTGTTATTATAAGTTAAATTTAAATTGCAATATCTTTTAGAAATATAACAGCATAAATTAAATTTCATTTCATTAAAAAAAATGAGCGATTTGTAAAAAAATTACCGCGTAATACCCAAGAAATAGGCAATAAAAAAATAATTAAAGAAATATAATCTCAAATATCTAGAAAAATAAAAGATTTCATATTGTAGTTAAAGAGCTCAGCCAAGACTGCCAAGAGATAGTGGAAACCTTTTCCATCTTAATTTATCTATAAAAATTTTCCATTATATGTTTCCAAAATATCGCCGTTTCAAAACATGACGTTTTCGTGTATAAAAAAGAAGGAAAATAGCTCATAAAAAATCTCGTCTCGGGGAAGATAGATAATTTTATTCTCTTTTAAATGCATTTACACTGAAGTTATCCTATTATTTCTACATATTAAATTAATTTATCTCATTGATTTCAGAATAACGTAAAATAGAAAAATTGTTGTAAAAAAAGAGTCGAAGAATCTTAAAATTTCTTTTTAAATCCGATATCCTCATTAAGAAATAAAAATAATGACATCCAGTTGGCAAAAAGTGACCTCGCTGTTCTTGAGATATAAGCAATTAAATAAAAGTTTGAGAAAAAAACATAACCTCAAATATCTTGAACAATAAAAGTCCCCATGATCTGGGCAAAGAACTTAGCCAAGAGATAGTTAAAAGTTACCTTTAAATCGATTGGGTCTCCGAAAAAAAATAATGAAAATTTTTTTCACAAAAAAGTGCTTTGCTCTTATTGTAATCAATGTCAAAAGGAGTCGAATAACCGCCGAACAGAATATTTCCGTTCATCATGTCACCTGCATCAGTGTGAGGAACATAGCAACTTTAATAAATATGGTATTGAAAATAGTGATTTATTGTGACGTGTAAGATCAAGATTTTGGGGTTTTACAACGGTAAAATTAAAGATATTACTAAGTATTTATAGTACACAAATTTTCAGAATGATTGCTTTTAAACATAAAGTTTCCTGGACTAGTAAAAAAATTGTTTTTTTGTTTTTAACCCAGGCATGCCCCCTTAGGCTCCTTCAAATGCATTATCACTGAATCGTCGATATTATTTATAAGGTATTAAAAAAACGAAAAACTAAAACTCAAAAATCGAAAAACCCATAAAAATATAAAAGCGCATCAAAAAACAAAAAAATATATTTTTGAGCCACCTTCCTTAAAAAAAGGCGAAAAAATGAGTCGCGAAACATTAAATTTTACCGTGGATTACTCGAGATATGTTGCGACACATACATACACACCCATACGCCCGCACGCACGCACACACACATTTTCTATTCTGATTCCAAATGGCCAAAAACATTTCTAACATGTTTTTAAAAAATCTTCTTGTTTTACTATTACAAAGCTTCATTTAGGAGGAAGAAAAAAATATAAAATTGATAAGCCGGCAATTTAGGAACCAGATCAATGTTTTATGTCGCCTTAAATTGCAAAAGTATTATTAATTTTTCAAATGTAAGTATTTAAAACATCTTAAACTTTTCTTAAAAATGCAGTAATTGAGAAAATGTAGCAATAACATATTTGATAATAGGTGGTTTGATTATTCTTATAGTATCAGAACTAACCTTCAACGGGCCAGAAAAGACAAAAAGCACAGATCCTTGCTCACTTACAGTAATATTAAGTGACCCAGATCCCACCACGTGGAGGTCTCTGCACAGCAAGTTCCTTCCCAACCCTACCCAACCACTCAACCATATAGGATGTATAAAATATGTCACTTATATATTGCACTGTCCTTTATTATCAAATTTAGGTATCATTTGACGAGGCTGTAGAGTACTCAAAATAAAGCTATTTCTATTGTTCATACCACACACCTTAGATGAAGCTTCGATGACTAGTTTCACTAAGCGTTCTACACCAACAGTATGACAAAGCAAAGCAGAAAATTCCGAGTGTTTTAACTTATCTTCTTCAGATAGTTATTCCATTAATTTCTCATCCGTAAAATTTCTAAGTACCAGCGGAGACGCAAATGTTATTGTGGATCAATCAATCATTTGATAATAATTGGTTGCGGAAAACATGATGTTAGGAAGCGACAAAATCTCGGTTCGAGCTTGTATTATTTTATTTATAGAATATTTTCTGGAAGTGTAAAGAATGCGTTCCGGGTTATAGCAGCGTTTGCAACACTCATATACATTTTAGAGATATATCTTGATCATTTAATCACTTCGAAGAGATGAGAATGCTTTGAACGATTTTCAATAGATTTCCATTTCGGTGATATGATAAGTTACTAAAAATTTTTTTGCCTTGATTTATAATTTTTTTGCCTTGATTATTGCGTTTAAGGGGGAACACCACTGATTTATTACCAAAAAGTCGAAAATATTCTCATTTTTTATTTTTTATGTTAATAGTTTTATAAACAATTTGTGACCTGCTGGATGTCAAAACCCTTTGTTATACTAAAGTTATAGCCTGTTGAGTGAAACAATTTACATTGCGTAGCATACCAAATTAAAACTTCAAACGCGTTTTCTCGAAACTTACTTTTCTAACTTCAAAAAGTTCCTTGCGCAACCCATGACCATAGATATTTTTTAATCTTCCAGAAAATATAGGTTAAAGTATTGTGAAAAGAAGATAATATTTTGTTTTGAGGTATTTTGATATTAAATGTTTCATTCATCAATTGTAAGTGTTGAAACATGTAGTTTTTTATATTATCTTAATTTCAAAAAACGATTTATTTATTTCAGACCATTAATCGAGTTTAAACAATTTAAAAAACAATTAACTTTTGTTGATTTTAAGTTCAAAAATATTCTAGAACTTTTTTTAATAGAATTAATTACATTCTTACGTGCAATGAACTTTTCTAAAAACCCTTGTTTTTATTACAAAAATATGTATTTTCTCCAATAACTAGTAATAAAAATTTAGTGCAAAATTCTCAACATTTTTATAACCTTCTTCAATTATGACAAAAAAGTTACCGAAGTTTTAATATTATTGGTCAAAAGGGAAAGGTTTTTTAAAACTCAGTGGAGCTCGCCCTTAAAAATCTTTGAAATCGTTGAAGGAACCTTTAAATTTCAACGTCCAGCGCCTGCCTCGCAGGAAAGTTTCTTTTTCACATTTGTCATCATTTGAAAGGGTTACAAGGAGGAAAATCGAAACTTTAAAAATTTTGAACCACTCTAATGCAGCCCCACCTAAAAACTGAAATAGAGCTCGGAATGCCAATTTATCAAAATGACGGAAACAGATAATCCACTGGAGTGGTTGTTGAAGCTTTTGCATATCCAGCAACCATTAACTCTTCCAATCCTCTTTACTTGATACGGAATTGTAGATACTATCGCTTATACCTTGCGCACTTCCCAATGCAGGTACAGTATGGCATACATATTTTGATGAAGGTTAAGGAAAAATCAAAATATGCTCTTCTTTAATTGTTGGTCTGAAATTTTTTCACCTCGTTTTACTTGAGAATGTGTATCATCTTTTCGACCAACTTTTGTATCAGCTTCATGTCCTCGTTGATCTGAAAGAAATAATTGTGTTTTCAGAGGGACTTTTCGATTCTCTGGGCAATTGCATATGAGTTGCATATGAGTCTGTCAGGAAATTATTGCATTTACATGCAGCTATATCAAAACGTCTATATGATGATCTCTTAAAGTCTTCAATTTTTTTATTTAAAGTTGGACTTATATGAGCGCTATTCGACCAATTTTTAGCATTTTTATATTTCTGATAATTATAATTAATAAGTTGTAACACTCGTGTTAAAGATACGCAAGGTATTGATACTTGGGTGTACTCGACTATTATTGGATTTGATACTCTTTCTGCTATAAATGTAAAAGTCGGATCCTTGTTGTCACTTGAATAGGTCGCTAAGCATCGCCTCTCATGCAAACAGCATTTAACGACCGCTTCATATGTTGGAAGCAGATTCGATGGTAAGTCTTGAAGTTTACCAAAAATAAAACAGAGAAAAGTCTGTCGAAATGAAATTTTAGATCGACCCATAGCTTATCTAATAATTATAAAGCGAGATAACTTATGCGGTTTCGTACCTCTACTTACGTTCTAACGTACGCCACTGTTTCTGCGCCAACAAAAAAAACTGGTTATCGTCACCTTGCGGCAGCGTGCGAACTTCGCTCTCCCAACATAGCCCGCAAGCCGCATAACTCGTCACTCCGGCGCTTCAGAGCGAACAAGCTCCGCTTTTTGCATGTAAGACAAGACCAAAAATTCTCACACTTCGCGCTCCCCTTTTATTTTTATTGCTCCACATTGGTTTGACATTCTATTAAAAAAAAGAAAAGGAAATATTAATGTATGCAGTTAAATAATAAAAGGCACTCTAAAATCGTGATATATAAAAGGGAAAAAATTACCAATAACTTGGAACAATAAGAGATTAATTGGAAAGAATGTCAATTCCATTATCTTGTTGTTACCTTATATCACTGTTTTAGACGTAAAAAACCCAGTGAAAAATGCTTTTACAATGTAATGTTTAAGTTAGTCCGCCACTGATGTAACAAACATCTTTCCATGTTGTTCAAAAACATTAAAGCTTTGGTAACTTGTTTTGTCATGCTTAAAGAAAACAAGAAACAAATTTTAAACATTTTTAAGGCCAGGTTACTTCAAAAAACGTGATTTTTTTAAATAAATTTTATTCATAGTACAAAACATGTTGAGCAATCAATTTTTTTTACATATGAAAGCACATATATTGAATTACTTGAAAAAAATTTTTTTTTTGTTCAAAATGGCGGTTTTGAAAATGGCTACTGAAACTCGTCTGATTAGTAGATGGGTGACATCATTTCTTGGAAACGAATTATCTGAAAGCAAAAAACAAAACGGTTTCATGTTCTGTATCGAATTGGCTATGGCCTCAAGCAGAATAAAACATTTTCAATGAAAAAAAAACAAAATAGCGGACTTTTGAATTTTTTCAAAAGTCCGCCATTTTGTTTTTTTTAATTGAAAATGTTTTATTAGTCTCGGTTTTAGTGACATTATTGTGAAAAGTATTACAAAAAAAAAGTTTTATTTCTTTCCGAGATCTGTAACTATACCGTGGAATATTTAGTAAAAATATAAAATTTGTTATAGATGTAGCTGAAATTCGATTTTTTATGCCTTTTTTGCGCTTTATTTTTTGATTTTCGCGACGAACTTTATTTAAATGACGTTAATGTAAAAAATATTGTGTACACAAAAGTCGTATTTTTTCGAGATCTACAACTTTACATGACATATTTAATAAAAGTATTAAATTTATTCAAGATACAGCTAAAATTCGATTATTCAATATCTTTTAAGGGGTCTACCTACTTTAGAGTTTTTAAAAAATCGATTTTTTTTATTGCATTTTTCGAAAGTACATATATCTGAAAATATTATACAAAAATTTCAGAAAGATCGGAGCAGTGTAAGTGTACTTTTAGGCGCTGTTTGCTTAGCTACCTGAGCGCGTTAATCCGTACCGCTCGGTGATGCCTTCGTATGATCCCTTCCTTCCCTTTCTCCTCTTTTTGAATGGAACCGTTACACACGACGTTCTCTCTTCATCAGTCAAGTCTAAAATTTTGAACCGTCAACATCTCTGTGCTCGTGATTTCCAAAATAGACAAGAAAACTAAGCAACAAAGTTCCTCATGGAGACGTCCAGGTTCGAACCCTAAGAAGCGAAAGTTTCATGGAGTGTATCCACATGCCCATGAGGCAAATACAAGCTATGTTAGTGCATCTGCAGAGAAGCTGAAAAAGTCAAAAGATACGAGTTTCGACGTTCATATAGATCAAACTTCAGGGCACAGAATTATTAACTTCTTCCTGGTTTTTTCTACGTTGCAAGAGTTATTGAAACGTAAAGTGTGCAATAAGGATGTGTCATTCAGCAAATATGGACAGCGAGGATTCGGGTTTAAACTTTGTGTTACGTGTGAGTGTGGAGAACAGTTCATAAATTCGTGTCCACTAATTGCGACTGGTTATGAGACCAATCGCCGTATAGTATATGTAATGCGATTGATTGGTATTGGATTGAGTGGTATCAACATGTTCTGTGGACTTATGGAACTCGGTAATAGAATAAACTCCTCTGTTTACTATAAAATAATTAATTCGATCTCCATCGCTGCGAAAAGTGTGTTCGATATAGTGACGATCAAGGCTGTAAGAGAAGAGAAACTCTTGAGTGCTGAGCACGGAGAACCTGAAGATGTTTTAACCGTTTCAGGTGACGGTTCCTGGCAAAAAAGACGATTGTCTTCTCTTATGGGCATTATATCTTTAATTTACAAACACAGCCAAAGATTGCGAACGTCGTTATCAAATCAAGTTACTGCAAAGGGTGTGACAAGAGAGAAGAAACAGAGAACACAATTGAATATGCAGCGTGGTACGATGAACACAAGAAAAACTGCAGCGTTAATCACTCAGGTAGTTCAGGAAAAATGGAAGTTGACGGTGTATGTGAAATGTTTTGTCAATCTGTCGAAAAATTTGGTGTGCGTTACGATTATTACATCGGAGACGGTGACTTGAAAACTTTCAAGATGCTGCTCGATACATCACCGTACGGTGAAGAGTTCCTAGTTAAAAAGTTAGAATGCGTCTTACACGTTGCAAAAAGAATTTTCAAGCGTGCCAGTGAAGCTAAAAGAATTCTTACACAGGCAAGAAAAGCTGCAAAGAAGGAAGCTCCAAAGATGGAAGAGAACAAAAAACCTGTGAAAAAAAGTACAGCCAAAAAAGTTGTGAACAAGAGAATAATCGTCGCAAAAAAAGTTCCAGTTGTGAAAACACAAGATCTAACGATCAAATTAATGAAAGAACTCTCTACAAATTACGGTTTAGTAATTCGAATACACTGCAATTCCTTAGAAGATATGCGCAAGGAGATCTGGGCCGGATATTATCATAAAATTTCAACCGATAATAACCCGCAGCATACCTACTGCTCTGAATCCTGGTGCAAGTATAAAAAAGCTGTGAGGGATAATACCGTTCGTAAATTTAAACATCCTCCTGCTCTCGCTAAAGATGTTCAAGAAATTTTAAACCGATATATGAAGATTTAACGAAGCAAGAACTACTTGAAAGATGTCTCGGTGGAAACACAGAATAATAACGAGTCGTTCAACAACTGTGTGTGGTCAATAGCTCCTAAACACATCTTCAGCGGGAAAAAAATTGTTAAAATCGTCTGCCAAACAGCTGCTTGCATATTTAATGAAGGATTACAGTCAGTTCTGAAGATTTTAGAGGTAATAGGCGGCAAAATCGGACCGTTGGCCGCACAGTTCGTCGCTGAACGTGACAGAGAGCGAATACGAGTTGCGAATCGCCGTAGCACTGATGCCTCTAAGGAAGCCAGAACAAAGCGCAAACAGGCTATTTTGGATGGAAACGAGCATTATCAAGAAACTGAAGGCATAATATACGGTCCAGGCATCGCTGATTAAGCTCAGGAGAGATTTTTTTACGATTTTTCGTTAAACAAAAATTTAAACGCGTTTTTCTCGAAACAACAGTTTTGAACGACTTGTTGATAAAATCTCTGAAACTACTTAACCGATCCTTACCACAATTTTACCACATATTCTTTATGAGTATAGCTATAGCGCATATCATACGATTTTTGAAATTTTGATTTTAACTATTTTTTTTTTGCAAACAAGGTGAAAAAAACAGTGTTTTTTTCTTACTTTTCGAAAAATGTCCGCCATTTTGATAATTTTGAAAAAATAAAAAATCATATGATATGCACTATAGCCATTCATCTACTAAATCAAAAGCCGTTTCATTTTTTTGTTTCAGACCATCCATCCCAGAGAAATCATCAACAGCGCACACCCTCCTCTTTTTTGGATTTTTTTCCAACCACCATTTTAATGCATCTATATTCACTAAAATGAATAAAAAAAATTTTTTGCATGTACTTCGTGAGTATATTTATTGAATGTAACACCTTATATATCAATATTTATACTTTAAACCTACAAAAAAAATTCTTGAAAATAGCCTTATTTTTGCGCGTCTATAGTGGGTAGACTCCTTAAAGTTCTCCAATATGGAAATATACTCATTGGATATGGTTGGAAATATAAACGCCAGCTTTTTATAATATGTAAAGTAACTTCTATAAATTTTAGCCAGTTGCACCGTAGCCTAGCTGAGTTATTGCATAAATATGATTGCATACATACATCCATACTCTAGTCTATTCTACTAATGGCCGTGGGTCCGATTAAGGACGCCGATCTACCACTATATATCCATACATACATGTACGGGGATGCTTGAAATGTGTTTCTATAATGTTAAAACATGTTTTTATGCAATAATATGTTAGTTTTAAAAATATTACACTTTTTGCGATGACGAAAATATAAGGCTCTCCGTTGGAGCAGTCGTGCCTATAAAGGGACTTTTTCCGCGGTATTAGAAGTTAATGCGTGACATAAATCTTTTTTCGATCCAGCCTACTGTACAGTATAATAGCTGAACCTGATTTTAGTAGTAAAATAAGAGTTCATCAACAAATTTGAATACATAAGAGATATTAGGCGCAAGAAGTTAGATGTAACGCTGGTCTAGTGAAAGAGTGTTAGCACAATAATCCAAAGGACCCAGGATCGTATTCCATCAAATTCACGCACTTGCATACGCACACGCACACACACATGCACACGCACATACGTACACACCTGCGCACATACATACGCACACGCACACACATATTATAAATGTCCCAAAATATGTTTCTAACAATTTTTTTTTACTATCACAAAACTACCTCTTTTAGGAAGCAATATCTCAAACTCTAGTTTCCTATCATAAAGAGGATCGACTTTTTCTATCAGAGTTACTAGACATTTTATCTAAAAACCGTTGCTCTAGTAAACATTTGTAGATACATTGAGAATCCAAGTACAAATCAATCTAAATAACACCGTTGTACGCTTCAACAAAGTAGAGTTTAGTAAATTGTACCATGTTATTGTTTCAAGTATTGAATAAATTGCAAATAGTTTAACATTTATTCTTTTATGCAAATGGAAAGGATTTTTAGGATACACATTTCACATGTTCGTTTGCAACAAAATGTTAATTTAAAGCAGCTTTTTAACCATTACTATATTTACTTCATGACAACTATTATTAATATTTTTTGATACAGATATATTCCTCAAACAAGAATATTCATCCAGCTTTCCAGGGAACTCGTTTTTCTTTCTGTGGATGAATTAATATAGAAAAATCAATTTAATTCATGATCAAATCTATTACTGATTTATTTTTACGTATATTTTCTATATTATTTATATTAACATATATTTTTTATATTCAGATACCTAAATAAAATATTTAATCATGATGCCAATATAAAAAATAGTCTGGGACAAGTCTGAAAAAAATCTGACTCAGAAAGTCTTCCAAAAGACAGACTACGGAGACGATCCCAGACAATAAGCCAGACTATAGCCAGGCTTTTGTTGAATTATGTCACGAAAACTTATTTTTACATACAAGAAAATAGAACACTACACTTATTGTTAATATCGATCGGAATCGTAATAAATATTAGTTGTTAATTAAACCGTGGAAAGATTTTTTTAAATATTGCAATCACCTACGAAATTTAAATATTTGTAAACAAAGAGACAAAGATTTAGGTTACTGCATAAATTACGAAACGCTATTCTTTTGTTTTGCATTTTTTGACAAAAAGTCTGGGGTCGTTTCCGAAGCCAGACTTCTGCAAGACTTTCTGAGTCAGACTTTTAACTGATTTTTCCCAGACTTATTTCTTTACACGTGTGGACAGTGATTTTTTTGTTCTTTTGGAAATATACAATAAAATTTTACTATTACTTTTTACAACGTAATAAAATAAATAAAGATTACAACAAAAATTTTTCATACGTTCCTATGACGAAGCTTTTTTATTATTCTTCTACATAATTTACGCTATATGTATTACATTTTGTTTTTCAAGAATTGAACTAATTGAATTTTATATATTTTATACTGGATAAAATTAATTATTTTAATTTAACAATTTTAATATTTTCCCACTTTTCTGTGATGTCTTGAGTTTAGACGCATACATTTATCGCTGTTGAATCACTCCTTGGAGGATCACTAGTGCATACGACCTTATTCAAAGTTATAATGTTATCAATATTCTCTACAAATGTAATGAGAAATAAACAAAATATCATATTAAAATTTTTTATTGTAATATCTAATGACGAAAATAGAATACCAGCAGTGTATATGTACTCCATGCTCTTAATTTCAAACCGCAATATCTCAATTTTTTTTTAGTTACTTGTGTCTCTTTGGTAGAGAGTGCAATCTTGTACTTCTTAGCTTCATTTTACAGAAGACAAAAATAGTGAGGAGCACATTACCAACTGGCAACTTAGGCTGGAATTTGTAGTCGTGACATAAACTCAATCTCAATCTCAATCTCAAATATGGCTACTCAACTTGAAACGATTTCTCGGTTGGAGTAGCGTATCTCGGTATTTTCATAGTTTATATAGTATGATATTTTACGTTGCCACGAAATTGGAAATGACCAAGATGTGCTACTTCTATTAAGAAATTGTTTCTATTTGAGATTGAGATTGAGATTGAATTTGAGTCACGACTATGAATTCCAGCCTTAGATTGTTATAGTAACATATGGGACCCTAATTTCGACCTATTTATATTTCCTTTGCCTAATACTTTCTATCACTTAACGAAAGAGTATACGTTTAAAGCTAATTTTCTTAAATCTAAGAAAATTTTTGTTTTTATGATTATATGATTACATGCCTAAAAGAAGGATATTTTAAGCCCTACCCAATATAATTAACAACTGCCTTGGCCATCATTTATAGCTGTTCGGAACGTAATTATACGAAAGATTTTGTTCAAATAATTGATACGCAATTTTTTATTAAAGTAGTTATTATTATATATTGGTCGGGTTGTTACATCGCGCGTTGAAACTGCTGTTCTGCAATAGGACTAAAGAACATCTTACCCCTGCGCCATTCTTTTTTGAGCTAGAAATGAGCCGCTCTTCGCGCCGCCGACGACCGCCGCAAACATATACATAAGAAACTCGAGAACGTTATCGCGTTTGAACTATACAGAACGTTTTAGAGACCTTTGGCAAAGCAACTTATTATACAATAACATTTTCTTATTACTAATGAATTCTATCCGTAAAAATTCTCCCTCTCGTATAAAATATATTTTATTTTATACCCTAATTCGAGCTATGTGCTGTCACCAATAACTACACAGGACCACAATACGAAATCGGGGCGGAGCATTACTGATCTCAATTGATCTTTATGTTGTTGGGGTCGCTGATCATGATGCCGGTGGCCATATGCCCCCAGCACGTATGGTTCAAGGTCAAATGAAGGTCAAACCCCTTAAATCGATCGATATGATTTTTTTGACTCCGGATTCTAAAAGAACGGAAAATTCTACGTCCCTATTCGCTTCGACCTTTTCGTCAAAGTGACCCTTAGAGGTCATTTGAAGGACATTTGAAGATCAAATCCTTCTTCTGATCTCTAGCCTGATATTAACCTATAAACTTAAAACCCCTAAAAACCAAACCTACAATTCCCAAACCCTCAAACCCGAAATCCATAAAACCCATACACATAAACCTCAATCTCCTAAAGCCACAAATCTCGAAGCCACAAACACCATGCTATAAACCCACAAAGTGCCAAAATCTTTGTGGGTTAGCAAGTTTGTGGTTAGGGAGTTTGGAGTTGATGGGTATAGGTTTATGGATTTGGGGTTTAGGGTTTGGGGTTAGGGGGTTTGAGGTTTGTAGGTTAAAATTTGGAAGTTTGTGGGTTGGGTTTATGGATTTTTGTTTTACTGAGAAAGTTTTTACGGGTTGAATATTTGTAGTTAATAATGTTAATTTTACATTTTTATATTTTTTGTATGCTATTATAATATGTTTCGTTGAAAGACAATTAGATGTGCAGACTTTGGTATAAGTTTCATGCGTGCCCTCAAAGGAGCCGATTTCTTGTATTTATGGGCATCCCGGTGCATATTATAAACCAATCATTTTAGGAAATCACATTGAACTAATGATCATTTTTACTGAAGAGTTGTCTTTTGATTACATCCACAGTCTTTTTCCTGGTCAGTCAGAGGTTAAGATTCATAACTTATATAATATGTTATAATACGGGACGTCGAAAACCGCCATTTTCTTCTGCCTGTCCCCAGGGCACCTCCACGTGGTGACGGCAGGCAACGGGTCATCGGCTAAGTCGCTGGTTGAAGGCGTTCAAGCCGTCATGCGGGCCCGCAATCGTCGTCATCATGCGACCGCAGCTCTAAATCGGTAGGAGACTTGACCTTTTTAGAGTTTAATGCTACAAGTTCAACAATAACCCCATGTCATCAGTGATTAGATAACTTTTCCATCGTTTGTGCGAAATATGTTATCAAGGATCAAGGGAAGAACTTGAATAAAGAATTCATGGTACGTTACGAAAAATGTTTCAATATAGATACAAGTGGGATGAACAATTCTTGGACTCCAACGAAAGTATGCGTCACTTGCTCAATGTGAATCGCACGAAAAAAAACAGATATATGTATCGCCTAAAATCTGGCGAAAACCAGTCGATCATGACACTGATTGCTATTTCTGCTTGACCAATATATCTGGGTACAATAAAAATAATAATTTTAGAATATCCTATGCATCTGTTCAATCTATAATTCATGTTGTTTTAGTTAGTATTGGACAGGATGAAAATCAACATCCGATGTCTATAGACGAAGTTTCTGAAATAGAAAATTATAATAAAGAGACAAAAATGTCATTTCAAGAATTTGAAGATCAGCAATGCGTCGAATTGAATGAATCGCAAGAATTTGAAGGTGGTCAACACGCGAATGCACACGGTTTTAATCAAGATGAGCTAAGTGACTTGGTTCGGGACACAGGTCTTTCGAAAGAGATTTCCTAACTCTTAGCTTCAAGATTAAAAGAAAAGAATTGTTTAGTTCCAGGTACAAAAGTGAGTTTTTATCGTGATCGAGATCGTCCATTTCGGAAATTTTTCTCAAAAGCAAAGGGTTCGGTTTATTTTAATGATGTTGCAGAACTGATAAATGAATATGGATGTATTGAATTACAGCTCGTGACTGGCAACTATTTATCGATTCATCGGTGAGGAATTTGAAAGCAGTCTTACTTCACAATGGGAAAAAATATGCCCCTTTACCGGTTGGCCACTCAGTAATCTTAAAAGAGGAATACAATAATCTCAATTTTCTACTTGAAAAATTAAAGTACCATAGTCATAAGTGACAAGTAGTTGGAGATTTTAAAATAACCAGTATTTTATTAGGTCAACAAAGCGGAAACACTCAGTATCCATGCATTCTTTGTGAGTGGGACAGTCGTGCCCGAGATCAACATTATATAAAAAAGGATTGGCCACTCAGGCAGGAATTACTTATAGGATTCACGAACATTGTTAAGGGAGGGGGGTAAGGTTAATTTGTGCAAAAAAAGGCACATTTTTGTGATTTTTTTTTATGACTCAGTTAAAATTTATTTATTAAAACCAATGTTACATTAGTGTAGTCCATTTAAATAATATTGTAGAATTTTTTCATGAAAAAATATTGAAAAATACGGCAATGGCATCAATTATTCGGAAGCGTCTCAGAAAAAAGTTGAATTGCAGTGCCCCTCATAATTCGGTGCTGGATCATCTGAAATCAAAAAACCAAAGTTCGTTCGTCAGATAATTGCTTTTCCTAGGTAACACTGGGAGGGATTTTCGAAATTTCTATTTTTCACTTTGCGTGAACACTTTACATGAAAAAACGCGATTTGTGCCAAAATAACGGCTAATTTATTATTGTAAATGAAAAATATAAACGAATGTGGAAAAAAGCTCCAGCGTTACCTCATAAATTATGTAAAGAAATGGTGTTTAAACTTTAGAAAGGATCGGTGCCATAGTTTTGAAGTTATGATGAGCACCGATTTTGAAAACTTGAGTTTTGGGAAAAACGCTTTAAAGTTTTGAACACGAAATAATTTGGAATAAAACGTTCATAAGCGAGATTTATCGGCTTACCTCACACTGCATCATCGATGCCAGGTCCATAAAGGATGTTGCTGTCATCTATGATGTCTAAAACATCTTTTTGCTCCTGTCTACGACGAATCCTGCCATCTCTAGTTTGATTTTCAGCTTCCTGCTCTGCTCGGTTTATACGAATGTGATCAGTTGATCGCGCCCATTCATGAGCGCTTGATCCACTACTGATTCCCATGTCTTGCATGAAGGATAGTAGAGCAAAATAACCTTCATTGAAGACACAGGCTGCCACATAAGCCGCAATCTCAACTATCACAGAGGTTCCGCTCAAGTGCTTTGGTGAGATTTTCCATATAAGTTGGTTCAAACTCTCATTGTTGTTTTGCGTGAAGCCTCTGACACATCGCTCCAGGAGAGCATCTTTGCTTAGATCTTCATAGATAGGCTTGATGGTATCTAAAACATCATTTGGAAGAGCACTGCACGTGTGTTTGAACGAATCCAATCCATTAGCAGTTGCAGCTTTTTGCCATTCGCACCATGAGTCCGCGCCGCTCGGACATTTTTCATGCTGTGGATTCTCGTCTGTCGAACTGTAGTAAAAGAATGTTGCCCAGATAACATTCTTCATATTTTCCACGGAATCAGAGTAACGTCTAATAACCAAACCGTAGTATACCGTCAGTTTGTCAATCATCTTAGCCGTAAGCCTCCCTTTACCAGACAGACTTTTTTTATCTTCTTTCCAGCCTTAGTTTCAGTATCTACAACGGTCTTCTTGACTATTTCACAGAGACGAGTGCCCATTCTTTTTTGAACGTGTCCTACAAATTCTTTCTTCACTATTGAAAAATCATCACCATAAGGTTTAGAATTCACTAACTAGGAGTAAGCTTTAGAGTCACCGTCGCCGATATAGTTGCGATATCGCACACCATTCTGTACCGACCGTTGAAACATGGTTTTGATTCCTTCGACCTCCATATTTCCAGCTGCACCAGTATGATTTGACTTACATTTTCCAGCATTTACATGGTTTTCATGCCATTCTTCGTATTCGGCAGAATTTAATTTACTTTCCCAAGTTTTACATTCGCGACAGTATGAACTTTTGACAAGAATGTCAAGAACTTTCCCTGAGAAGTAACCGATCAACGATGTGACGCCGAATAAAGATGAGTAGCCTCTTTTTTCCATGTTCCGTCGCCTGATACCGTGAGTACGTCAGTATCTTGAGTATTCTTTTCGTCCGCTGTAGCAGATTTTTCTTCTTTTGTAGCAGATAAAAAAAATCTATTCGCTACTTCTCTTACAGTCGAGCACATATTTTTCATGTAATGATTGTACGTCGGTCTTGATAAAAAGCTATTACACAAATCCATCAAGCCGCAAAACTTATCACAGCCAGATAATCCAAGGTCTATTATCCTCATCACGAAAGTAAACCGATGATTAACTTCGTAACCACCGAAGTTTATTCTTTCACTAGACGGAACATTTGTAATCACGGAACAGCTTTCGCACGACACGTTGATATTAAATTCAAGGCCTTCTCGCTTAGTCGAATGGAAAGTTACTTTTCCACCACATTTTACACACTTTACTAGCGTAGAAATTGTGTTTTTCAAGATCCTCCTTAATTTGATGTTCAACGGTCACTCTTATTTTTTTGGCATTGTAGCAATAATTTTCCACAAAACTTCACGAAAATGATGCGAAAAGTTGGAGCGCACATGTACGTCTGTTCGATAGAAAGTTTACTGCTAAACTAAATTATATTCCCTACACTGACTAAATATACGGTACAGGTATGAGCATGTTTATACTTGTCTTCAAATTTCTATAAAAGAAAGTAGGAGGAACGGTTCAGTATAATATAGGGAGCGTAGCAGCTGCCAGGTAACAATAGCGCGCTCGAACCGAGCAGGTATGAAAATCCAACAGGTAGGAAAATATTCATAGCACCTGCATTTTGCTCCGATCGACTTGAAATTTTTACACAATATTCTTGAGATACAACGCATTCAGTTTCAAAAATAAAAAAATTTAAATACCTTACCCCCCCCCCCCCCCCCTAAAGAAAGTATAATTCCTAGTCATAAAGTCATCCTTCCTCCTTTAGATATCAAACTTGGCTTAGTTAAACAGCTTGTCAAAGCAATGAAGGTATTAGAAAGTGATGCTTTTATGTATCTATTAGAGAAATTTTCCAATATTTCTGAAGCGAAAATCAATGAAGGTGTTTTTGATGGTCCTCAAATAAGGGAACTGATGAAAGATGACGAATTTAAAATGAGAATGACAACTAATGAGAGAGCAGCTTGGAATAGTTTCAAAGAAATTCAAAAAAATGTTTTGGGAAATAACAAAAATCCTGATTATAAGAATATTGTTGAAAGTCTATTGGAAAACTACCGAAAGATGGGATGTTTAATGAATTTAAAGATCAATTTTTTGCATTCACACATTGATTACTTCCCAAAAAATCTGGGGGACTTCAGTGAGGAACAGGGTGAGAGATTTCACCAAGATTTGAAAGAGTTTGAGAAAAGTTATCAAGGTGCGTGGGATGTGAACATGATGTCAAACTATTGCTGGTCCTTAAAAAGAGATACATCAAATGTGCATAAAAGAAAATATCTTCGAAGATCTTTTGCGAACAAAAGAACACGTTATTCATGAATAAAATCTGCTGGACATATAACAACAGCGTAAGGGTTAAGTTACGTGAATTCAAAATTCATATAAAACGTGTTCATTTATTCACAAAAGATCTACTAAGACATGTTTTTATGTACATTGGATGTGTCTATTTTCAAAAATCATCAATAGTTTGTTGTATTCACATATCACACACCTCTATGTATTTTTTCAGTCCTTCAAATCTTACTGAAATTTCTCGCTCTGCTTCTAACTCAGATTTTCAGGGAATTAATGTGTGAGTGAAGGAAATAAATTTTTAAACTCATTAAAAATACCATCTTTCTGTGTCAATTCACAAATTTTGTAATTAATTTCTTTGTAACAAATCTAAGCTGCTCTCATATTGTCATTCTCATTTTAAATTCAACATCCTTAATTAGTTTCCTGTTTTGAGAACCACCAAAAACACCTTCATTGATTTTTGCATTAAAAATCACTCTCCAATACCCTCATTGTTTGAAAAGCTATTTAAATAAGTCAAGTTTGATATGTAAAAGTGAAAGGATGACATAATGACTAGAAATGAGAGCCTCTTTAAGAATATTCATAGATCCTAGAATTAAATCTTGCCTGAGTGGCCAACCTTCTTTTACCCAATTTTAATCTCGTGCATGACTGGTACACTTACAAAAAAAAAACTAAATACTTTGTGCCACTTTGTTGACCTAATAATATACTGGTTATTTTCAAATCTCAATTCAATTACCACTTTTAAATATATATCGTATTTTAATTTTTCAAACCGAAAATAGAAATTATAGTATTCCTTATCAAAGAATACTGAATGTCCAACCATGGTAGAGGATATACGTATCCATTCTGAAGCAAGACAGCTTTAAAAGTCCTTGCCGATGAATCGATAAATAGTCGCCAGTCACTAGCTATTTCATTCAATACATCCATATTCATTTATGAGTTCTGCAACATAATTACAAGGAACCAAACCCTTTGCTTTTGAGAGAAATTTCCGAAATGGACGATCTCGATCACGATAAAAACTCACTTTTGTACCTGGAACTAAACAATTATTTTCTTTTAATCTTGAAGCTAAGAGTTAGGAAATCTCTTTCGAAAGACCTGTGTCCCGAACCAAGTCACTTAGCTCATCTTGATTAAAACCGTGTGCATTCTCGCGTTGACCACCTTCAAATTCTTGCGATTCATTCAATGCGACGCATTGCTGATCTTCAAATTCTTGAAATGACATTTTTATCTCCTTATCATAATTTTCTATTTCAGAAACTTCGTCTATAGACATCGGATGTTGACTTTCATCCTGTCCAATACTAACTAAAACAACATGAGTTATAGATTGAACAGATGCATAGGATATTGCAGAATCATTCTTTTTATTGTACCAAAATATATTGGTCGAGCAGAAACAGCAATCGGTGATTTAATCTGTTGACTTTTGCCAAATCGTAGGCAAAGCAAATGTTTATTTCTTCTTACATGTGATTCGCAAAAAGCAAGAAATGCATCATATTTTCAAGATTCAAGAATTGTTCATTTCACGAGCATCTATATTAAAAACAGACCCATTTCTTGCCTTAATATCAGTCTAGAAGTTCGAAAAAAGAATTTGACCTCTAAATGTCCTTCAAATGACCTGTAAGGGTCACTTTGAAGATAAGGCCAAAGTGTATCAGGACGTAGAATTTTTCGTTCTTTCAGAAACCAGAATCAAAAAATTTATGTCGATCGATATAAGGGGTTTGATCTTCATTTGACCTTGAACCAGATGTGCTGGGGTCATATGGACACCGGCATCGTGATCAGCGACCCCAAAAACATAAAGATCATCGATTCCGACACCTATTTCTTGCCTTAATATCAGCCTATAAGTTCGAAACAAGTATTTGACCTCCAAATGTCATTCAAATGACCTGTAAGGGTCACTTTGACGAAAAGGTCGAAGCGTATCTGGATGTAAAATTTTCCGTTCTTTGAGAATCCGGGGTAGAAAAAATCATATCGATCGATTTAAGGGGTTTGACCTTCGTTTGACATTGAACCAGGCGTGCTGGGGTCATATGGACACCGGTACCGTGATCAACGACCCCAAAAATATAAAGACCAATTGAGATCAGAAATGCTCCGCCCCGATTTGATATTGTGGTCCTGTATTATCCAACAGAACACGAACATAATCGCTAACCTTAACGCAATATACATTTCGTAATCACAAATATTTACTATCGCTGCCGTAAGTACAAATACTAATATACATTTTACATTTTTCAAATCTCAATCTGCACATCGCTGATTTATTATTAATAATGTTGCAACAATCAACAACGGTTGCTATACTATACTGGATTCATATTTTCGCTTTAAATATTACCAAATATCGAATACTTGAAAGTGCTGCCTGTGATTTTGTGCATTCGCACGGTCACAAAAACACATAATCCCTGGCATTTGCCCTGTCCCTCCGAGGTATCCGTGCAAAACTCGGTGAGGAGAAACGGCATCGGACACCTTTCTGCTGAATTAAAATAAATTTAACTTTCGATGTTTATAAATAAGTTTCATACATATGTACATCGTACTTCATATATATCTACTTTATAACTTTATTCTACTTTCTTGGAGGACAGCAGATTTACTCATTACACATTTGATTTTTAATATTTGCTTAACATAATCTATTTAATACTCCTTAAATTTTGTAACTGCTACCTTTATATTCTTAATGTATTGTAGGCAAAACTCATATCCGTTTTTCTCTAGAATGTAGTACTGGTTAATAGTCATTATTATTATTTAGTAGAAGGACGACGTAGCCCGAACGCGTGCCTCACTTCCAAATAATACGGAAAACTAAAGCATAAGCATAAACATGCGACGCGATGCCTCCCACGGCTTCTATCTCTATAGTCTTTCAACCACAGGTCAGCCTTTTGGCTTTCCCATGCTGAAGTGACCTTCACTGCGGAGACAAGCTTCCTACGAGGTCGATGATACTCTCAGGGTGACCACAAAGTCGCCCCTAATTAAGGGCCTGAAGCCAACGAATTGCACATGCAGATTCGCGCGAGTCGAGAAATAAGCCGCGGAGGAACCGCCGCCATGCTCTCAATCCAATAAATCATACACTATAAATTACATCTTGTATCTCTAGGTTTAAACTTCATGCTTCTTTAGCACATTTTTTTCTGAGCCTACACCTATAGCTCATTCCTGTGCGTGCTTGCGTGGTAGGACTATTGCTCGTAAGAGAGTACTTAGTTTTTCTATTTCTTCTAATTTTCAAGAAAAAAATTACTTCATTTTGCACAGAGTTTAAATCAACCATTACGTAAATATCCCTAGAAAGTTTATGCTCGAATATTACGTTTTACCTACATCACTTCTCCTTTCGCTATTTTATTAATCTCTTCGCTTCTTATTTTGTGATAGCAATGATACTCAGAGTTTTCTTAAACATACAAAAAACGAACGACTTGTATTGGTCGTCACCAACACAACAGTCTTCAGCCATTTACGAAAGACGAAACAATCACAAATAATTATTTATGCAAACAATTACCCAATTTTACATGGAGTTCATACCAATTTACCTGGGCCCTAGGTAATTAGCAAACTACCAGCAAAACCAGAGCAATCATAATTGCATAAATGCTAACAACAATGCAACTGAAACTTTTCATTTACTTCAAAATACGAAGATACTTTTGCTTGTAAAATCTTTTAAACATAATTAATTTCATAACTTTTAGTACAACATTTATTTCTCGAATCATCTACGTGTAACATAAAATTTACTATTCTGACATTGTTTTATCGCTTAACATTATGCTAACTTAAATTGTTAACTTTTTTTTATAAAAGGTTTCTATAATCTATAAACATTTTTTTACAGTATATAATCCCTGCTTAATTATTACGACAAATTTATAAGTTTAATATCTCACGAAACGCAATAAAGCGTCCTAATAAGGTCATTGTTGCAGTACTGCTTTTTAAGAACACGCGTGTTATTGCACTGGTATGCTGTTAATCTTGGTGATTGCGCTGCCGAAACAAGAATCATGCATTTGTCTCCATGCGAAAGATGGTGCTCTTTTTTGCGCTGCCACTGTAGGTCGTCATCGAAGCTACAACTGCAGCTTTGTCTCAGATAAATCCTCGCTACAACAAACTTAACGTTTTTATGAGCGTTTTGTTCATTCAATCAGCATTTCAAAATCCAGGGTTCTCGTACAGCATTCTCGACGAGGTTAGCCATCACCAAAATTAAGAGGCTGCTGCTACTCCATTGCCGCTATCGATACGCAGCTATGTCTTTGTCTTGATTTGACTTCTTTCTTCTCTGCAGAGCAGCGGCGTCGATTTTGCATCGATTTACCAACTTCGCTGCTTTAGCAGCGTTAATCTTCTTAATTCGAGTCACTGTGATCGGCTTTCTTTTTCACAAACTTTCTTTATTTAGTCACTAAAAACAATCCTTCCAAAATCCTTATAACTCAGTCCCACAAAACACAAATAATCCCGTCTTTTATTCCCGGGTTTCTGATACCAAATTGTTCGGAACGTAATTATACGAAGAATTTTGTTAACATAATTGATACACAATTTTTATTTAAAGTAGTTATTATTATATACATTGGCCGGGTTGTTACAACGCGCATTGAAACTGCTGTTCTGTGACGGACTTAAGCCGTTCTTCTACTCCAACGTGGAAGAGTTCGTTTTCCAGTTGTGTTTTTGTTACACGCGGTTCGCGTACGGACCCGAAGAAGTGCGCGAGAAACAACCTCTTCCTGGATTCCTCCTGATAGTTACGCTCCTGCAGCCGCCGAGGTCGGAGCTGCAGAAGTGTAACTGTGCTTTGGGTTTTGGTATGCTAACTCGAACCAGCAGGAGGGCGCGTTAGCTCTCCGCCGGGCAAGCAGTCAAAACCCCGAGAAAGGCACCAGCGCGCTTTTCTCGGGTAAAACCCTGAAGACGTAGTCTCGGGCAGCGCGTTGGCTATGAAATTCGTTAGCGCGTTTCCCCCTCCAGTGGCTACTGAAGGACGTCCGGCGCACCCGAATAATAGGTGAAGGCGGGGAAAAATGAGTTATAATTATTAGTGTGAAACTTGGTTTTTTATTGAGGGTAAAAGTACAATTAAAGAGGAGTGGAGTTGCGATAGAGGGAAGCGAAAGAGAGAGATTACACGCGGTAGATAGGCGAGGATTCGCCACATCACCGTGTGTTCACCACAAGAAGCGGCCCGAGTTCACCCTAGTATCCCGAGCGCGAGGCCTGCTCGCTGGCTAGCCACGGCTTGAGAGGTCAGAGAAAACTCAGTGCTTCCTCGGCTGTGCGTCGCCGATATATACCCGAGCCCACTCTCCCCATCTCTCTCGCTCCCGTCCTCCTTCTCACGATATTCGCGAATCCCCACTCTTCCAATATTCGCGAATTCGTTGCTCCTCGCTGAACACACTTTCGTATGTCGGCGCGCTCGTGTGTGTATATGCACACGCGCGCGTTCTTAGCCATTACGTTGGCCCCGCCGTATCCTCTTAGTTAACAAATATAAAACCGAATCATTTCCGCAATAATTAAATAATTAATTAAATGATTTCTTATAAAAAAAAACTAACTTTTAATTAATACTACGTTTTTTTATATCCTAAATGTATTAACCAATTTATTTTGCTTATAATAATTACTAATGTTAATATCATATTAACATTAACAATAATAATTAATGGTATCGTTCTTGATAATAAGGGTATAGGTACAGGCCGTCTCAGTGCCCCCCAATAAAAGTTTCAATTTTGGAAACCAAATTTGAAAATTTTATTTTGCTTTCTAGGCGGCGTATACCTTTACTGGCTCGCTCTCCTAATAAAAAAGTAACGTGTCAGATAACGTATTCTGTTTTTATTTATTCTATAAAAAAAACATGAAACAATAATCCAAATAACAAATAATTAAAAATTAAAAAAAATAAAATTCCTAATTTTCGACTTGTTGAAGCCACTCTTCAAAGTCGTTGATGGCATCCATCAGGTCGTCCGATTGAAGATGTTGGCATGGGGCCTCTAGCTCTGCTAATACTTTGTCGACGTCCGACCCTCCGATATCGGGTGCCATTGAGATTGGGTTTTGCTCGGGGTTATCGGTTGAACTTCCCTCCTGGACATCGCTCTGTCCCTCCCTGGCCTTTTGCCTGTTTTACGCATGTTTTTTATTTTTTAATGCCCGAAAAGCCGAGATTTTTTATTTCTTTTCCCTCGTTTTGTGCTAAATTTTGCGTACCTCGCTATGATGTTTTGGCGTGCCTGCAGTTTCCAGGAACTGTCTTCCAGCTGGTCTATGGCTCGGGGCTCGTATTCCTCTCCGTCGCTTAGACTTGGTAAGGTCTTTTGGGCCGTTGCGATTTTCTCCATGTCGCTTAGCGCAGTGGGAGATGGTAGTAAATGCGTTATTCCCCTTTTCCTCTTTCGGCCCTTCTTTAGGGCTTGCGTTGGTTCCGGGTCGGGTGTCAGCTCGATGTCTGTTGGAGTGGTCCCGTAAAATTCGGGCTTCCTTGGTGAAGCTCCGGGTCGCCGAGCTTGCGCGCTTCCAAAAAACACCCACCCTCGGTGTTTCCGTATGGATTTCTCCATGTCTCCGGCCACCTGCGTTCCCTTCTTCTTCGACATTGTGTCCGGGCCCAGCCGCTTGTCCTCTTTTGGCCCTCCGGGTGGGTTCCATCGAGCAGGTCCCTCGGCTCGCTGGAATCCTCCCTTCCTTGCGCATTTAAAGCGTACGCAGGAGATGCGTGTCGTTTTATATGGCACCGTCCTATGGTACCCGCTTCGCAGCGCTAGGTCTCTTTCGCACACGACCGTCTCCTGATCGCACATACCGAATCGCACGTGCCTTTCGGTACTCGTCGCTGCGTCGCGGGTCGCGTTTCGGGTTTCGCACATGATGCTCGATCTAAATCGACTGTGAGGTCCTTTTGTCTTGCACCTTGACTCGTCACCTCGGCTTTCCCCCTCCCTTCTGCCGAATTTTCGCACACGTGCCAGCTCCTTGTTTACGTTTGAATTCTCCCATGCGCGTACCGGACCTGCGGTCCTCCCTGCTTGTGTTTCTCCGAAAACATCGCATGTTTCTTCGATTTGGCTCTCTTCTTGTCCCTATCTCTATCTACCTTTTAATTCTATTCTTTCTCGCTACATTGCTTTCTTAGAGTATTTTGAACCATATTCTTTTTTCTTTGGGCCGATTTCACGGTGCCTCTTTTATTTTTAATTTTATAATTTGTTTTAATTGATGTTTGCACGTATACGTGTATACACGTGGTGTCCAATATATACGTGCACTCATTGAATTATTTACATTTATTGAAAACCAGAAAGAGATACAGTTTATATACAAACTGCAAAACCCTGCAGAGGTAAACTTAGTTACCTATACGCAGGTCTGGTATTAAGACATAAAAAAAACAAAAAAAATTATACAAAATATTAAATAAAAAAATATATATATACTTAATACTAACTTAATACTAAAAGTGACTTAAAAACTAAGCATATAAAATTTTCGTTTCTTAACAATTTTCGTATTTTTATATAAAGCGATAAATTATATACAAAGCAGTAATTTTGTATCACAGCGCTTCTTAATTAGATCTTATCCAATCTTTTAGCAACTTTTTATGAGAATTTTTAGTTATATTTAAAGTTTTAAACTCATTTTGTAAATTGTTAAAAGTTGTAATTGCTTTTTTAAAACTACTTTTGTCGCTAACCCTTTTGCTATTTTTAGGTATAGTTAAGTTTTTTCTCCTAGTTATACTAGTTGATGCAAGATATTGGCTTTTTATGTCTGTATAATGATATCTTAACGCCTCAAAAGTAAATAGTTGTTCCAAGTTCATAGGATTATCTTCAACAAAATTGTTCTTATTAATCACTTTCAAAATTTTATTCTGTAATTTTTGCAATAAATCTCTATTATTTCTATAAGCTCCACCCCAAGCTAATATTCCATAACTTATTATACTATGAAAAAATGCATAATATATCATTCTTAATATTTCTGTTGGCATTGATTTGGCAATTTTATAGAAAATATAGACTAGATATTTCGTTTTTTGTATTATATATTGAACGTGTTTATCCCACTTCAGATTGTAGTCAAATACTATTCCCAAATATTTGCACTTTTCTACTCTAGTTATATTTCTATCCTTAATCTTAATATCTATTTGAGTTGGAACACTATCAATGTAGTTACCATAGGTCATAACAACAGTCTTCTCAACATTTAAAGATAATTTGTTTACTGCTAACCACTTATTAATTTTTATTAAATACTTATTCATAGTTGTTTGCGCTTCACTCCAAGTATTACCATTTGCTATTATTGCAGTGTCATCAGCATATGACAATATTGTCTCTAGCGGGATTACTTTCAGGATATCATTAATGTATAGTATAAAAAGTAGAGGTCCTAATATTGTGCCTTGTGGAACACCCGTATTTATTAACATGCTATCACTTTCATTAACATTTATTTTAACTACTTGATATCTATCATTAAGATAACTTGAAAGTAGATCCAACGCCTTTCCTCTTATTCCTAAACAATAAAGTTTATCTAATAATATTTTATGATCTACAGTATCAAAAGCTTTTGCTAAATCTAGAAACGTTATAAGTATCGGTTTACTTTGATCCAAGTTATTGTATAATGTATTTGTTATGTAATTGAGAGCATTCTTTGTACCTATTTTTTTCATAAAACCAAATTGGTGTTCAGATATTATATTACTTTTTTTAATAAAATCATAAATTCTGTTATATAAAATTCTTTCAAGAATTTTAGCTACATTTGATATTAATGAAATAGGTCTATAATTTGATATATTATGCTTCTCTCCAGACTTGTATATAGGAACAATTTCCGCTTTTTTTAGTGCATCAGGCCATACAGCGTTTTCAATACAATAATTAATTAAATGCGCTAAAGGTTCAGCAATATTGTTGCAAAGTATTTTTAAAGTTTTGGCATTTATTTTGTCAACTCCTCCATTTTTTAATTTCAAATTATTAATAATACTTGCAACCTCATGCGCACTAGTTGGTTTTAAGAAGATGGAGCTTGCATTCATATCTGGTAATTTTAAATCAGCATCCGAATATTTATCAATTTTCTCACTCAATTTTTTACCTATTTCACAAAAATACTTGTTCATATTATTAGCTATTAAACGTTTATCTGTTATTTTCTCACTATCAACTTTAATATAATTAATAGTATCATTAGATTTAATTTTTTTCCCTATTTTTGTGTTTATAATTTCCCACAGTTTTTTGGGATTATTTGTATTATTTTGGATCAGACTTTTATCGTATTTGACTTTTGCATCTGTAATTACCTTATCTAATATTTTGGCATATCTTTTGTACTGTACTTTAAGTTGATCATTCTCACGATCCATCTGCCATAAATTATACAAAAATTCTTTAGTATCACACGATTTTATTATAGCATCTGTAATCCAGTTCTTCCTTTGTTTCTTATTATCTTTCCTCAATTTTATTTTTGCTAATTCAATGCATTTTTTTATTTCGCTTAACAGTGTATCAGTAGCAATATTAGGATCATGTATTGACATAGTTCCATTCCAATTTATTGTCTTGGCAACGTTTCTTAATTTTGTATAGTCTATTATTTTAGTGGGTGCTTTACTTTTAGTCTTCATCTTGTTTATAGCAATAAAAATAGGGTAATGGTCTGTTAAAGAATGTTTTAATTTATATGTAACTGTACTTAGGCTATTAGTTTTAATGAAGATATTATCAATACAAGATCCTTTACAGTTTCCTATAGGTGGCCTTGTAATTCCCACGAAACCAGGAAAATATCCATTTTGTAAGAAGTTACAGAGGAATTCTTGACTAATATTATCAGATTCTAGTAAATCAATATTAAAATCACCTATAACTAAATGATTTTTAGTATTTCTCTTATTATTCAAGAACTTGTTTAAATCTAGAATGAATTCTGCTTTAGGTATGTGATGAGATCTGTATACAGCGGAAAATTCCATACTACTGTTATCATTTAATGTGATATGAGTATTTATTATTTTAATCTTTCCATACTTAATAATTTTAGTTTTGTGTACAATATTCTTATCAACAAAAACCATGACACCATCATTCTGATTTAAGTTACTTTCATTATAATAACTATTATATCCCTCTAAATCGTGTATTTTATAATTTACTTGTACAAAAGTTTCAGTGCATATAACAATACATGGTCTACTAGTTAGACTTTGTAATAGAATTTTTAACTTATCAAAATTTGCAGACATACTTCTTATATTTACATGCATTATAATATCATTTTTATTGTTAATGATTTTATTTAGACAATTGATATTGTCACATATTTTTTCCTTTTGAATAGAGTCTTTTTGTATTTTATCAAGGAATTCAAAATCCATATTTAATTATTTAAAACTTAAGTCTTTGTATTTTTTCTTGTGCTATTTCTTGTTACTATTTGTTGTTTTTGCTGCTGTTGAACATTTTGTTGTTGTTCTTGTTGCTGTTCTTGCTGCTGTTGTTGCTGCCGTTGTTGGTTTTGTTGCTGTTCTCGCTGTTGTTCTTGCTGCTGTTGTTGCTGTTGTTGAGAAAATTTCTCACTTTGCATATTGTTTGCATTTTCTTTTTGTTGGTTAGTTATCTTCAGTTGATAATGCTTCGGTATTGTATACACTGTTGGTAATGTAGGTATCACAGGATAATCAGTGTTTCCAATTAATTTTTTAATCTTGTTTTTTATTATTTCGCATAAATTTATATCTGCTGCATTATGACACGTATTAAAAACTGTATTAAATTTATTATTGCTGTAACTGCAGTTTATACATACTAATACTTCATTATCACATTCAATAGTTTTGTGATTTTTTGCACACTTTAGGCATGTTATTTTATTATTGCACTTTGTACCATTGTGTCCTAACCTACCACAGTTGAAACATGGTTTTATATTTATCAGGTCAAAAACTCTACAGCTTTGACATCCAATAAAGATTCTATTCTTGTTATCTCTGATGTTTTTATAAATTTCAGCTGTCACTTCCACTAAAACACTACTGAGTTTTGTCGTCTTGTTTGTATACAAGTGTAACACCTGAGCTTTAGTATTAAAATTATTGTATTCTATTATTTTATGGTTCAAGTGTCTCTTTGTTTACTTCATTTATTTTAATAATGCATATACCTTAATTATGTATTGGGCCGATTTCACGGTGCCTCTTTTTGTTTATAATGTTCTGTTCTGCATTATTTAAATAATTACATTTCGTTTTTACATATGTGTTTTTGTTTTTCGCTTAATTACATGTTATGCTCTTTTACATTTGTTTAAATCTAAAATTTATAAACTCTTAAGCCTGTTCTATTCTATTGTGTGTTTCTCTCTCCCTACTGCCCCCCAAAAAAAGTTTGAATTTTTGAAAATTTTATTTGACCGCGCCAGAGAGAGAATACCCTAACGGTATCAAATTTCACTTGCCCAATTTATGATTATTTTCGTGTGAACAAAAACAAGTTTATACTATAAAAGTTTATTCTAGTTTATCTAATTTGTCAATTTTTTGTTTCAATAATAGATTTTTCTTTTGATTACTTACTCACTGTAATACGGTTTTAAATTTGCCAAGTGAAATTTTCCCCGTTCTTTTTTTAATACCGGGTCGTAAAGTAAATACGTATCGATTCCCACGGCTTGTTGCCCGATAAATGGCCCTTCAAAAACATAAAAAAATTTTGTTATTTTGCCGTTCTCCGCAACCGATACGTTTAAAGCTTTCACTAACACTTTGTCGCCGTCTTTAAATTTAAAGTGTGTTTTATTCGCATTCCGTTTCGCTGCTCTATTCTTTAAGAATTTGTGCGCATAGTCGCGAGCCAGTGATATTCTATTGTCGCGGGACACATCGCTGTCCTCTTCTGGTATTTTTAAATATTTTTCCCATATCCTTGTTGGCTTATGGCCCATATGCAATAAGATAGGTGGCTGGTTCGTCGTTTCATGAGGGATTTCATTTATAATATTTTGAATTTTTCGAATATACAGAGCCCACCCGCCGTGTTTATCCTTTACGAAAGTGCGTAAAAACCTTGCCAATTCTCGGTGTACACGCTCGATTATGTTACTTTGAGGGTGTCTGATAGATGAATATATTATGCGTATCCCCTCGTTTTTTAATGTATCAATCCATTTTTTGCTCGTAAACTGCGTCCCATGGTCTGATATTATTGCCTCCGGTTTCCCATAAGTTGGTATGTAATCATTCATTAATTTTCTAATTACCGCTGTCGTGTTCGCCTTTTTTAGAGGATAAAATACTACGTATTTACTGAATACGTCTATAGTAGTTAAAATGTATTTTACACCACCTCTCGACACGGGTAAGGGACCAAAAAAGTCTATCGATAACATTTCTCGCGGTTTATTAGTTAATATGGGTTGCGCGATTTCGTCATATCGCTGCGTTAAATATTTAGTTTTTTGGCATGTATCACACGTTTTTAGTATTTCAGCTACCCTTTTTCGTAAATTTCGTGAGTAAAAATGCTCTAAAATTATTTTATATACTTTTCGCAGCCCCACATGCCCATATATCACGTGTACCTCCGTTACAAGTGGTTTTAAGTTCCCCTCTGGTATATATATTTTTGCACAATTAATCATAATTCTATATAATATATTTTCTCGAATTTCGAATTTCTTTTTTATTTTAGCGTCCCCAGCCCTTAGTTTTTCCATAATCTGAGACGCGTATGGCTCACTTCTTTGTAATTTATCCATATTTTTACACAAATTGATTAACGCCGGGCTTGGCTTTTGTTGTACCACTGCGGCTATAATTATTTCAGTTTTTTCCGCGCGGTTCGGCTCTAAATCGGTGACGCGGCTTAGATAGTCCGCGACGACGTTTTCTTTGCCCGGTATATATTCCGGGTCGATATTAAAGTCTTGTATAGCTAAATTCCATCTTTGTAACCTGGCATTACGGTACTTGCATGTTTTTAAAAAGGCCAGAGCTTCATGATCTGTCCTCACGTAAATATTTATTGCCCCCCGTAAAAACGTGTCCAATCTCTTTAATGCCCATACTAATGCAACCATTTCTTTCTCAGTGGTAAAGTATGCGCCCTCGCTCCCTTTTAAAGTTCTACTTACAAAACACACGACTTCTTCTTCACCCTCGTAATTTAATTGCGATAGTGCCGCGGCGCACGCAAAATCCGAAGAGTCGGTGGAAAGTATGTAAGGCCGTTTCGGGTCTGCGTATTTTAAAATAATGTTTTCATCAAAAATTTCTTTTATATTGTTAAAAGCTCTTTGTTGCACTGCGGTCCAATCAAAAAATGAACCCTTTTTAAGCAGCTCAATCAAAGGTTTTGTGTGGTGCGAATAATTTTTTACGAATTTAGTGTAAAAATTGACAAACCCCAAAAAACTCTGTAACTCCTTTACATTACGGGGTCTTTTAAAATTTTTTATTGTTTTTATTTTCTCGGGATCCGGCCTGATTCCGTGTGCTGATACAAAGTGGCCTAGAAATTCGATTTCCTCGCACATAAAGTTTGATTTTTTAAAATTTAATCTTAGATTATGGGCTAAGAGTCTTTCATACAGCGCAGCTAAGTGCGACAGGTGTGTTTCGAAATTTTTTGATTTTATCACCATGTCGTCCACAAACAATACTAAAAATTCGTCAAAATCTGACGTTGTTTGATCTAGTCCTCTAATTAAGGCTGATCCGCTAGTTTTTATCCCAAAGGGTACCACGTTATGCTCAGAAATGTGATTATCACACTTAAAAGCCGTATATTTTTTGCACCACTCCGCGAGCTTTACCTGCCAATAACTACACGTGAAGTCTGAGGTACTTGTTATCGGCTTTCCCGCGCATCTTTGCAATACCTCCTCAACGCCTGGCGGCCCCTCGTAATCATCAATAAGCCGCGCGTTCAGTTTTCGAGCGTCTAAACATAATCGCACAGAACCGTCCTTTTTTTTAACTACGGCTACTGGATTAGTATACGGGCTGGTCGAGCGCCTAATGATTCCTAATTCCAACATTCGGTTTATTTCCTTTTTTACCTGCTCGCGATATGCTAGTGGTATAGGATAGGGCTTAGTATAGAAGGGTGTATCGTCCTTCAAAATTAGCTCGTGCTCATAGGTAGTTAGCAAACCGGGTTTTTTTTCAAACACTTTTTTATATTTTACAAGTAATTCTTTTAATTTCGTTTTTTGTGATTCATTTAGATTTTCACATAAATTTACTTTATCGTCGATTTCTTCTACTGAGATATCGTACGATTCTTCGCGGGATTCCGTACCTTTTCCATCGTCCTCGTCGAAGTGATTCCTGAGATCTACCTCATTTTCGAGGTACTCTTTTGCATGCTCGATGCACAGAGACGTATATTCGTTCGACGCGAACCGCCTATCTGCGTAACCGATAACACCGTCTTTCTGATTTACTTGAAATAATAAGTTTTGATTTACCGTGTCAATTAGCATTTTTAACGCTTTTATTGAGTCATACCCGATGATACACGGTTTTACCAATTTTGGCACTACTAAAATTATTAATTTTGCCTCTAATCCTCCGATAGTTATAGTTAGCAGTATTTGGAACTTTAATCTCGCCGATTTTGCCCCCGTCGCGCCTTTAATGACTTTTCCACTTATAGGTAGTGTAGGGCATTCTTTAAGTTTATCAATATTTGCGTAATAATATTCTTCTGAAATCGCCGTGACTTCACTCCCCGTGTCGATTAACGCTTTTACTTCGTTTCCGTATACGCTTATGCTGATTTCCGGACAACACGTGGTTTCGGCATTTTCTCCAGCGGGTTCTACATCGTATAATAATGTTTCCCGCGGGTCTTCTATTATAGAAGCGACATTTAATTGCTCAGTTGCGCCCCGTCTATTTTTTACTTCTAGATCCGAATTACGTGACGCAACTAATCCCCGTTTCCCGGGGTTCGAACATCGCTGATATCTATATCGAACACGTTTATGTCCGATTGATCTTTCTTATCTCTCCACTTATTGGTTTGGTTGTTTTCCCATTTTTTAGGATTTTTATACGTATTATTCCCGGTTCTTTGACTTTCGGTTGGTTTCGCATTTTGCATGGCACTTATATTTTTCGTTTGCCAAGGTTTTTTACCTTCCGTATTTGCAACAGGAGCCGCGGATTGGCTCGGCGCGTTACCCGTGAATTTTTTCGTTTCTACCGTATTAACGGGCGCGCGGTCGCCTTTTGTGCGTTGATCATCGCTGTCGTATTCTGCTAGTATTTTCAATAGACTATTTTTATCTTTTACCCTTTGCCCTGCTATAGCTAACCTGATACTCCTCTCAAAATGCAGGTCTTCCTCGGGTAATTCGAGTTCAAGTTCTTTCGTTAATCCCAGGATATAAATCGCGTAATTTACGCGATTCATGGACGCTGAAGCATACCACTGCCCGAACTCTACTTTTCTTTTCGCCACTCGTCGCATATTCGAATTCCAGTACCTCTCTTTGAATTTGTTTAAAAAATCGTCGTAATCTTTTATTTGGCCCTCCTGCAGGTACCACCAGTTATGAGCATCGTCTATTAGTGCCTGCGAAATTACACATAGTGTTTCATCGGCATCCGGCCGTATTAATGTAAAATAGTTTTCTAACTCAAATATAAATTTCATCGGTCTTTCCGAGGGTAACCCCTTAAATTTAGGTATATTTAATTTTATTTTTCTCGATGCTTCACTTCCGCTGGTCCCTGCCGAACTGGCACGCCCCGCATTGTGTTTGTTGATCGAATTTTCGAGTTTGTTAACCGCCTGTTCGTTTTTCTCATATACCTCATCTAATCGCGCGATTAAGTATTTTTTCAATTCTCCCCCGCTATCACTATCTTCAAATTGTTTACTCAACTTCTCGTAATTTGAATATAACTCTGTATTTTCCGTTATTAAATTATCATTTTCCGTTTCCAGTATTTTGACACGATTTTCTAAGGCTTTCACGGTCGCTTCTAGTTTCGCGCCCCGCTGCGTTTCTGCGGTGCTCGCGTCTTGGGTTTTTTTTAACAAGTCTGACAGTGCATTTATGCGTGCAACTAAATCGGTGTTTATCGCTTCAATACGTGAAGTATTTAAAGGAGGTGACTCTAGTCCATCCGGAGTTTTAACTAAATTAGTAATTTTACTTTTTAATTCGTCCTGTCTCTCATCTAGGCATTTTAATTCCTCGGAAACTGCCTTTTCCCAATCGCGGTGCTTACGTTGCTCATCATCGAGACTCTCCACGGGAGCTGTCGTCTCGATGTCTGTCATAAACGCCCCCGATAACCTTTTATTTTGCGGCATTTTGTATTTTTTTTATAAGAAAAAATATTAATAAAAAAATACTTGTAAAATATTTTATTTTTATAAATAATATATTTTTATTAATATAAATATCCGCCAGAAATTATAATTTTAATGACCTAATTTTTCATCTATCATTTAAATTTTTGCTCGTTTTGCAAAAAATGGATTGAACTTTCCCTTCATTAAATTTATTCAATTTTTAAAGAATTTATACGGCGCGTGAGCTCAATGATCTTATCATCTTGTTCCTGCTGTATTTTTTCGAATTTCCCGAATTTTGTTATCATTTTTCCTGTAACTATTCCCAGATGGCAACTCAATTTTTCGGTTTTTATCGTTAATTTGTTGACAACTTGTATCGCCTCATCTAACGACTTCCATAGATTTTGCATGTCTTGACGCTGATGTGCAATTTTATTCTTTAAATTATCATTCTCTGTTTTTAAATTTCGTACTTCCTCGTCAAAACTTAATATCGTTCCCCATCTCTCCTCATCAATCTTAATTAACCGATTTATCAATTTTTGCGTGTCTGTAATACGCGAATGTATACGCGTTTCTGTGAACGTCCCGTCCCATTCCGGAATCATTTAAGGCTGTTTCTACGTGTTTTTTTCCTCGAGTCCCTGTTCGGGCGCCAATGTGACGGACTTAAGCCGTTCTTCTACTCCAACGTGGGAGAGTTCGTTTTCCAGTTGTGTTTTTGTTACACGCGGTTCGCGTACGGACCTGAAGAAGTGCGCGAGAAACAACCTCTTCCTGGATTCCCCCTGATAGTTACGCTCCTGCAGCCGCCGAGGTCGGAGCTGCAGAAGTGTAACTGTGCTTTGGGTTTTGGTATGCTAACTCGAACCAGCAGGAGGGCGCGTTAGCTCTCCGCCGGGCAAGCAGTCAAAACCCCGAGAAAGGCACCAGCGCGCTTTTCTCGGGTAAAACCCTGAAGACGTAGTCTCGGGCAGCGCGTTGGCCGCCCCGAGCTATGCCTTTTATGAAATTCGTTAGCGCGTTTCCCCCTCCAGTGGCTACTGAAGGACGTCCGGCGCACCCGAATAATAGGTGGAGGCGGGGAAAAATGAGTTATAATTATTAGTGTGAAACTTGGTTTTTTATTGAGGGTAAAAGTACAATTAAAGAGGAGTGGAGTTGCGATAGAGGGAAGCGAAAGAGAGAGATTACACGCGGTAGATAGGCGAGGATTCGCCACATCACCGTGTGTTCACCACAAGAAGCGGCCCGAGTTCACCCTAGTATCCCGAGCGCGAGGCCTGCTCGCTGGCTAGCCACGGCTTGAGAGGTCAGAGAAAACTCAGTGCTTCCTCGGCTGTGCGTCGCCGATATATACCCGAGCCCACTCTCCCCATCTCTCTCGCTCCCGTCCTCCTTCTCACGATATTCGCGAATCCCCACTCTTCCAATATTCGCGAATTCGTTGCTCCTCGCTGAACACGCTTTCGTATGTCTGCGCGCTATATAATAATATCATATTAACATTAACAATAATAATTAATGGTACCGTTCTTGATAATAAGGGTATAGGTACAGGCCGTCTCAGTTCTATACAAGGGCTAAAGTATATCTGACATCTGCGTTATTCTGTTTTGTGCTAGAAATGAGCAGCTCTTCGCGCCGACGACCGCCGCAAACATATTCATAAGAAACTCGAGAATGTTATCGCGTTTGAACTATACAGAACGTTTATAGACCTTCTGTAAATAAACATATTATACAGTTACATTTTCTTATTACTAATGAATTCTATCCGTAATAATAGTTCTTAAACCAGCGATAAAACACGAATTTTATAAAATCTTCCTGCGTAACAATTTTTTGTGAAATGCAAAAAAACTAATGACATATGATATATTATAACACTTTTGAAAAATGTACAGACATTTTTTTCTATTTATATTTATTATTATTGATGTTTAAGATTTATTAAATAATTTTTGCAATAAATTAGCTCACATTTTAGTTAGAAATGTCATAAATTAATCCTTATATATTTGTTTTAGTGAAATATCTCTCTATAGTTTTGTTCATAATGTATCAAAATAGACGTGTACAAAATTTTCAGACCGATTCATTAAAAATTGATGCGCAGGAACTATTTTGAAGTTTCAAATTTGTAGTTTTGAGTAAAATGTATTTTAAAAATTAGTGATAACAAATATAAGAATTTACATTTTTCCTAAAATAAATTGTTTTAAAAAGGTTTTCAAAATTTAAAAAGTATGTATCTTTAATTATTAGCATTTGAACTTGCAACGTATAATATAAAATTAATGTTCACCCTAGGCATAGTACCCTTTTGTCTGGATAGTTCCCTCTCTATCACTTTCTTTCTTATGTACTTTTCCTCTATTGTTCCATTTGAAAACAAGCTATGGCGTGAATAGGAATTTGAATGAGTCCGAAGAATACATGTTTTAAGTACTTACCATCGTGTTGAACTGTTTAAAAAATTTAAAGAAAAAGAAAAAATTTCCCAAAAATCGGTATACTCTTCCCTTAATAGTCTTAAAACGTATAGGAATACAGGCATCCAAAGTAGGTAAATGGTTATAGTCTACCTTTATTTATAAAACAAAAATATTCACTACTTATCAGTAGCAAATCTAAGTATACAAATATAAAAAAAATAGATTACATTAAATTGAATTAAATTAAATTCATTATAGAAATAACGAAATTGATATTATTCAATTTCATGCAGAGACTAATGATTGAATACATTAAAAATTTTTGTATAATTTGGAGCAGCCGTGGTTCAGGTGGTAAGATACTTGCTTCCTAAAGCGAGGCTGTTCTGAACACGCGGGTTTGAAACCATGTCAGTCCAATTTTTTGGGTGACAAAAATCCTTTGTTGATCCGAATTTATCAATGTCCGAAATGGAGCTCGATTCCGATCAATATTTCTATGGTCGTTAAGTCAATGTAAAAGGACTGCAATGTCCGTATAAAAGTAAATACATTAATAAATAATTCCTTACTTTCTGTTTTTTTTAGGAAAACGATACCATCACCTTAGTCCAGAAGATTGACGACAATTGGTATGAAGGTACCGTTAATGGACAAACGGGCTATTTTCCTGTATCTTACGTACAGGTAGTCGTACCGTTACCTTAGAACGAAGCCAGGTGTACGTCCAAGACCAACAATTCTCTCGTTCACAACATCAATTACCTTCAATGTACCTCTAATACTCTTTACATCCTTGTCCTTATATCCTCGAGATTCAAATGTTTCTGTTTTCAAATATTTCCAATTATTTAGTACCTTCCCTTCTTATGATTCCAATTTAAAAACTGTACCAAAATAAAGATAATAAGTAATCTGTATACGCATATTAATGTATATATATAAATATATAAAATGATGTATAATTATTGATAAGAAGTTGAATGATGGAAATGAAGAATGGAATATAAATTATACATTTTTGACGATATATGACAGAACAATGATAAACTTTATGGTGTAATAAGTAGACATAAGAGTTGGTTTTTGCTGTCATATGATAAAACCTTATACCAACAGTTCCTAACGTTCTCTGCTTTTCCAAATAACAGATTTTTTAATAGAATTTTTAGTTCGTGATATTAATGACGATAAGAATGTTTATATTTGTTTCATTTAATACATTATAAAATAAAAGAATATATAATAAACTATTCTTATTGCACTAAATATATAGTAATTTAAAGTACAAGAATGTATTCTTATATTTGATAGATTTTTTTACTAAACCGATTTCTGTAGAGTAATATAATTGATAATTTGAAATTGCTCTTTCAGAAAAAATTAGCAATTGATATTTATTTTCTTATTAAAGGAACCCTAATTTATTCAGAATATTATTTTAATATAAGATTATAATTTTAAATGTTTCAAAATTAACCGAAGTAAAAACATTTATTTATATAATAAATAAAAATATTTAATTTTCTTAAGTAATCAGTTTTAATATTTATAATGTTCTGTGCTTACTTGATTTTGTTTTATAGTCTAGTTCAATTAGTAAAATAAAATAGAGTATGCAAGAAAAAATGTAAAGATTAAATTTATTAGCTTAAAGTGGGTCAAAGGGTCTCGTGATGATAGTCGATTAAAAAGAACTAAGAAAATTTATTGAGATTGTTTCAAACAAATCAATTTTTGGAAAATATATTTAAAACTTTTTTTATTAAAAAGATGTGTTTTTACCAGGTGCTTCCTTTGCAACACGGTATTTGAACAGAGACTGAGATGCCTATTTTTTTTCATGATGATAGCTGTCGATTATCGCAGCCGTGACTACCGCCTCTGCTGACGCTACCTTGAACTTGACCCTTACACTATATTCTTATAACCGATCGATAAGAATTTTTTCGTCATTAAAGCAATAGATTTTGTGTCCCAGCCGACAAATAATCGCGGTAAAGTGTAAAGGGAATTTTAAATTGGAGGAGCGATGAACTGAGGAATAGAGGAACTATAAGTCCTCGGCCTACTATTCGGCTGCTTAATCCTTTAGCGATTACAATAGTAAACGACGAAAAAGGGGTTGTGGAAAAGGTCATAATACGATGAAATAATGTCTGAAACTCTAATCGAAGACTACGGTAATAAAGAGGAATGATTATAAAACTCTAAATCGTTTAAAGAGAATCGTTAGAGAGAAGACTCATAGGTCCAATTCATAAGGAACTTATCTAAGAATCGTCTTCTTCTCAGAATTTTATCATATGGATAGTACCGACCTAAAATTGGCACGACGTATTTTCTTACTATTCGAGATGATAGATGATTGTTATTATTCAGTAAAAAAGAAATTTAAGTACCTTTTGTAAATTATTCATCCAATATAAATTTTATTATTAATAAGTAACATGCATTTCCATTAAATATATATGATCAATTGTAAAGATTTAAAGTAATATTATTTAAAATATTTTATTTGTTAATGGTGTAAATTAATACTTGCGAGCAAGGACGTTATGCATAAAGCTTATGAATTAAAAATTTCACAGAAGATTGCTAAACATGGATTATTAATAACAAAAGTAAAGTTATACTTGTTCATTTAAACTTTTAATCATTATTTATCCTTAGATAACAGCGTTTGGCAAACTCGAGATTCTAACGAAATGGTTTAGAGATTAACTAGAAAATAAACGAGTCTGCATAGAGTTGCATAAATTGTCGATTTTATTTAATTTTACCGTTTGATAAAAATAAAATTTTAAGCACTAAAATACAATATCAAAATCTACCAAATTTAAACTTCTTTGTTTTAACATTTAGTCTGTTAACGATTTCTCATAACACAGTTGGAATAATGCGGAAAAAGACGATAAATGGAATTGTATGAAATTGTATGAAAAGTACAAAAACTGATTTCAATCACAACTCGATAATTATCCTGAATAAAATATCTTGGATGAACGTGAATAGATAAGAGAAAACGACTTAAAAGTTCCAAAATTTATCTGGTACGAATATATTTACTTAAAATTTAATTTACTTATTAAATTCAATAGAAAATTTCGAGAAAAAGAACAAAAATACAGAAAGAGGAAATTGTCATTAAAATTAGTCGAAATGAATTTATTTATTTAAAAACAATTCAAAAAAATTAACCAGAGTAAATAATCGAATGATAATTAATTATAAACATGTAGAAAATTTCAATAAGTTGAGGTTCAATTTTTATAAAAAAAATAAATAAATTTATTTATTTAAACATTGAATTTATTAATTATATTAAAGACAAAACAATTAAAAAAAATTAACGAGAGAAAATAATCAAATCCCAATAATTTATAAACATGTAGAAAATTTCAATAAGTACAGTTTCTAATTTTATAAAAGTAAAAGATTTACTTACATTAAAGATTAATTTGTTTATATAAACATTTTTATTAATGTAAAAAAGGGAGATAATTTTCGGTGAATACGAAAAATGAAACAATAATCAAATGCTATAACGTAGGAATCCACAATTCGTCCAAATTTAATTTATTTATTTAATAAATATTTTTTTATTAAATAAATAATCCTGCCCAAAAATTTACAATAGAGCAGAAATGGGAAAAGCGAATGCTATAAATAGAGTGATTTTATGTTCGTCTCGAGTCAATTGAATAGTTCAATTCTTGATCTAACATTTTAGTAAGTACATAAGTTTAATTAATATATATAACAAAAATTAATTGGATGAGAACTCAAGAGTGTCAAATGTCGCCAATAGAAGTTCCAAATCGGTCAAAAAAATTGAATGCTATTCAGGTATATTATATTATCAAATGTATAATTCTGACTGGTGTAAAGAATTTAATAATTACAGGTGTATAAACGTCAAATCATAAAGAATAAATTGAGAAGTCGATGGATATTAATTTATTGATTTGATATCTATATTCCCACTCTACAAATTATTTATGTTCTCACAGGAGAAACGTTCGTAAAAGCAGAAATACATAATGCTGTATAACGAACTTTTCAATATCCCCAATAGTAACTCAATTACTTAAATCTTAAGTTAGTATTAATATTAAATGAATGATTTAAGCCAATATAAAAAGGGAAGGCGAGGAATAAACAGACATATAAGAGGTCGAATGCACAGAGATTAGAATCCGCCAAACATTAAATTAATTTTTGTTAAACTTAATTAATTATTAATATTGAATAAACTATTTTAACAAGGGTGAAAGGAGAAAATCTAGCGATATTAATAGAAGAGTCAAAGAGTTGAATGTATGACATTCCAAAATTTATCGAATGTTAGTTGATTTAGTTTAACTTTTAAATTAATTGTTAAAATCTAATAAATAATAGGTTATGACAATAATTTTATCTATACTAGCCAAGATTATTGCGCCGCACATGCAGGCTTTAACATTAGTTTTATTCGAGACTTTAAATAAATAGTACACAGGAATTTAGGGTAAAATTATGAACACTTGTGGTTTATTCAATTTATATACAAGTTATTGAGCGCCAGCTCCGCGAATTCGCAGCACGATATTACAAGTGTTCTACCGACACATAGAATGACTTATGCAATTAACTAACTACGGTGAGCACGCGGTATGGTGGGAAACGGTAAATGATCGGGAGGGGAAGAAGCTAATTCTCAGGGACACGAATGAAAGAAAGGAGGTGCGATGCTCGACACGCATGCGGCGCAAGCTTTGCAAACATTACCTATATATATATATATATATATATATATATATATATATATATATATATATATATATGTGTGTGTGTGTGTGTGTGTGTGTGTGTCTATTGATCACAATAATATTCTGTGCAACTTACTCTTTTTTAAATCCGGTGTGGCCTCCTTCGACGATACAAGCTGGTCGGCACACACGGTACAAGATTATATATATATATATATATATATATATATATATATATATATATATATATATATTCGCGAGCGGAACAAACGGTCTTATATTCGCACGGAGCTGATACAAAAAAAACCGCAGCATCTGTGAACGTGGCTCAGTACGAAGTGAGGCAGTTGTCGCTTCGTTCCCGCGATGCTACACTCGGGTTTCGGTAGTGCGGACCGAGCCCGCCTGAGGGCGCAGCGCATGCTTTGGTGAGGAAGAAAGAGAAGTGAGAAGGAGGAAAGGGAAATGTCTGCTCGCGATGACGTCACGCTATGTGGCATGCAGTCGACGGCTTGCAGACGGTGTTGGAGAGGACGAGGAAGGACGAGTGGCCAGGACGAGGAAGTGCGACGAGGGATGCAGCAGGAGTGGTATCTGGGCAACGGTGCCGACGAAGGGTCACGAAGATGAGAGCTGCAAGGCCCAGCACGGCGTACTTGCAGCAGGAGCAGTGGGCACGGTTAACCTCGAAGAGGTTATATTTACATGCACCTTCCTACTGCATTCATCCACTGCCACTATTATCAGGTGAGATTAGTGTTTTGTTTATCACTGTAATCTCCCCTTACTAACGCTATGTTGTTTCCAGCTGTCTGGCGAGTGCTTCGGAGGCTGCTGCTGCAGCTGTTACGGAGGAGCGGGCTACGAGTTGAGCTACGTTGCTGTACCTGAGAGACCACTCTGCCTCTGCAAACGCTCCAAACCAGGTAAGAGAATTCCAATTTCATGTGCATGTCAGCTATAGACTAACTCATCTTTATGTTTTCTAGGATGTATACGGCAGGCCTCCTTCATATCTAGAAAAGCAGCCGCTCCGCCCAAGGTGGATCTATTCATGCCTTTCAAGGCATAAAATCAGGTGGGTATCATTCTAATACCATTTTGCTCATATTCTTGATTTCTAATCTCTTGTGTGTTTCCTTAGGTTGGTTCGAAAAGACAGGAGTAAGAAGAGGAGACGCCAGGACATGATCAGCGCACCCGCCAGCCAGCTGCCACCTATGTGAGACCAGCCAGCTGCTACCTATGCGAAGCTCTATGGGATGACAGCTATGCGTCCTCTTCAGCTGCTTCAGGGCATTGGAGAGCTCGCTTGCTCTGTGTCGTCCAGGGGAATAGTGTGTGTGTGTGTGTGTGTGTGTGTGTGTGTGTGTGTGTGTGTGTGTGTGTGTGTGTGTGTGTGTGTGTGTGTGTGTGTGTGTGTGTGTGTGTGTGTATAGTGAGTGAACTGGGTAGGTAGTGTGTTATCGTTTACATAGGCCAGTTCTGTCGAGCATCGGACTCGCACTGAGCAGTTCGTTCGACATACTGGAAGTTGTGTAACGTACACAAAATGTGGTGTTACAAACTCAGTACAGTTTTACTTAAATACTTCATTTAATTGTCATTTCTTCTTGTTCTTTTGATGAACTATGAATATTTATTTGGCGCTACTAGGCATCTATAAGTACTAATGACTACTTATATGATAGTTGTACAATTGATCAGTCGTGATTAGTACGGTTGTAACTATACAAAGAAGCTATAACATTTTTATATACAGCGTTATTCTTACAGACTAAATTCTTAAATTTAAATTTTTCCTAATTTAGTAAGGGATACTTCATAATATTGTGCTTAATGTATGACATTCTAAGGAAACAGAGTCCTATATAAAATGCTGATACAATAATTTGTGCATGTAGCTAGCACTTGGTCACATGCTGATTTTACTACAAGTGATTTTACCAATGAGTGGATGCTAGGTGAGTTCGCGTAACGAACCCACGCCCAAATATACGATTTAAATACTTTAGCGAGGTGGTTGAAATTAGTCTTTGCCACCATACATATCAGTCTTTTTCTTTCTTAAATAACTTACTTAGTTTATACTACTCTATTTTCTATTTTATGTATGCACAATTTCTCGCGTTTACAAATTGTTATTGATCTACAGAAGTCGTATGGGGTTGTCGTGATGGGTATGTAACCCCGTGGTTTCTAATATCTACAAGTGAAAGAAAACTATCGAACGGAGTACTGCTTACGGTAGGAGGAGGGGAAATAATATTTACAATAAGGGAAATTACGGGATACTGTTATGAGTTTTCGGTAATCAAGGTGGAAGCTTACGCATTCGGTAGGAATGGACTGGAATTTCCATTAGGTTATTCAGTATTGACGATAGGAGGGACGGGATGGATTTCGATATGAAATTTACGGTATTGTCGGAAGGCGGAGGGGGGTACGGCATTGGCGATAGGGAAATGGTGTGTTTTTTTTTATTATTGGGGTTGCGAAAAGTAGACCGTAGCACCCGGCATTACTACGAGCACTGGCTGATTAGCAGGGCCGTAAATACCTGATGCTATGGTCGCTGGAGTTGGTACGGACGCTGGTGCAGGGGGTAAGGTCGAGATAGGGGCTGTCATCGATCCCGATACGGCCTGAGGGGGAGGAGTAGCTGGCGGCGTGCGTGGTTGGTCCGACGACCTCCGATAGTCCGACAGTGGTGGTCTTGTGCACCGTGGGAAAGTGTGCACGTCGACATTTGGTTGGCCACATCGGAAGCAGAACTTATAGTCCCTCCGGCTTTGACAATGCGTATATCGATGACCTTCCTTCTTACAATTCCAGCAGGACCCTTGCGAAGAGACGGAGGCTGTATCATCCGATCGGTACGGAGCTGGAGGCTGGATCTTTAAGTCCATGAAGCTGGGGATGGTCTTCCCCCCGACGAACGAGGTCGGTGCGAGTGGTATATTGAGTCCCCCGTTGTAATGCATACTTGTCCCCCGTTCGGGTCGTTTACCACATTAATGATGGGGTGAGTTTTAGACTTTTTTGGTTTTGCCGGTCTACGATAGGAGGGGTGGTTAGATGGGGATCGGACGGTAGGGGGGTGGATAATATTTAAGCCAATCACGATGTCACCCCCCCCCCCCCCCGAAGCGAAGTCGCGACCCCGCGGCCTAGAGGAGGGCCTTACATCTATTTTTTATCACAGTTTTTAAAGGGTAGTGTCGGTAGGAAAAATTGTTGTCATTTACGGTAGGGAAATTTGTGGCATGTGCGTAGAAATATTTTTGGTGTTAACGGTAGGGGGATTAACGTTATTTACGGTAAGATAATAGCGGTACTGGCGGAAGGAGGGTATTTGGTATGGACAAGATGAGGGTATGCGATGATAATGGAAGGGGTAAACGATATGGGTATTTTACACACCTAACGTATGCGTCAATGTTCGGAAAAATTACGATAACAGATTGCCGTGATGCTGCTAGTAGTTTCGATGCGGGGTCTACTAATGCGGCTGAGACAATCATTTGCGATTTATCGGTTGCAATACGAGATTTTGCGAAGTTTGTGGCGACGCCTTCGAATCTTTCAAAAGAATGGCGATACTTACAAAAAGAATACGTATTAACGTCCACGTCTTTCTTCCCACAACGATAACAAAATTGCTTATTACGTGGTTCTTTGCAATCACGATAACAATGTCCCGAACATTTACAATTCCAACATACTCGGTCAGTTTTATTGCGAGTGACTGCCGATGCGGGCTCTGATTTCCGCGACGACTCTGCAGAGTTTTCCCGATCGCTTGTCTTCGAATTTCTCCGTTTAGCGGTGTTGTTTTTAGGCTTCGAAGGCGGTAAACGTTAAACTGACACCAGCTCAGGCTTCCGAGGCGAAGGCTGAGTTCCCGACGGTGTACTCATGTTTATCGGTACCGCAATGGTCTTTCTTACCGGGGAGTATCCTATCTTCTAATTTCGAGGTAGGTTGCCAATAGGACAGTTTATGACAGAATTATGACTCCTAGGTGGCCACATTTGTAGCATAAAATCCCAGATTTATTAGGGCAGAACTTTGCCTGGTGTCCGGTAAGGTGACAGGCCCAGCAAGCATATAAAGATTTGCTATACGCTGATTTGCCTATATACGATGAGTTCGAGGAATTCGAATTATTCTTACGACTTTGGTAAGAAATTAATTTTTCTGCTGGTGATTTCCAGGAAAAGGATTTGACTTCCCGAGTTTTCGAAGTTCTATTCAATTGACTCCGTGTCAATCGATCTAACATTCGCGATTCATTCGGGATTTTACGAGTTCTGTTCGACGATTTACGATTGGTGGTTTCGAGTGATTCATTCGTCAATGAATCAACAATACGATGATTTTTCGGACTACGAACCCGCTGTTCCGAAAATGAACAGTTGGGTGTGTGTTGCTATTTCGATTTTCGAATCTTTCAGCTAATTTAGATTCTACTATGTTCGAGGTTTTATTATTCGAAGACCAATATGATTGTTCCGACGATGAACAATCCGACCTGCGGGCACTATTCGAAGTTTTCGATGAATTTTTCAAACGTTTAGCCGATTCGAATTACGGTCACTCCTTATAGGTTCTTTCGAACGGTTTGTTGCAGATTTACGTGCGGTAGCTACAATTAGGAAATTTTCCGGAACTCTGTCTACGATTCCGTAACCTGAGAGTGTACAAAGGTGATTCGATTGAGATTCGTTTAACGCAGTTGTATTTTGAGCTTCGAAGTTGTTCACAGCCGATGAACAATGCTCTACTGCAGTTTCCTCCGAACTGAGAACCGACGATTTCTCTTCACTCTTTCCTAATGAATTCGAATTTTCGGGGGTAAATGCCGATACAATTGTTGTCGCTAATTCCACAGAAGAATCAATTGCGAAAGTCGCGCGAGATACCGACAAATTATCATTCTCCGTCTTATCAACTGTGTTAGAAGATACCGTTAAATCCGGCGGAGGTGGTTCGATGTCCGGTAATTTGCGATATGGGGGAATAAAACTGGTATGGGTGGAGATTAGGGAATGGTATAGCGGTGCGGTAGGTATTTGATGCGATACTGTATATTGGGATTTCGGGTATTGTGTTGTATTGTGGTGTATAATAGTTACATTGTTGTAGACAAAGAGGGGTTTGTATGTTAGGGTTTTGTGTATGAAGATTTTGTATAGTAGTGTAGGATTGTATTGATATAGGGTGTGTGGGTTTTACGATAGGGGCGTGTTGTACTTGTAAAGGTTGTGAGGTTTGTTCGGTAGGGTAAGTTGGTTTTTGTGAAAGTTGCGAAATTTATACTGTAGGGTAGTTTGGTATTTGTAGGGTAGGTGTAGGCTGTGGGGCGAAACATCTATACCGTTCCATTAGGTGGAGCGATATTTGCGAGACATTATCAGATTGTAAAGCAGGTTTTTGTTCAATTGTCTCTCCGATATGATTTTCAATTGCTTTAATTTCACAATTCGTGTCAACAACGTAATTTTGAGCTTTTGTCGAGATTTCAACTAATCGATTAAGTATCTCGTCGTAAGTCCCTTCTGTACTAATCTGAAAATATTTCGCGCTATTCGAAAGAGTATTTATATCATATATTGCGAATACAGATCGTACAATCTCTTGTTTGTTCGTAACATTGGACAAATATCCTTGCATCGAGTTAGAATTAAGACATAAACAAGGTTTTTCTTTACATACAATTTGATCAGCATTGCACGGAACCCACATCACAGCATCAGATCCAAAAATCAATTTAAGCTGATATCTTACTACTCGATCCAGTATCTCGTTATTGGTTCCTAATGTACTAATTTTGTTTATATTGACATGACGCAATATATAAAATATATAATCTAATCCACGAGTTGAGTAAATGAGTTCGAAATTTGCTTTTCTATCAACTATCGCTTCCTCGAGAAGTTTCACCTGGTCAGCCGTCGACATTTTAAGGTAAAGGAACGTTACGTTTCTTTAATTCGAAGGTAGCATGACTGAGTTTAGCTCACTTTTGTTTGCTCACTAGAAAGTGCGATTTGGTATTAAGAAAGGTATATAAGAGAAAAAGAAAAAATAAAATATAAAATATTAAAAAAAAACTTAATTTAGATCAAGAAAAAAAAGAAAATGAAAAACAAATGAAGTTCTCAAAGAAAAATCACAGATGAAGTATTGCATAGAGTACAAGAAAAATGAATAAGCAAAAGCAAGCAACAATAGGCAAAATAAATTTTTAATAAGCAGTGTGTAAAGCAACCAAAAGTTGTAGCGAAGTATTACGATTGTCTAAGCGTAAGCGGGTATGATGTATGCAAGCAGGAATACGAGGTCTGTCCCAAAAGTATCCGACCTACCTCGATTTCTCGGCGCTTGATTTATTCTTCGTCATCCGGGGGGTGACATCCTTCAAAGTAGTCCCCATTTGATTGAACAAGATGCTCATATCGATGTTTCCACTTATTAAAGCACTCTTGAAAGTCAGACTTCGAAATCGCCTTTAGTGCATTCGTCGCATTAGTTTCAACAGTCTGTTTATTGTCGAATCGATGTTCTTTAAGCGGCATTTTCAATCGAGGAAACAGCCAAAAGTCGCAGGGAGCTATATCAGGACTGTATGGAGGCTGGCGGAGCTGCGCAACACTGTGTTTCAATAAATACTGCTGCACAAGGTTTGATGCGTGCGCTGGAGCATTGTCGTGATGAAGAAGCCAGTCACATTGACTTGATGTTGCTTCGACTTTGACGAGCTTCTTTCGGCCGAGGCTCAGATAGAAGCTTCCACTACGAAGATTGTTGTTTTGTTTCAGGATCATAACCATAAACCCATGCAACATTTTAATAGTTTCCGCACAACTTTTACCGAGATTAAAGCAAAATTTTATGCATATTCGCTGTTCGGTTCGTTCTGCCATTTTTAGCAATAAGCAAATTGCGACGAACGCAAAAAAGTCGTTGTAAACAAATACACGCTGCGCAGGAACTAAGGCGTTTCATCGGTATCTCAGGCTACTGACGAGAAGGTTAGGAGTTGCTGGTGACGTTCGTACCCTCCAGAGGTCACCTGAGTCTCTCCGCGCGAAGATATGAACGTAGGTCGGATACTTTTGGGACAGACCTCGTATATTGGGTAAAAAGGTAGATGGTAGGTTTCAATCAAGTACGATATTGGGTGGAGGGGTTAAGAAAAGACTAATACTCAAAAAGAAAATTCAAGTTGTATTCCTAAAAAAAATTTTCTTTTACGAGGGAAAAATAAAATTTTTACTTTCTTATGATTTCGACATAAATAAAAACAAGAAATATTTCTAGGAGTTTTTTTCTTTAAATAGACAAAAATAGATTCAGACGAACATTATTAATTTAAGAAATTTAACAACAAACACGATGATAATCTTTTTGTTCGTACAACTTCTCAAATTACTATTATTTAAGAGGCCTGGGAAATTTTGTTAAATGGGATTGAAGATGCGATCAAACAACAACAAAAAATAATATAATTAACAAGCAAAAGCAAGGTCACTAAACGGAAATTCCATACAAGTATTTCTGCATGCACGCGGTAGGGATACACAAGGTAAAACTCAACTACTGGCAATTTATAGTCGGATGGGGATCGATAGAGTCATGGTATTGATTAAGTTCGATATGGGCTGAGGGATGTGTTCGATAGGTGGAATATTACTAATTCAAAATAATATGATACACTTATTTTAACGAAGGTGGATTATTGTAAGCTAGCGTTGTTTACAAAAAAAATAAAAATGTATTGCAAAATTAAAGAATATTGAAAATGTAATCAAGGGTTGCTAACTAATTACAAAATAATAAAAAAAATTTTGTAGGTAATAACAATAAAAAAATTTCAAAATGATCAAAGTTTTAATTTAAATTTCCAATTAATTACCATGAAAGCAGAAAATTTTACAATTCCTTTAACCAGGTCCAAATGGTAAATTAAACTTTTACACAATATGTTTATTCGACTATACGAGGTAAATAGAAAATATTTATACTAAATATTTATTTCGAATTTTAATACGAATATTTACTACAAATAATATACTATACAAGTTTCAATTTCCAAGATTTTGAACTCAATATTCAAAAAAGTTTTATACAAAATGTTATATATAGAGTGTACGAAAGTAGATTAGGTGTTATCTATTCATAAAAAAACGAACAAAATTTATCGAAGGGGAAAAAACTATTCACTTATTTTTGATAAATCCAGATTGCAACGATTAAATCACTATAGTGATTATAGGATTCATGGGGAAATATAATGGATAATAGGTGTAAAATGTTATTGATCGGAAGGTGGGAATTTATAGTAGCGATAGGTGGAGAAAATAAATAATATATATTACGAAATTGTGCATATAATACATAAAATAGGGTAAGTGTGCGTAAAATATAAAATTATGAACATATAATAGTAATAAAAATGTTACCTTTTATTTTCAAATGAGTGAGGTTTCTAAGCTTTATGTTTTTATTCAAGTTCCAGAAAAATTTACGCAAAGTCGTGGCAATTTACGAATATACGTAATTTACGTATGTATGTCTGCTGTAGACTAACTCATCTTTACGTTTTCTAGGGTGTATACTGCAGGCCTCCTTCATATCTAGAAAAGCAGCCGCTCCGCCCAAGGTGGATCTATTCATGCCTTTCAAGGCATAAAATCAGGTGGGTATCATTCTAATACCATTTTGCTTATATTCTTGATTTCTAATCTCTTGTGTGTTTCCTTAGGTTGGTTCGAAAGGACAGGAGTAAGGAGAGGAGACGCCAGGACATGCTCAGCGCACCCCAGTCGAGACCAGCCAGCTTTCACCTTTGCGAGGCTCTATGGGATGACAGCTATGCGTCCTCTTCAGCTGCTTCAGGGCATTGGAGAGCTCGATTTCTCTGTGTCGTCCAGGGGAATAGTGTATGTGTGTGTGTGTATGTATCTGAGTGAAATGGGTAGGTAGTGTGCTATCGTTTACATAGGCCAGTTCTGTCGAGCATCGGACTTGCACTGAGCAGTTCGTTGGACATACTGGAAGTTGTGTAACGCACACAAAATGTGGTGTTACAAGGTGAATATGAGAGAAAGAAGTAATATAAAAAAAAATAATTTTGAAAAAAATAGAACCGACTTTGAATAATGCACTAAAAAGTGTGAAATATATCACAAAAATGTTCTCGAAGTCGGCGCCGAATTATAAATTGACATATACCGTCACCTCTTTTTGGTTTATTGGGAATCTTATTCTTGACTAATTGTTTGATAGCGTAGTTTGCGTACCGCCGCTAGATGGCGATGGCCTAAGCACATTAAGATTATCCCGGGGATAATACATAAAAGCTCGCGCCAGCAGTTACAAGTGTAACAGTATTATTTGAATTATATGTGATAGTTTAGCCGATGACTATCATTTGAAGAAGATTGTTGCATTGGAAGTTCTTTTTAAAAGCATTTTCTCTAACCAGTGCTTTTTATTACGAGTTATTAACTTTAAGTGGGATATACGATAGTGGGACACATATTTCGTTCCAGGTTTAACGAAATTGGACCCATTTCAATATTATTTATAAATTATATTCTTGAGCAAGATACTAGCTTCACGGATCCTATTGTGGATCAGTGACTCTATTGTGAATCAGTTTATGTTAAAACTATATTGTGAAAGTTTTGCGTTACTTTTATTATTATTTTGAAAGCACTTATTCTTATGTATCAAAATAATTAAACAAGTAATGCAAAACTTTTATAATTTTTATTTAAAAGTAAATGATTCTCAACAGAGGCACTGATCCACAATAGGGTCTGTGACGGTATATGTCAATTTGTAATTCGGCGCCGACTTCGAGAACATTTTTGTGAATTATTTCACACCTTTTAGTGCATTTTTAGAAGTCGGTTCTTTTTGTTTCAAAGAATTTTTATCCTAGTTCCTCTGCATGAAATATAAAAACAACATTTTATATTATTGTCGTATCGTCGTTTCTGTTCCTACATTTGGCTGGGTGGTTGGGTACGAGCTGGGTGGAACTCGAATTGCAGCCACCTCCACATGGTGAGTTCTAGGTTATTTTACATTCAATATAATTATACTATCAATATAATTATATGCAATATAAGTAATGATAAAGAAAATGAAATAAGCAAAGAGCTGCAAGTTTGGAATAATTATTTTCAACCGAATCAGTCAAGTATTTTTTGGAGTACTCGCAGGACAAACGTAAAATAAAAACCCCAGTACTGACGTAGTACAGGCTCCATACTGGCCCAGTTATATAATGGAACCACCATGGGATAATTCTCTTTTATTCAAAAAATAGTTTATCCAAATCGGTTCAGTAGTTTCCGAGTAATCGGCAGAAGAACATAACAAATCGCCAGTACTGACATAGTACTGGCTCCATACTGGCCCAGTAATATAGTGGGACAAATATGAGATCATTCTCTTATATTAAAAAAATATTATCAAAATCGGTTCAGTAGTTTCCGAATAATCGTCGGAAGAACATAAAAAATTACCAGTACTGACGTAGTACTGGCTCCATACTGGCCCAGTAATATAATGGGACCACAATGGGATCATTCTCTTTCATTCAAAAAATATTATCAAAATCGGTTCAATAGTTTCCGAATAATCGGCGGACAGAGTCGGCAGCGGCCGAAATGTACAGAAAAAATATTCATAAAAAACTAAATTACTGGCGAGATACTGGACCAATAATCACAAAATGTGAATGGGACCACCGGAGGATAATTATCTTTCATATAAAAAAATTTCATCCGAATCGGTCGAGTAGTTTCGGAATAATCGTTGGACAAACATAAAAAGAAAAAAAAAACCATGTCGAATTGAGAACCTCCTCCTTTTTCGAAGTCGGTTAAAAATAGGAGAAAGTGCAAATGTCAGAATGCACGAGTTGTCCCGTTTCGAGCTTTTGAATGTCGATTCGTCCTTCAGTCGAAAATCTGACGGTGACTTGACTGTGTCAGGAAATTGTGCGCGCGCGTTCGCAACTACTCGAATTATCTATTATTGACCCAATCGCAATAAATTTTGTTGATAAACCTAAATGTGCCGTTTTGCTATTAGAAAACTGGGAATTACTGACACTCGCGTATCGAATATAACTAAATACCAAATATAGTTAAAAACAAGAGAGACGTTCAACTAGCGCGATTCGTTGAGAATGCAACTATCCGCGTAAAGTGTGGAGATCGTTTATTGTCATTTCTCTATCATGATAATAAATAATACAAAAATACAACGGCTTTTTTAACACAATTGCTCAAAGTTGTAACATGAAAATGAGGATTTTTCTCACTTTGTCTGAAGGAGTGGATATCTACAGATTTTAAAAGGAAAGGTTCGGAAAATTTGTTTTCAAAGAGAGAGAGACAATAATAACAAAAAAATACGACTAAAATTTACGAGAGCTAAAACAATATAATTAACAGTAACCCTTACCTTGAGTCGAATTAATAAACGTGATTTTATTAGTCTTGACGTAATCTTCGATGTTGGAGTTAAGTGGCTGAGCCAAAGAAGGATAAACTGTCTGCAGGCGACTCGCGACAGGCTGCCTGGTAGGAAAGGCGACGCTGTTGAGATCACCACCTTCCGCAACGGACGATAATCGGCCTAGATAGGTGTGTAGATTTCACGGAATAAATGACACTACGGAATTCGTTTACGGTGCATGTATAGAAAGGGTTTTCTTGTTTGTGCACAGAGTTTTACAAAACAAAAAAATACTTCGATGGTAAACTAAAACCTAATGCGAATACACAAAAAGAAAATCCGAACAAAATCGCAATAAAATGTCAAAAACGAAAAGTTATTGTCAAAAATCTGACTTTTCGCCGCGAATATTCTAAGTGCCGATTTCTAAACCGCGAAATAATCAAAGTCCTATTTCTAAATCATTGACATTATTCGAGTGTTAATTCGGTGTACTTCCGGACAGAGCTTAGTCTTATTATAGAATAATTAAAAAACGGACTGATGCCCTGCTAGGCTTGTAGGACTCCTTTTATATGCTTCTGACTTACGCCCGCGATGGAATTTGCTATGTTAGTGTAATGGTTATTCCTTGACGTGCAGCAAGAGCTTAGGATTCCTGTGGGCCTACACATACATGCATGTAATATTGCTTGTTATGGCGTGCTTTTGCAGGTAGGCACACTTGTAGATAGATGTCTCCAGAGAGGTATTAGTATTTCTTCGAGCTCCAGTTCTTATCGAAACAAGCGCAATTGTTATACGTATGTACCTTACAGGTGCATTTATCCCATGCTGTATGTAATTATGGACGCATCCAGGTCAATGTGTTGGTTATGGCTTCTCGCCGCTGTAGGCATAGGATGGTGTGAAATGAGTGCACTTGATAAAGAGCTATACGAAGTCCTCTCTCTACTCTCACTCTCTTTCTCTCTCTCTCTTTCTTTTCTTCTACCACGGTGGATCCTTCCTTGTTTTTATGGTGATTCTCCTGCTGGCTTAGGTGAATGTCGTGGTCGCGGCCCATTATTATTTAAATTTTCTGCTCTGTCATTTATATTGTAGGAAAAAACGCATTTCTATAATTACGTTTTGTTTTGACTATTTTAATCGTTATTAATAGTTCGGCTATTAATACTTTTGTTCATCCTGGGGAAGGGTAAAACATATTAGATGATTTTTAAATAAAATTTCATGATTATTTAAAAGTAAAATATAAATCTAAAACTTATTTGCATTTAACACTTTCCCCCTAAGAAGAGCGTTCTGACGCAATACCTCTGACGCTCACAAAAACAATATGTAAATAGTTCCAGCGTCTCTCTTTGATCGTTAAGTATGAAATACACAATTTCATGATATTCTGAGAAATAATATTTCCAAAGAGGGACCTTGGTTGGACAATTAGGTTTGAAGCTTCATATATATATATATATATATATATATATAATTAGCCTAGAATTGCGTATACATGTAAATAAAAAAAATTATTTTTGTATTTGATATAATTAACCTGTAAGTGCGTATTATGTACGAAGAGAGGCAGTATTTCTATTACTATAGGAACTACAATTCCGGCTCTGCAGAACTTCATTCTAAGAATAATAATCACAACTTGTGTTGACGGTCTTTTTACTATCAAATGGTTAACATTTGGTTCAATTAGAATTCTCAGAGGTAATCGAATATTATACAATGACACATAAACGTGTAATACTTAACTTAATATCATTTTCTCAACCACCTTTTTCCTTATTCTTAATTTCTAATCTTACTTTCACGCATTACTATCCCCTATTGCTACTTCTAAGTTTATGGTTTACTATCCTCTAATTCTCATTTTCAATTGATATTCTACTATTCCCTACTGCCAGTTTTAACTTTATGTTTGACTATCCCCTAATACTGATCTGAAGTTGATATTCCACTATCCCCTACTGCTAATTCTAACTTTATGTTTTACTAATCTCTAATATTAGTTTCAGCATTGTTCGCTCTCATGTTAAGTATTACTCGCTAATATTACAAGTGAAAAGAGAATTTCATTCATAGCATCTCTAAGTTATAATTTTATATATTCGGAGTAACATGAATTTCGTATTTTTAGATTAAAAATTATTTTTCCTTTTGTGAAAGGTCGATTTTAAGAAGGATTTTAATTGACGTTCTACAGATACCGCATATCGTCATAACGGCTGCACAGCGAGTGCAAAATATTAAATGGGAGGAGGGTAGAAATAAGACACCAATTTCTCTCGTATAACAAATTATACATTCTAATGTACGCGATGCTTCTTTTTTAAGACGGGTAGACTCTTTTTCTTTCGGAGGGGTGATGGTCACAGATTTAGATACTGCTTCGATGATAAATTCCATACCTTTCTCATTTTGAAGATAGGTGCAATCGGGTGAAATGGTGGCATGCCGAATCCACGGATTTTCTTCCCGAGTCAAGTTGGATATTTCGCAGGTCCTGCAGAAACAGAAAATTGATCTCCGTGGCCGGTATAACATAGTCCCTTGTCTGCAAATTCTTCGTTGGGGTGACTGAATTCTTCTGGCCATGTGTTGAACGCATATAACCGGTCGTCGTACGTCATGTAATCAATGTGGCATGGGCATAAAGGTTTCTTATTGCTGTTGGATTTTTGCATGTCGCAAGTATCTCCGTCTCCGTTGGCTTGTTGGACTATGATAGCCTGTTGTGCTCTTGCCATGATTCTGTTAACAACTTAAAAATTACGTTAAGAAATCCAAACATAAATCTTCTTTCTCTCCCTCTCTCTATCTCTCTCTCTCTCTCTCTCTTCTTTTCTTTCTGCTTTTTATTTAGGGAGTTCGAATAAAGCAATTAAATCGTAAGGATCATCGTCGGTAGTATCTTCGATGTAGGAAAGAAATTCCTGTATCTGCAGTTGGATCCTTATTAATTCCAGTCGTCTAAGAAATATCTGACTATAGTCAAATATTGTTGAAGATTGTTCGGAATTATGGGAATTGTTAAATGTTTGCTCTCGGATGAAATAGTCGATCATATGTACATAGGCTTCGCTAGTGGCTTCTTTTTCTTTCTTTTTTATTTATTTATTTTTGGTCGCATCCCCCTTTTGGGTGTTGGCGACTTATCAAGTTACAGAGTTACATATAAACAGATAAATACATTTTTATATATAAAATTATAATACATATATACATTTTTATTACAATTGAGTTATATAAGGTTTTTAAGTTGACTTAATTCTAGAAATTTAATCAATTTTGTACACTGGTTTTTATCATTTAAAATTTCACTTAGCGTCTTCTTTAATTTGACTTTCTTACGTTCTTCGTTATATTTAGGGTACTTCACTATGATATGTTTGATGTTTATAGGGTACTACACTTTTCACATAACTTTTGTTTTTCTTGATTTAACAGATATTGGCGAGTTAGTTTAGAGTATCCTATGCGAAGACGGGTGATTAAAACTTGGTCTCTTCTGTTAAATTTGTTAGCTGGACTTCGATCTAGAACGTTGATTTTTATCTGTTTGAGTTTACTTTTATTAGATTTCTTTTTTAATTTAATACCAATGAGCTTATGAAAGTCTTCCTTATTATACTTATATGGGGAATTCGTAAATTGGAGCTGATTGGATAGATTAGCTGTTTTATATATTTGGTTCAGTTTGTCTTGTGGTGTCTCAGATAAACATAGTATAATTTTTCCGTTCAGTTGCATTAGTTTATTCAAAATTCGCATAGATGATTTATTTATATTATTATTGAGTAGGCCGGAGATTAAGTGGGAATGGTCTGTATGGATGATAATTTTGTTATTGAATTTCTGTGTAGTTTCTATTATTGTTAGGATAATTAACTGTTATGAAGTTTCTATGTTCATTGATCAACATTGGTAATTTTAAAATTACATTTTCTTTATCGTTGATTATTGCTATTGCAATTATTGACGAATTGATCTTGGTTATTAGTGTGAAAATGTGCTGATAGTTCTGGTAATCATTGATTGTTTTATAGATTTGTGTGTAATTTGAAAGAATTGTAGTATGAGTTTCTCCTTTTTTTATCCAATGTTGGAATTTGACTAAACTCGATGTTCATTTCTTTGAAGTATTCTACTGTTCGACGGTAAAAAGGTTGTATAGCTGCATAGAGAGCAGCCTGATAGTATAATTCATTTTAATTTTTTGTCTTCGCAGTTCGAGTGACATTAATTTGCACTCTGATAGTATACTGTTAATCGGGCTCGTTCTATATGCTCTGGTAGCTACACGAGGACCGATGTTGAGTATTGGGTCTAATTTGGCGAGTATATGTTTTTTGATGAACTGTACACCATGCAACCGTAGTCTATTTTGGACTGGATTAAGTATTTATATGTGTTAGGATTATTTGATGGGCTCCCCAATCTTTAGCTGCCAATACTGTTAATAAATTTATTCTACTGAAGCATTGTTTTTTTACATTTTCTATGTGTGGCTTCCAAGTGAGTTTCTTATCGAAAATTATTCCTAAAATTTTTATTTCGTCTACTATTTTAATTGTTGCGTTTCCTCGTGTTAATTTTAACTTTTCTTTTAGATTCCTATTTTTATTGAATATGAGAGCTTGCGATTTAGTTTTTGAGATTTTGAATCCAGCTGTATTTGAGAATTCGTCAAGATGACTAAGACTTTGTTGTAAAAGTTTTTGATTAGTTTGGAGATTTTTGCCTTTTCTAAAAATAGTAACGTCATCAGCGAAAATGGTGGATTCGACTGGTTGATTGAAGGATTTAATGATATTAGCTGGTGGCTTCTTGTGCGAAGTGCTCGTCCAAATCAAAATGTATGTCTTGAGGTGATTATATTTTGTCTACTTCAGCATGCCATGGTATATGTTATACTTCTGTAGCTGTCGTCTCGTTTTCGTGGTCCGTTTCTACTTCTTCGATTAAATCTGGAATACTGGGCCTAATGTTGCCAATCATTTTCTGAAACAAGAACATTCCGATGATGATTCTCTCTCTCCGTTATTTTATTTTCCTTTTCTTTAACAGGAGCGGGTAGGATACTGAGCATTCGGTGGACATCCTCTTCACTGTATACAGAAAACCACTTTAATAATTCATCTAGTAATTCGTTTTCTTCATCAGTTGTTCTAGGTAATTCTTCTTTTGTTAGTATTGGCCAATTTTTGCAGTCGGTTTCAGCATTTGACATATCATTGATTAATAGAACTGGCTTTTTCAGCTCTATCATGATAGTCAGGTCAGAGGTAAAAGTGGCAACATCTCGGTGGAATTATTGATTCGTTTTACTCGTGCAAGAAAGTGTTTCTTACAAGGGAGACATCTCCCGGCCGTTTATCGTATAGTCTTCAGATGATAGCTAACCTTGCGGATGAATTAGCCTTTGGATCTTCTCAAAACAATGGACACAAGAACTGGTTTTTGAGTAGGCTTCTGCATAAAAGGTTTCTTATCGGTTAAAACAGGCGAAATCTGTCATCTGTAAAGTAGTTTCATTAGGTTAATATCAGGGGTGCCGATGGGTTTTTCCTTATTCCTCCCCTTTCTCTTATGATGTTCTGGAAGAAGGAATCTGTGGTTGGATTCGTAATTTTGGTAGGATTCTTTATAGAGTCAGATGGAGTAGGTACAAATACCAGAGAATCTTCGACAACGCGATCGGATATACTGATGGTCATTTCTTTTGATTTAATTAAGGCCTGGAGGAGTTCATCATATAATTTTTCCATTTCAAATGAGTCTTCTAAAGGTCGAGTTGATCTTACTAATTTCTCGTGGCAGTGGAAACAATGCTCGGATGGGCGTGTGAGGTTGATGATGAAACTAGTAGTTTTTGTTTAGGGTTAATTCGTGCAATCATTCTTCCTATAATAGATGAAACAGATTTTCTTCGCTGTCCTGTTCCGTTGAAAGCTTGTCATCCAATGAACATACATTTCTCTGGAGTTTGTACTCATATCTGTAAAATAAACCATAAATTCCATGAATATTTCACTAATGAATAGCTTTTGGTTATATTGATTGATATTTATTAATTCTTGAGTCCATTTTAGGGGTTTTCTTTTTCCATATAATATCTACTAGTTTCAAAAACACTAATGACAAACGATCTAAAAATGTAAAGTACGATTGTTAAGAAAGTAGTTTTGAAGAATACGATGAAGTTATTTTACCTAATCCTGATGATTCAGGAGGTTGTGACGAAGAAAGTTATAATGTTGAGGAAACTTTAAATATGAGTGAAACTCAGATTCGTAATTATAATTATTTAAAAATTATGCAAAATTACAGTTCTAAACAAAACTTGCTTCTGTCCGATAAAATAAAATCTGGACTGAGAAAGAAAACACCTGTTCAAATATTTGAATATTTTTTTTAAGGAACTAAAACAGCACATAGTTGATGCTACTTGCGAAAATGGTTATGATTTACGTATTAGTAACTTAGAGATTTTTATTGGAATTTAGATGTAAACTTCATTTAATATTAGAAGTGATCAAAAAGACCATTGGTTTAAAGATAAAGATTTGAGATGCGAAAGTGTGGTCCAAGTTATGCCTTGTAATACGTTTCTTGAAATAAAATAAAAAATTAAATATGCAAAATCTATTGATAAAAAGGATTCTGACAGGGCTTGGAGAGTATGACCTATGATAAATATAATGAGAAAAAATTGTCAACAATTTGGATATTTTTCAACAGCATTATCTATCGACGAAATGATGATCAAGTTTTTTGGAAGATCAGTTTTAAATCAATTTTTACCAATAAAACCTATAAGATTTGGAATAAAATGTTGGGCTATTTGTTCAATATTTTAATTTTTATTTGATTTTGATATTTATTGTGGCAAAAATAGTAATCATGTAATACAAAATTTAGCGAGCGTACCACTTGGTTCAAAAGTTGTAATGCAAATGGTGAATTCTCTTTTATTGAAACCTCCAGAAACAAAATTAATGTTCTACCATCTTTTTTTTGATAATTGTTTCACAAGTCCTGACTTAGTAGTTCATTTACAAAAACTTGTAATTCGATCAACCTGAACCCTTCGTAAGGATAGATTAAAAGAAACTCATAATATAAAAAAAAATCAGATAGGTGTATGTATGAAGTTATCCATAATGTAAATAGCGGAATGAATTTTGTTATCATTGTGGACTCGAAGTTAGTCAATTTGCTACCAACAGCGTCGGGTATCACTCCAATAAGTCCAATGGAACTGTATAATAAAGATAAACAAAAAAGAACTGAGTAATTATTTCCCAATATCGTAACCCTCTACAATTCATTTATGGACGGTGTGGATAGCCATGATTACAGATGAACACAGTTATACCCAGCATTAGATGCAAAAAAATGATGCAAACAGCAATCACAAATGGTGACGTTTTATGGAATATTACTTGTCAGAAAGATAAAGAACTTAGTACAAAACAATTCTGCATGCAGGAAAGTAAACACTATCGTAGTAAATTAGGGGATATGTCTACTCACAAAACTACTTCATCGTTGAAAATAATATGTTCAAAGCAAGCTTGCAAATTATATACAACAAAATTTTGTATTCAATGCAAAAAGACTTACTGCCTAAATTGCTTTCCAATTATGCACAAAGAATAGAATAAGAAAAAAGAACAAAAAAACAAAAAAAAATAAAAAAATGAAAAAAAACATTAAAAAATTAGAAAACGTTTAAAAGTGCACAAAATCTAAATTGACTCTTCACAAATTGTCAACCTGCACGTTGTTGAGAGTTGGAAACGCATGACATATGTAGCGGCAAACGGGCATTTTTCTTATAAATAGTTTAAAAATATTATTTAAAATAGAGTTATAAGATAGAAAAAGTAAATCAAAGAAATTTCGTTAGTATGTTTTTTCATACTTTTTTCTCGATATCATTTATTAATTATTTTTTACAATAATTTGTTTAAATAAATAATTTAACCGAATTGATTATCATAAATAATTATTAATTGAACGCTAATTAGCTTTCAAAAAGCAAGAAATTATTATAAAATTAGTAAAAATATGTTTTTGTTTACTTTTAGCGGCGAAAAACGCCGAAAAACATCCAAAATTTTGAAAATTTTGAAAATTTTGAGATTATGAAGGAATTTATGTAATATTATTAAAAATTGATGTTATTTACTGATTTTTACAATGACAAATAAATAATAACTGGATTACTTCACATTACGATGCAATAATATCAATAAATTGAAGAAAATTACACAATAAAACCAATTCCAATGGGAAGTATAGGCATTTATGCCACGTAATCTTGAGATACAAGAAAATCTATTCACAAAATCGATATTTTATCTAACATCTAAAAAAGAAAATTTAAAAATTTGCAATTTTTTGTTAATTAATCCGCCATATTTAAAAAATACGTACAAATTTAAAAAAACTTTGGTCTGATTTAGACAGAGCATGGGATTTTACATAGGAATACTGAGTTGTATTTAATTCCATCAATGCTTTATTCGTTTTGTAACGCGCTGAAGAAGAAGTAAATTTTAGAGCATCTTGGGACGAAACGGGTTAAGCATTTGTCTTATGTTCTTTTCATTGCGGGCTTTTTCATTGAATCTATTTTGAAGTTCCCATAAGGGTTCATCAAAATTCCAATCGATTTTTATATTCTGGGGCTGAAACTTCTTGAGTAATTTGAAAAACTGTTTGAAATCAGGGAACAAAACTTCAATATTAAAAGAAACCTGTGGAAATACAAGATCATTTTGAACTCTCCAAGTTATGGACATAGAAGACAATTGATAATTTTGGGACAAAACTACACAAGTTGAAGGCAACTGTAGGATTTTAATTTAGTCTATTTTAATCGAGGACGCAATTTTTCCATTACAATGTATTTTGAGACTGATGGGGTTGAATAAGGAGTAAATCCAGTTTCTCACGCTGTACAAACGGGTGCAAAATGGTATTTGACGATATCGATACCGAAGGTCACAAGAGCGATAATCCATCGCCTTTGTCTGATACAAAAGAGTATATTCACAACTAGGCTAATGCTCCTCATTAAAGATTGGTTGTTCTTGATAACACATTGAATATTCCTTGAGCTGTTTGCAAGAGTCAAATTGGTGTTCGGATAAAGAGTAAGTCTGATTATTAGCCACTCCGAGAAGCTGAGAGCGCGGCTATATAGACGGAAGCGTTTTTTTGCCTAAATGTTGAGGTACAGGTAATGGATGTAATCGATATAGTTGGAAAATTTGATTCACGATTAACGGAAAATTAACAGAGATTTAGAGACGTCCTTGAATGGTTGATGAAATTTATTTGGTTTTGCGAGAATTTCAGTGTGTTTAATTATCTCTAGTAATTCTCTTCTTTTCAACAAGGAGGGACGTAATTGACTTACTTGTAAGTTACTGACGATTCCTATGATTTCTTCGCAAAGAGCGTGATACGAATCAGTATTATATTCTAATAAATTCATTAACAATTCTACGGTCGGGGTGAGTTTAAATGTGGTATTTGTTTCCATTAGATATACGACCACTTTGGTAAGTGATTCGAGAGTCCTTTTGTCTTAGGTTATTGTTATTAGAGTTTTGCCATCAATACCGCCTTTGATTATATGAGTTCTTTGGTCACTCGCACAAAGATAATTAGTGTAAAAAGTAGAGAGTTGATTGACCCTTTCGTTATATTCAACTTTGAAGTCTGAGTCTAGATCTTCCGGTATTCCCTGCAGAGTTCTAGATATCGTCTAGCGGGTTCGTGAAGTTTTCTTAAATTTCTGAGTCTAAAAGCCTAAACGTCTCTCATTAATCTGACAGTGTTCGTATGACGTACACTTCCCTCGAATTTTCTCAAGTACGACTAGGAAACTTGTCTCATTGAAATTAGTGATATCCAAATCTACAGAGATTAGAAAGGTCCAATCACTTTAAAAAAATCGAAGACTAGGTAACTTTTCGAAGAACAGTCCAGGATTCTCGATGATAGGTTCTACCCTAGCTTTACGTTTTTCGGGGTGCCCGCTTATGATATTGCTCCAGAATAATATGCCCAGGAAGATTTTCATCGTCATAGCGGATCTCGATCGTAACCGTGTTACCGAAAGAATAATAAACTAGGTAATACCTCCCCCATTTACGGAAATCCTATGGAAATCTAAATCGCTATTTACCCCGATTAGGAAATAACCCGTGTGTATAGTGTATATAAATTAGTTTGAATGTTTTTGTTCTGGCATGATCTTAGATAAAATATGTATATTATTTTAGCATTATTAGTATTACTACTAAGAAGCATTAGTAATCATGGGTAAAAATAATTTTAGTCTTGTCTCTCTTTGTCTTAAAAATGAATACATTTACTGTTTTTAAATTTTTCTTTTTGTGACTTCGATCAATGACATTTGTAGACTTATTAAATTGTTTTTGCCCAAGAATAATACGGATCTCCATATGCGTCTAAGGATTGGAATTTATTTATTAGGAGTTGATAGGAAGTGTACAGTTTTAAGGGAGAGCGATACGATTATATGGTAAAGAAAGCTTTACCTATTATGAGGTTTAATATAAGATATAGTGAAGGTTAATTATTAGTGAAAATTGTTTATTAGTACTCAACTACAATTATACACAATAAGCATATTCTCAGATTTAATCTACTCGACGTGACATCGTATTAAATATACAACGATTTTAGCAATATTCGCCCATTACATTATACAGCTTTTCTTGACCTAACTAATCCTTTTCGATTTGCATCCAATCGTTACTTTAATTCTTGGCAGGTTTCTGCTTCTGATATAACTACATCCAAGTGAATGAGTAGATCTTGTTGGTAATGTGGGAAACATCCATTCTAAATCATTCCTAATACCTTGATGATTTCCTTACACTGTGTCAGCTTACGTACGGCGCAACGGAGATTTGTAGTTATTAATTCATCAAGATGATAAACCCCGTATTCTTGTCTCATAAAGTGTAGTTCAGATATGCATTCGAGTACAGGTCCAGAGAGTAGGATTTCTTTGTATCATGTCAACGTCCCTCTTGTTGACATACTCTGCTACAAACTTTCGTTTAGCCAGATGTTTAATTATTAGCGGTATTGACGTATGGTTAATATCATACTGCTTAATGAAAGGTTTTCTTTCTTCACTTACGGTTTCATAGACGGAGTCGCCCAGCAAGTAGCATGATCACAGAATTTTCGGCGGCCTTCAAGAATTTACTGCCTAAGGCGGTTAACTTCGCCTCGACTACTTCATCTACATCAGCCACTTTATTGATGAAGGTCCATATCAAGTAGGGATCCCCACTCTGTCCTACTAGGTAAAAACAGCTTTTCAGTTGGTAGTTGGCCACTATATGAAGTAAATATTCCACTACATTCCTTTCTCTCATCAAGATGGCCATATGCAGGGCCGTCTTGCTAAAGTTGGTGATCTCGTCAAGGTTCACTTTGAGTTCGGCTAGAATTTTAATAATTTCTAGGTTTCCTTCACATTGAATCACCGCCTCATGCAATGCATTATAGTCGTTAGTTCCTCGTGTCGGCTCATTGTTTAAGTAATAATTGGACAATCTGAGTTTGATGAGTACGGACAGCCTCGCGCAGGACGTTGAATTCGTTTCTGATAACAAAGCCAGCTTTTAAAAGAGACATAATCAAATGGTATCTTTTTTTCCGGAGTATCAATGTCAATAAGTATGGACCGGCATTCGGGTGTGCTCTTCATTCGAGGAGTTTCTGGACTAGGGAATAATTACCTAGGTCAACGGCATAGTATAATACGCTAACTCCACTTACAGCTAGGGTTTCTATATCGGCTCTCAATGCTAGGAGTCCTCGTGCGACTTCCCATGTTGATCCCGTACATTTAACCATTCCCTGCGTTGATTCACAGCTTTAAGTAGGATCATAGTCAAGGCATGGTTATCTCTTGATTTCAATAAATAGAAGCAAGCCTTTAAAAAAACTACGGCACCTTGAATTATGAGCCCCGATATTACAATCATAGCTGCTATGTAATGATTATTCGATACCTGCGTTTCGATACTTCTGTGGTCTGAAACATAAGTTAATCCTTAAGGGGAAATACCAGTTTGTCCTACTGAAAATGGGACGAACTTTTGGGATTTTTTGTAAAAAAACTATACTGCCAAATGTTATAAAGTTTCGGGACTATATTTAGCATAATTTAATAAAGTTGTACAAATTTTTTCACAATACAATATGGCGTAATAGCCGATATATAACTCATTCCTTGGAGATCTATAAAAAAAAGTTGCAAAATGACTGCAGTTGTAAGTGACGTCAGAGTACCTGAAATCATAAACAACAAAAAATGCGTTAAACTAGATGACATGGTCCGTACCATGAACTCCAGTTTTGAAAAATAGTTAAAATTGACAAAGTGGCGGTGTTTTGAAAACAAACATATTTTGCCCAAAAAAACGTCCGTTTTTAGCATTGCAAATTTGCATTTTGCAACGGATCGAAAATTCCGTGGTTCAAAGTATGTAACAGCATGTGCTGAGTATATCCTAAAAATTCGAATCGATTCATCAGTTTGTTCGTGAGTTAGAACTGTAGCCATTTTAAAAAATGCTGTTTTGAGAAAAACGCGTTTGAAATTTCAGCTACTGATTTCTATGTAATAAAATTAAATTTATCATACTTACAGCTAGTTTGCTATTCCAGGCCCATATATTTAACCTTCCTATTACTCAAAAAACTCTTGTTCTGCCGATGCAGCTGAACTACGAGCTGTCCGACCCTCTTTTGAAGCTGCCTGTCGCCTTAGCTCCGCTAGCTGCATGCGCTTCATGACGCGCTTGTTGACATATTCTTTAGTACACTTTCCAACAATCACTCCCATTGTTTTGAATATACTCAATATTGATCGAAAGCCGTCATTAAAAATTCCAGTAGCAAAATAATTAGCAAGTTGAATAGTTTTCAGGCCACTGCGAAGGTGTTTTGGAGCAAAGTGCCATAACAAGCCATTATAACTTTCATTGTTATTTTGAGTGTTGCCTCCTTTGCATTCCAGTTTTTCTACTTATACATCGTATGGATACATATCTAAAATATTCTTGAAAGTAGCACTGTCGCCGTCGCCGATGTAGCGCGTATATTTCACATTGTAATTTGCAAGCGAGCGACCAAATATTTCTTTTACGCTCTCGACCTCCATTTTCGCAGCCGAACCTTCGTGATTAGCTTGGCAATCGTGATTTAAGAGCCATTCTGCATAGGCTTCTGGATCTTCTTCTTATTTCTTCTCCCAGAATTCACACCCCTTGCAGTAAGATGATTTTACTGACGTGTCGATGATCTTTTTACTATACTTTCCCGCGAGTGTCGTAACGCCGAAACGCGAAATATGTCCACGTTTTTTCCACGTGCCATTTCCGGAAGTTGTCAAATTCGTATCTGACCCTTTTTTTTCTAGAGTTTTTTCTCTTTCTTCTTTTACAACTTTATTCACCGACAATTTATAAACCGCTTCTGCAGCTGTCAAAGCATTTTGAAAACATATGATGAAGGTATTTGTGTAAAATGTCGTCATATCCATCAAGCCACTAAAAGATTCAGGCCATCATGCCCAATCCCCAAAAGCCGCATCACAAGCACTATACGTCGATTAATTTCGAATGCTTTACCAATCCTAGGGCCAGAATTGATATACGCGACACCACACTGACACGTTAGAGCAATTTTGAATCCCAAGACGGCTGGACTTGCTTCATTGAATGATATAATTGTTTTTCAATCTTTGCAAACTACTAAATTGCTTATCGCAGTAAAAACAGGACAAAACTGAAGTATACGGTAACCGTACGCTTGATCAACAATAATCCCGTCATCTTCGTCGCGCAACAATTTTTCAGCAGTCGTACTGGTGAATTCGGTTGACTGCTCCAACGTGTGTTGATTTCCGCTGAACCTTCGCTTCTTGTTTGCAGATCTGCGCACTGGAGTTTCTTTCGTTCCTTTCTGATGTACGTTTGGACTATTTTCACCCATTTTCAAAATTAAATTGTGGCTACGATGTGCTCTAAACGAGTGCTCGAAGCAGCTGCTCAAAGCGGACTGAAGTAGCCGGACTCTTACATTTGTGTCGAAGCGTTTCGTACGCACGGTCTTTTATACCTGCGTCGACTAAGTATTATGAATGAACACAAAGGCTATATTGTGAGTTCAGGCAACTGCGAGGCTCACATTCATATCTCCCGAGTCAGTTTACAATGACGTCAGATCTGGAGAATGAGCGCAGTCCGGCGCCCCGCCCCGTCAGCGAGGGTCGAGTTACAGGCTGCCGAGCAGCTGCGCTTTAGCAGCCTACCATTTTAAAAATATTTCAGAACCGACTCTAATATCGCAGTCGAGTTTTCGGGCTGGCAGTCGATGTAAAAATCGGGAGTCAGCGCACAGTTGCCTAGCAAGCAGGTCCTCACTCCTCCTGCTCTTATAAAATGATTTGGACAGCTAACTTGTACACTCGCTAGTTTACTCATTATTGTTAGCGAATATTTGAGTGAGCGCAAGTGGTTTTATGGTATGGAACTGTGATATTAAATAAATGCAAGATATTCGACTTGCTTAAGATAGAATTATAATATTATTTCTATTATATATACACATATATGAATCTTTCCAATTTCCCTATTTCTTTCTTTCACTTAGGTACCTCGGTGGAATACTAATAAATTGAATAAAATATAATTATCTATTTATTTAAATAATAAATAATATACAAATCAAAAACTCTTACACGAGATTTTGAATAGTCAACCAAACCCTACTCCTTGCGCTCCGTTTCCCCTATTTCTTGCTTTTTTTTATTCTAATCATAAATAATACGCAGTCAGTTCGACCTCGCTTATACTTCGACTTACGTCGAGTTTCTTGTCTAACTCCTTTCCATAAAAAGGATAAAATGTTTCAAATGTTTTGGGAGCGATAATCCAAAACTTAAAGTTTCGAGCACATATTATCAATCTGGTGACAGGCTTCTGCATTAGGCTCATATACGTGATTCTTTTATAAAACTTTCTTTCGGAAAGCTTCTCGAGCTGTTCTAATGCAGATTTATAACGTTTATATGAGGGGTAATGATACTCTCTCAGTTGATCAATATCTTCTTCGTCTACATATAGTCCTTGATGCTTGACTCGTGCCATTTCCTGTATTAGAAGTGGGCCCGTTTGGCAAGGTAATGGAGTGGCGTTAATATGCTTCGTAATTCGATGCTCGTCATAAAGGGTGTCTCCATGGTCCATCGTGAACTGCATTTTTCTGTAATTAGCCACTGGCTGTGGACGATGTCGCAGGTCGTAAGGTCTACGAGATAGGTTGGCCGCTCGCCGTGGATAAGGAGCTTTGGTCATTGGGATAAAGCAGATGCGCGGTATAAACGAGTGACAGAAGGTCTTTGACACGAATCAGCTTATGGTGTTGCCCGCTGCACGCTCTCAGGAAGCTTGGAATGGGCAGTTGCGCGCTGAGTGTCCGCCTCTAAGGTAGTTGAAGCAAAGGCCATTATTGGTCACCAAGCGTCCGCGCTCTATGACGGTGAGACCTTTGAGGGTGTCGCAGTGTCTAAGATAGTGCGGCTTTGGGCAGGTGGTGCAGGAGTTGCCGGTGCCTGCAGTTGCTGTTGTAGCGAAACTTCGGAGTGCCCGAGAGCTCGCCTGAGTACATGGAGCTTTTCTTGACGTGAAGGCGCGTCTCGCTTTGATCGACTTGAGAGTCAGGCAGTGGCGCTGTATATATGCAATCAACTGACTGCACAACGGGTAGTTCTCCATCGTCGTCCAGACAGTTCCGACAATCTCCTCCTCCCAACTGCGACTCGTGGTCGGGTCCATATTTAGGCTCGCGATTGTCACAAACCAGTTAGCCCACTGCGGGACGGCTCATCTTGCATCCTCCTTGAGGTGATCTTGCACCAGGACATGTCGCTGATCGTAGCGCGACTCGAGGGCCCCTAAACCATTACGAAATGGGGTGGTGGTGATACGAATGTTATCCAGGACCATTTTAGCCTCGCCCTGCACGTATGTTATGAGGAAAAAGAGCCTCTCGATGTTGATCAATATGGGATCGTCGGTGCACCAGGGCACAGAAGAGATCTCTGAGGGACTCTCAGTCCTCTCGTTGTCCGCTGAACTTGGGTAGCTCAATCCGTGGAAATCTATGTTTTCGGAGCTTACGGAATCGTAAAAAATAATTTCGAACGTTACAAACCCTTTTAAGGATGGTAGTGTGCCTATCTCAAAAGGGAGTGGATTCCACAGATGCGCACCTTGTACTTGGAAAGATCTTCGTCCTGTCTCAGTGCGCATGTGTGTAATCGACAGTGCTTTTGCTTCACCTCTTACAGGACGCTTAGATTCAAGTTCTTTAATGTTAATTATTTTGTAGGCGTTGATCACCATGAAAACCCCGTTTCTAGAGTCAATCCGTGTCCACCAAAATTTTTCCTTGTAAGGGGTGATGTGCTCATCCTTCCTAGCACCTAGAACGTATCGCACACATAAATTTTGCAGTCTTTGCTGCCGGCTACGTAGTTCTAGTACCACGTCGAGATACACTACAGAACAATTGTCAAGGTGTGGAAAAACAAGAGCCATCGTTAAGTGCTTGCGTAAATCCTGGGTGGTATACTTTCTAAAAAGCAACAAATTATCCAGTACCAAGAAGAGTTCTTGATTTGTATATTATTTATTATTTAAATAAATAGATAATTATATTTTTATTCAATTTATTATTTTTCCACCACAGTACCTAAATGAACGAAAGAAATAGGGAAATTGGAAAGATTCATATATGTGTATATAAAAGAAATAATACTAGAATTTATTTTAAGCAAGTCGAATGTCTTGTATTTATTTAATATCACGGTTCCACGCCATAAAAACAACTTGTGCTTACTCATATATTTACTAATAGTAATAAGTAAACTAGCAGGTATATAAGTTAGCTGTCCAAATAATTTGTATAAGCGCGAGAGGAGTGAGGTCCTGCTCGCTAGGCGACTGCGTCCTGACTCCCGACTTCTACATTGGAATTGCACCGCTGGCGTCGCTCAACAACCAAGTTCCCACTCTTCTCACTCCCTCTTTCATTCTCATCTCACATTGATGTAGGCATACATCCCTACTTTCCGCGATTCTCTTTTGTGCGGATATTCGCTTTGCGACGATCAGCCTAACGCGCAAACGCGATTTTCAATTCATTTATTCATCTTCACTTTATTTATCCTTATCATTCATTCTTTGCGTATATCAATAAAAAAATAGTATATAAAAGTATTCTAATAAATAAATAATTAAAATAAACAAATATTCATATTGTATCAATATGGACCGTTACATAGTTCCCCTAAATAAATTTACATTTTTCCACTTTGTGAAGGAAATAGAAATTTATTTAGCTTCCGAAATGTTTATGTATTATTTTATATAAAAAGTAATTTGCTTAAGTACGAGGTCTGTCCCAAAAGTATCCGACCTACCTCGATTTCTCGGCGCTTGATTTATTCTTCGTCATCCGGGGGGTGGCATCCTTCAAAGTAGTCCCCATTTGATTGAACAAGACGCTCATATCGATGTTTCCACTTATTAAAGCACTCTTGAAAGTCAGACTTCGGAATCGCCTTTAGTGCATTCGTCGCATTAGTTTCAACAGTCTGTTTAATGTCGAATCGATGTCCTTTAAGCGGCATTTTCAATCGAGGAAACAGCCAAAAGTCGCTGGGAGCTATATCAGGACTGTATGGAGGCTGGCGGAGCTGCGCAACACTGTGTTTCAATAAATACTGCTGCACAAGGTTTGATGCGTGCGCTGGAGCATTGTCGTGATGAAGAAGCCAGTCACCGGTTTCCCAAAGTTGCGGTTGTTTTCTCCTGATTGCATTACGTAATCTTTTCAAAACTTCAACGTAGTACTCTTTATTGATTGTCTGGCCTGTAGGGGCATATTCGTGGTGCACAACGCCCTCATAATCGAAAAAACAATCAACATTGACTTGATGAACGAGGATCACTGTCAACAGATGTGCGGCCACTTTTGAACCGCCTATACCACTCTTTTATTTGTGTTTTGCCCATACACTCATCTTTAAAGGCCTTTTGCAACATTTCAATAGTTTCCGCACAACTTTTACCGAGATTAACGCAAAAGTTTATGCAAATTCGCTGTTCGGTTCGTTTTGCCATTTTTAGCAATAAGCAAATTGCGACGAATGCAAAAAAGTCGTTGTAAACAAATACACACGCTGCGCGGGAACTAAGGCGTTTCATCGTATCTCATGCTACTGACGAGAAGGTTAGGAGTTGCTAGTAACGTTCGTACCCTCCAGAGGTCGCCTGAGTCTCTCCGCGCGAAGATATGAACGTAGGTCGGATACTTTTGGGACAGACCTCATATACTCATCTGTAATATTTCAACTTAATGTACTTTATAAAATGTCTTTTCATTATATTCCATTATTAATATTATATTTGTATATATTTACATTTTACACCATTTTCACTTTTTGCACTATAATTGTTTAGATTAAACTTTTTTTTACATTTTTTAATTTTTTAATACACTTAATTAAGCATTTCATTATTTACACTTTACATTATTAATTCGTTTTAAAAACGTTTTTAATAAATCGCGCACTTTTAACTAACGTACCTGTAACACTGCACCAATAGTTCGTCTGACCACCTCCACAAGCTGTAGCTTGGATCCATTAAAAAGTCGTCGTCTCCTTCTTCTGTTCTAGATCTCGTAGGCTAACAATTTATTCCTACTAGAATTCCTTACATTTTCTGTAGCTATACTGTGCATGCTAAGCAAAATGCAACTCACGTAGACACGACTGCGCATACCTCGTTATTTCTTGTTTTTGAAATTGGTCTTGTTTAATGGTCCGATTCCATCATTTCCTTTCTTACAGAAATGTTTCTCAACTTTTATAATTTTATCGTCATAATTAGATGTAACATTTTGATTCTCTAGCTCAATATTTTGATTTTGAATTTCTTCTTGGAAAAACACTTTTGATGTTGAATTTTGCAAATCTTCATTTTCTTGTAATTACTGAATTATTTTAGTTTTTGACGAACCACTTTCGATAATTTGACACTCTCTTGATTTTTTCTCAAGGACTTCTTCATTTATTTTGGAATTTACACTGGAATTTTCTTCATATAGTGTGTCCTTAATTAATTTAGTAGACGTCGAGGATTCACAAGAATTTTCGCTTTTTTGTGCCTCTGTCCCAAATATTGGTATCTGTTCCCTTTAATTTTCCTCTATAGACATAATCTGACCTTAAAATATTGCACTGAGCATTTTATAATTCAATTTCATCTTGTGGCGTTTTCATACTATTAATTTCAGTTTTCTTAGTTTAAAAACTTAGATTTAATAAATCTTTGCTATAATTTATAAAATTATTATGAGCTCGAGCTTTAGATATAGTTTCTTCTAACGATATTTTGTTATTTGTTTTGTAATCTTCACTGTCCATCCCCTCCGAAATTTCTTGTATTGAATTATAAGCATTTTCTCCTGAAGGAGCCTTTTTTATTGGTCTTGACTTCATATCAGATTCTTCTGAACTTTGAATAATGTAATCTTGTAAATGACAGTGATTAATATTTCGAGGTTTAATATCTGAAAAATTTCCATTTTATATCTCCTGAGTTTTAATTATACTTGATGATAATTCTCTTTTTACCTGATATTTATCGTCTTCTATTGACAAAAATTTCAAAAAATTTGATTGATCTTCTATCTTTTGCTAACGTAGATAATACCGAATATTAATAAGAAAATAGCCTATTATTCTTAGTATTAAATCTTTTACAAATACGATTCAATTTCTTTATCTAAGTTTAGTAATTTTGTAGCATATTCTACTATAGATAAATTTTAATTCTCTTCGTACAATCCGAAATCAAATTCTCTTATTATATTTTCAGTACTCATTTTGTTAGAAGTCTCTATGATTTCTATTTTTTGTGATTCACGATCATCTAATAGTATTTCATTCATTTAAATCAATTTTCTATCTTGATTTCTTAATCTCTCAAGAAATTCTTTTTTTTCTTTTCTTACTTATTATTGTTATTGTCAAGAACAAAATCAATAAGTTTCCATCAAAATTTTTTATATTCAAATTCACATAGATATAAGTCACGTAATCATTTAAATATAACGTTTGATTCATAAAAATGTGGTTGTAATTAGTTATTTGAAAACATACATATTTTATCATTTTTCATAAAGTTTAATTGAATAACTTTAATTCTATGCATTTTATTAAATTTTCGAAACTATATTTTTATGCAAAGAATTTTGAGTTTTGAACTCATTTTAAATTTTCTTTAATTGCTTATTTATTTATGAGTGCAGTTTCGGAGTTTATCCTCAACTTTCCTACCTCATGATTAATTATTTTCTAATGAATAACTACCTCCATGGGATTTACACTTATCCATAGAAAGATTTTGGTAACGGTTCAAGACGGTTTGTGACATCTTTCAGTACATATTCCCCCTTCACCTCGCTCCATTTGTTGATAATTTTTTGAAAACAATATATTTGATTGTTTCATTATAAAAATGCTAAAATTCATTTCAACTCAAAATGTTCTCTGCATGTAAAATCATTTGCCCATTCAAATTTAGAAAACCATTAAAGAATATTTTTCTTAACATTTTTCTTTATAAAATTTTATTTAACAAAAATGTTAAGTTATGTTAACCACATAATCATTATCAATATTTCAAAAGAAACTCATTTGAATTTTATTCTCTATATAAAATGTATCATGTTGTACGTTTTGCTTATAAACTTTAAGTTTATTATGAATATTATTAAACTTGTGTTTTAGTTTTCAGCTTACTGTCGATTCATTGTTAAATTAATCAGCTCCTTCTTTTATTCTCCAATTTATTTTTGATTTATTATTTAATAAATATCTTTATTTGTTCATTAATTTTTCGAATTTGTTTATTTATATAACTGAATTATTTATTACACTTTTTTGAGTTTAATTAAATTTTATTTTTAGTGCTAACATTTCATTTTAATTCATTTATTTTAATTAACTTTACTTATAAATTGCTTAAATTAAATTTTTTTTCCATTCCAATAAATTATCTCTTATATTAACATTATATTTTTTATTAACTCATCCTCTAAATTTTTAAACATTTTTGTCCAATATGGTTAACGTTGATATTCCCTTTTTGCTTCAATACTTTTAATAATAAACAAAAAAATATCAAGTCAAAAGTCGAAATCAACACATGTTGTTCTCTTCCGTATTTAAATGTTAATTTACGTTATTTATTTTTATAATTATAACTTATCTGTTGTACGGAATATTCAAATTTTTGCACATTTTACATACATCATTTATTTTATTAACCATGCAATATCAGGTTATCAATAAATTATTTTGAATTATCTTTATATGTCGAGGGTAGTTCAATAAGTCTTTAGAATGACCAACAGATGGCGCGCGAATCGCTCCAAATCATCTGTTTTCAGTCAGCACCACTCTCGACTAGATATATGGTGCAGTCACAGTCCACATCTTCTGAGTTTACGTGTTTTTATAACCAATTGAAAATAAAAATATTGCTTGTTAAGAAAAATGGAAAAAAACGAGTTCAGAGCGGTAATTAAACATTTTCATTTAAAGGGTTTAACTCCATATGAGATAAAAAATGAATTGGACTCAGTTCATGGCACATCTGCCCCTGCCTTAGCAACGGTTTATAACTGGGTAAATGAATTTAAGCGTGGTCGTACATCAATAAGTGACGAACCACGTTCAGGAAGGCCCGTAGAAGCAACTACTCCCGAAATCATCAATAAAATCCACGATATGGTGTTGAAGGATAGAAGATTAAAAGTGCGTGAGTTAGCTGAGGCCACAAGGATATCTATAGGTGCAGTTGTTTCAATTCTACATGAAAAATTAGGCATGAAAAAGCTATCGGCAAGATGGGTGCCGCGTTTGCTCTCAGCTGAGAATAAACGCAATAGAGTGGTCGCCTCTGAGGCTCTTTTGGCGCGCATAAGTCGGAATCCTGAGGAATTTTTTCGTCGATTTGTGATTGTGGATGAAACATGGATACACCACTACACTCCTGAGACAAAGGAACAATCCAAACAGTGGATTTCCACAGGCGAACCAGCTCCAAAGAAGGCAAAGACCGTAAAGTCAGCTGGTAAGGTTATGGCTACAGTTTTTTGGGATGCACGTGGAATTATACTTATTGACTCCTTGGAAAAGGGTAAAACAATTACTGGTGAGTATTATGCATCATTATTAGAGCAGCTGAAAGAAGAAATTAAAAAAAAACGACCACATTTGGCGAGAAAAAAAATTCTCTTTCATCACGACAACGCCCGAGTTCACACATGCTTCGTTTCAATGGCTAAAATTGAAGAACTAAAATTCGAATTGGTCGAACACCCACCGTATTCACCAGATTTAGCCCCCAGTGACTTTTTCTTATTTCCAAACTTGAAAAAATGGCTCGGTGGACAGAGATTTACGGACAACGAAGACGTCATTGCCTCTGTAAGTGCATATTTTGAGGAACTTCCGAAAACGCACTTTTCTGAAGGATTAAAAAAACTTAAAAAGCGATTGACCAAGTGTATAGAGCTCCAAGGAGATTATGTTGAAAAATAAAAAAAAATTTACCCAAAAAAATTGTTTTTATACTTTATTCTAAAGACTTATTGAACTACCCTCGTATATAAATAAATTATTGTATATAAACTACTAGAATTGGTTAAAATCTTAAAGCAAATATCACTAATAAACTATCCACAAAACAGCGAGCACGCCGTGTCACTTCTTGCGAGCTGAGCGTCTCTCTCTCTCACTTTGCGTGGGAAATCGCGGCTTCCCTGTCGGAAAACACGCGACCAACTTTCCAACGCTTCGACTCTCTGAATCTTCCAGAGTATTCACTTTCTATCACTAGGTTTTTTTTTTTTCAGCTCCGGATCGCTGACTGAGCGCCATTGTAAGAGTTCTTGATTTGTATATTATTTATTATTTAAATAAATAGATAATTATATTTTTATTCAATTTATTATTTTTTCACCGAGGTACCTAAATGAAAGAAAGAAATAGGAAAATTGGAATCATACATTCGCTAATAGTAATAAGTAAACTAGCGAGTATATAAGTTAGCCGTCCAAATCATTTTTATAAGCGCGAGAGGAGTGAGGTCTTGCTCGCTAGGCGACTGTGTCATGACTCCCGATTTTTACATCGATTGCCAGCCCGCAAATTCGACTGCGGTAGGAACTGCACCGCTGGCATCGCTTTGTACCCAAGTTCCCACTCTGCTCACTCCCTGTATCATTCTCAACTCACATGGATGTAGGTACGCATCAGTACTCTACTACTCACATCCGTGGCGATCAGCCAACATGATTTTCAATTCATTTATTCATCTTCACTTTATTTATCCTTATCATTCATTCTTTTCATACATCATTAAAAAAAATAGTATATAAAAGTATTCTAATAAATAAATAATTAAAATAAACCAATATTCATACTATATCGATATGGACCGTTACAACCCTATTAACATTTTTTGCAACGATGTCCACGTGTAGCTTCTACGTGAGTTTAGAATCTAGGATAACACCCAGGTTCGTAACGGTTTGTGAGAATGGGACGAAGACGCCATCTCCCAGACTGATTTCCGGCATACCTTGTGACTCAATACTATTAAAATACCTACACGAGCCGAAAGCAATGGCTTTTGTCTTAGTCTTCTTCAGTCTGAGGGCAACACCCTCGGCTCAATCAGCCACCGCTCGAGCAGCACGGAATAGAATCTCAACACCATCAGCGGTGTTTTCTGGCTCTATTTGAGTATATACACGGAAAAAGGTTTTCACTATAAAAGACGGTGCCAAGTCATGGCACATTTAAATACAGTGATTAATCACTGTAAATTTTCAGTGCACACAGTAGCATCTTCTTTCACGCTGACGTGCACCTTGTTTTACAGGAAGTGGCACGGTGTTTTACAGTGCCACGGATTGATAAGTGCGCGGCAGCCGGTTTCGCTCGAGAAATCTAAAGATGCACATTCGTCTACAACCATCTGCCGTATCGACTGTCCTTATCTAATTACGTTTTTGCTATGTATTGAAATAGTAGTTTGTTAATTGAAAAACGAAGAGTCGTCCCCAATTCTTCATAAAATAAGGAATATTTTGATACCTAAAAAATATTTAACATTTTTTCCTTTATGATAATCCTTTGAAACGCGAAAAATGACGTTAGGTTTTGCATTTCAAACTATTCTCGGAAAGAAAATAGTATTACGTACTTATTTAGGTTTGAAAATATTTTCTATTTTAAGAAGAATTGGGGACGACTCTTAGTTTGTCAATTAACAAACTACTATTTACGTAATTAGCAAAAATCTGATTAGACAAAGACAGTATATACAGCTTCCTCTCAAATCGACTATTTATTCAACCTAACGAACAACACTAACGCATTTCAATTTTACGAAAAAATACAAAATGTAAGTGATTCATAAATTATTGATCAATATTTTCCCAATTAAAATAGATGAAAACTACCCAACTTCAAAATGCATCTTGCATATAAGAATTTAATCTACATATTTAATACTTTGTTTGAGGACTTACTAAGACCAATACCTAATATCAAAATAATACCAAAATGAGTGTACATTTGTGTAAATTTGTGTATTCCTTGTTACGAAACACACATTTTTAACTCATAATATCAATTTGTATCAAAGTGAAAGATTTTATAAAAATTTGATATAAAATCATACACATTATAAAAAATGTAAACAGTTCTGCAATTAAAAGTAGGTATTTCACATAATTGAAACGTATTAGAAGTAGGTTCAAAGATATTTTCAATAATATAATTAAAAAGTTAATTAGCTTTTCATTATTTATAGGTTTTAAAAAATATTTCACTTGGCACAAGTTTCACACAGTTATACAGCGAAAAGTATTTCACATGGAAAAAGTTCCAACCATTTCATTGTTGGATGCTTTCGAAACCTTAATTTTGAGTAAAAGTAGTACTCCGTATACAACATTGATGAAACTTGTTAAAAGTGAATTAAAAGATTCATCCTAATATAATAATCATTTAATTAGTTTTTTATTGTTTATAGATTTTGAAAAATACTTCACTTGATACAAGTTCCCCACAGCTCTACGATGATAAGTATTTCACATAAGTAGAACAAGTTCCAAACTTTTCATCGTTGGATGCTTTTGAAACCCTAATTTTGAGTAAAAGTAGTACTCCACATACAATATTGATGAAACTTGTTAAAAGTGATTTAAAAGATTCATCCTAATATAATTAAAAATTAAATTAGCTTTTAATTGTTTACAGATTTTGAATAGTATATTGTGCAACTAGTGCGCGAAGCAGGTGATTTTCGAACGAGTAGCAAGTTTGTCGCCCGAGCGCAGCGAGTACGACAATCACACAAGTTCGGAAATTACCTGAGCGCACGTGTTGCACATACTATTTTTTTAAATGTGTGTGAGAAGGTCTTCATGCAGGCTATCCACGCATGAGGAACCGAGCTTCGCACACGGAGTTTAAAAAAAGTATTTCACATGGTACAAGTTCCACGCAGTTCTACGATGAAAACTATTTCACATACAAGTACAAGTTCCAAACTTTTCTTCGTTGGATGCTTTTGAAATCCTGATTTTTAGTAAAACTAGTTCTGCGCATATAATATTGATGAAACTTATTATATTTAAATTCAAAGATTTATTTCTATTACAGAAAATATTTTTTTTTATTTTAAGACGATCCTGTGAATCCTCTTCGAATAAGATTTATTAAGATTCTATACAAAGATCTACATGTACTAAATACCAAGGTTTCGATAACGATCCATCGAAAATACTTCGGAACTTGTAATAAATTAAATACTTTTCAAGGTCTGTAATCAATCAAAATTCATAAAATTTAATGCATTTGAAATTGTAACCCGAAAAACATTAACAAAATAGAAAAAAACATAAGAAACATTAACAATAGGCTATCTAAGTTTGTGCAAATTTTCATTAATAATCTTTATCAATAACTCACTTTTCCACAATAAACTTTTATATAAAAAGTATGAATACTTTTTTTACACTATTTGTATTTATATTTTTAACAGTACAAACCATAATTTCATGATGTAGTCATAATTCACAATTCTTAAATAGAGGGGTTATGTTCAACAAAAGTCAGTAATACACTCACATTATTATATTATTTATATATGTATACTACCAGGCGCCCTTGCGACGCTATAAGTGACAAAATTTGTGCCTGGAAATAAGAAATAGCATGCACTGTAGGGTAAAAGGCAGTGCACGGTATGGTGCTACCGCTTAGAGTGTATGAAGAGTAAGAAGCAGCACGCGCGATACCGAAAAATATAGTTCATACTTAAGCGTCTAAAATTTGAGTGCTATACACCGATTAATACGCTGCTGGCATCTATTTTTGTAGTGAAAACCTTGTTCCGTATATCTGTAGGTGGTCAGTATATAGTAGGTGTCTTATGCGTCTCGGGTCTTCTTCATCTAGATCTTTGTTGAGGTCGACGAAAAGCTCTTTGATGTCACTGATGTAAAGAGAGAACAGCAAGGATCATAACACTAATCCATGGGGCACTCCAAGATTAGTTGACAGCCTTGAAGACTTGGTGTAATAGCGCGGTAGGTTGGCTGGCGATATAGCGTCGAAAGCCTTACTATAGTCAAACAGCAAGAGTAGAGTTACTATTCTTTTGTTTATTGCTGTCCTTGCGGCTTCCGTTAGTCTACGTAGAGCAGTCTGAATCGAATTATTCGGTTTGTACCCGGACTGCATGGGGTCGAGCAGTTTAGCTTTGGTTATATATACGCCATTATCTGGTAATGCACGATTTTTTCCAAGACTTTTGAGAGAAAGCACAGTAGTGCAATCGAACGAAAATCTGACGCTGACGATGGTCTAGTACACATATTGAGCGGCATCAATCGTGCTCTCTTTTAGAGCTCCGGGAATATGCCCTTGTCCAGAGAAGAGTTTAACAGATTCACAACATGCTGCCCGATGACTGGCAGTGCTTTCGCAACTACACCTTGCGGGATATCATCCTCGCCCCTCGCTTGTGAGGAGAAGTGCGCGACCGCGTGCACAACATCGGCAGCGGTGACTGGATTGAATTTAAACCCGTCCTCGCTCGCAGATGCAATAAGATTTTCAATTTCAACGGGATCTTCATCGTTTGATATTGACACTCCCGTAAAGTAAGTATAGAGTTCCTGAGCTGTGAATTCATGCAACCTCCCTCTAGCTTCGGGAAGGAGGCCTAGGTTGCGCAATTAATTCCAACCATCGCTCTGCTGCTTACCTAGCAGTCTTCCTTGATAATATGCGATACGAGCTTGTTCTATTTTGACTAAGGATTCATTGTGCAACTCCAGAAACTCGCTATGAAACCGCGCATTACCAGTCCTTTTGTACCGCTTGTAAGTTGCGTCACGTTTTTTGTTTAGCTGTTCAATTTTAGCGTCGATCCAGGGTGGACTGCCCTTACGAGACTTAATTCGTTTCAATGGTTCTAAATTGTTAATTGCATCCAGCAAGTGCTCGTTGAGGCGGTCCAAGGCTGTATCGAGGTCGATGTGTCGTTCATTAAACATTGACCAATCGTATTCCAGCAAAAGGGATTGTAGTACTTCAGGTTTGATGTTCTTGTAATCCCTATACGAGAATGGATCATCAGATAAGGAGGGTACCTGCAAATTGATGGCCACGTCAAGAATGTTATGTTTTCTAGGCCATGTCGGTTCAAAGTTGTCGTGATCCGTTACAGTATCGTTGCTGTCCACTAGTATGATGTCCATCCATGTGTATGAGGTGTCGGCGTGATGGGTTGCTTTGCGTTGGACAATCTGAAGTGATAGTTCAGCAGAAAGCTTGCGAACAAACTTCGATTCATCGCTATCTGTCAACAGATCTACATTCAAATCGTCCATCATAATTTTGTGACTATATACGAGGGTAGTTCAATAAGTCTTTAGAATAAAGTATAAAAACAATTTTTTTTGGGTAAATTTTTTTTTATTTTTCAACTTAATCTCCTTGGAGCTCTATACACTTGGTCAATCGCTTTTTAAGTTTTTTTAATCCTTCAGAAAAGTGCGTTTTCGGAAGTTCCTCAAAATATGCACTTACAGAGGCAATGACGTCTTCGTTGTCCGTAAATCTCTGTCCACCGAGCCATTTTTTCAAGTTTGGAAATAAGAAAAAGTCACTGGAGGCTAAATCTGGTGAATACGGTGGGTGTTCGACCAATTCGAATTTTAGTTCTTCAATTTTAGCCATTGAAACGAAGCATGTGTGAACTCGGGCGTTGTCGTGATGAAAGAGAATTTTTTTTCTCGCCAAATGTGGTCGTTTTTTTTTTAATTTCTTCTTTCAGCTGCTCTAATAATGATGCATAATACTCACCAGTAATTGTTTTACCCTTTTCCAAGTAGTCAATAAGTATAATTCCACGTGCACCCCAAAAAACTGTAGCCATAACCTTACCAGCTGACTTTACGGTCTTTGCCTTCTTTGGAGCTGGTTCGCCTGTGGAAATCCACTGTTTGGATTGTTCCTTTGTCTCAGGAGTGTAGTGGTGTATCCATGTTTCATCCACAGTCACAAATCGATGAAAAAATTCCTCAGGATTCCGACTTATGCGCGCCAAAAGAGCCTCAGAGGCGACCACTCTATTGCGTTTATTCTCAGCTGAGAGCAAACGCGGCACCCATCTTGCCGATAGCTTTTTCATGCCTAATTTTTCATGTAGAATTGAAACAACTGCACCTATAGATATCCTTGTGGCCTCAGCTAACTCACGTACTTTTAATCTTCTATCCTTCAACACCATATCGTGGATTTTATTAATGATTTCGGGAGTAGTTGCTTCTATGGGCCTTCCTGAACGTGGTTCGTCACTTATTGATGTACGACCACGCTTAAATTCATTTACCCAGTTATAAACCGTTGCTAAGGCAGGGGCAGATGTGCCATGAACTGAGTCCAATTCATTTTTTATCTCATATGGAGTTAAACCCTTTAAATGAAAATGTTTAATTACCGCTCTGAACTCGTTTTTTTCCATTTTTCTTAACAAGCAATTTTTTTTTTTCAATTGGTTATAAAAACACGTAAACTCAGAAGATGTGGACTGTGACTGCACCATATATCTAGTCGGAAGTGGTGCTGACTGAAAACAGATGATTTGGAGCGATTCGCGCGCCATCTGTTGGTCATTCTAAAGACTTATTGAACTACCCTCGTAGATCGTAACATTCTCTCAGCTGGTCGACAAGATCCGAACACTTAATAAAGGCAATGCCAGGGGGTCTATAAATAACCGCGACAAATAGAGGCTCCTGTTTTCCATGCTGTATCTCACACATAATATACTCGAGCTTTTTGAGCCTGCCCGGTCCATTAGTTTTCGATTCAGTTAATACTTTGACCCCGTATTTGTCACGAATACAAAGTGCAACTCCTCCTCCATTTACATTTCTATCCTCTCGCACAAGTGAGTATCCCACGATATGATTAGGATTGTTTTCTACATTCTTATCATCCAACCATGATACGACCACACCGAATAGATGATATGATTTATAGCTAAGAAGTTGACGGACATGTTTAATGCAATGGCTAATGGAATTTGCATTAAAAAAAACCCGCTCTCGATTTAACTCCCTAGTCCGTTTCACGAGTTTCTACCGCATCTAGTCAATATTTTTCTGCTTGAATAGGCTGCTTATCGTTATCCTAATTATTGCTTTCGGTATTGCTGCTACTGTCTGAATTGTGTATGATGTGTCTCTTTAACTATTTCGATATTATTATTATTGTTGTTATTATTGTGGTTAATATGAATGCCATTGTATGAGTCTGCTACTGTACGAAGGTCAGAAGCAGATACGAACGCGTGAGCTTGCGTGCCCTCCTCTCATCGAGCGAGAAACTTGCTGCGTTTATGCCACACGAATTTGAATCCAAGATTCTTGGCAGTGCTGATGCCCCCTGCATCTGCCGTGGGGGTTTTGCCCCTCATCATAGGGTGAACGAGTTGCATGACTGATAATACTGCTAATAATATCATCTTTATTGAGAGAAGACAGGGCAGTGCTGAGAACCACGTAAGCGACCTCAACCGGATCAGTCTCAGCATAAGAGAAGTCGACGATACCCGTGATAATAAACTCAATGCCCTCATCACCGCTACTGTCTTCTCTCGCTGCATGGCTAGAGCCCTTTCCTCCATGAGCAAGTTCTGGGACATGATTCGATGATATAAGAAAGTGTGGCTAATGCGTTGCCAGTAACGTTTGAAATGTAGACGAATTAATTATAGTTTTAATTTCTCTCTTTTTAGTGTGTTAGATTTAACAAATAGATATGGAGCAACATATTGCACTTAGGAATATGAATATCACTTTAGAATAACAACAATCTGAATAAAGCAATTAAATCACTGAAACAATGATGATGAGTTATAAAATTTATATATAGCCAGTCTGGTACTGGTTCATAATTGTTATGGAATCACTGAAAGAAACACATTCTTGAGAAGAGGATTAATTTTTAATGAAAATATGTTATTTCAATAATAATTGATTTTTACTGAACTATATGCAGAACATGTCTATGTATAAAATTACACTATATTTAGAAATTATTTTTATAAAAAGAGCAACAAAAGCTCTTTTTATTATATTTGTGCATTTTCATGGCGACATAATCATATGAATTAAAAAATATATTGTTATATTTTCTAAATTTAATATTATGTGGATAGGGATACCTTAAATCAATATTTTATTCAATCATGTAACACCTAAATATGTATATATCTATCTAATAATTATGTGCGAATAAAACCTTGCTTTTAAGAAATGTAAAATATTTAGAATCAATTTAAAAATAATTTTATTATTACATTTTTTTAATTTTTGCAGAAATTACATAAAATAAACATTTTACGGTTCTTTAAAAAATGCACTGAGATATCTACCTCATGGTAGCGTGGAAATGATATCTTAAGATTAATTTATGTTTTCGATGGATTCCTAATAAACGAACCCAAAAACACCCAACAAGAAAGATTAAGCGAATACAATTGATTTTTAAAAATACGTCTGCCATGTGAATTCAAGAATCGAAAGATACATCCGCCATATTGAATGTGCCAATTTGAATTTTGTATTTTTAACGCCAAATTCGCGATGAGCGACCATAAAATCCTTCAAAGTATCAAATTTTATCAAAATATATTACCGTAGGAAAAACACAATTAAGTGTTAAGACATTCAACTGCCGTTCAAGCGGCACGAATAATAAACAAAATAATAAATTGATACCATTGAATTATTATAATTAGTAAAACATTTAAGTTTATGGAGAGTTAATTTATTATATCACCACAAGCAAATGTATGGATTATAAAAATTGTTATAAAAATCGTTGTAATACAAAAACGAGTCGATGAATCTACAAAAAATAATTATTTGAAATCTTCATCAAAAGATACAAAATTAGCTCCGATTCGTAACAAATTACCGTATAATAACCAAAAAATAGGCTACCATAAATAAAAAAATATATAACCACAAATGTGTTCAAATATAAATGACCTCATATTCTAATCAACAAACTCAGCCAAGAAATAGTGGAAAGCTACCGTTTCCATCTTAATTTATTTATATAAAGATTTTCCATCATGTTTCCAAAGTATCGCCGTTTTAAAAAAAATGACGTTTAAGTGTATAACAAAAGAAGGAAAATAGCTTCTAAAAATCTTATGCTCTTTCAAATGCTTTTACACTGAAGCGATCATATTATTTCTCATATCAAAATAATTTAACTCATTGATTTTAGACTAACGTAAAATAGAAAAATCGTTATAAAACAAAAACGAAAGGGGCCTGCGGCGGCTCAGTCGGTAGAGTGTCGGATTCCCACGCCGGTGACCCGGGTTCGAATCCTAGTCTCTGCCGATTGATACAAGCACCTCTGTAAAAATTACATATGCTTTGTTTACAAACAAACTGCAGACCCCCGTCGTCGATTAGCACCACATGGGAGCACAAACATGGCGACGTTAATTAAAAAAAAAAAAAAAAAACGAGTCGATAAATCTTAAAACTTTATTTTAATTCCGAATCCTGATTAATGAACGAAAAAAATGAGTCCCAGTTAGAAAAAAAAGCGCGATATATATAATCCTATATGACTAAATATTATCATCAGTGTTGGATAGTAAATAATTACAAGTAACGAACTTACCAAGTTAAGTTACTTTAACTATTTGGAAACTTGATTACTTTTTTTATTAATAACTTGTAACTTAATTAGTTACATTTTGAGTGCTAACTTGTAGCTTTTTGTTTAATAAAAAATTAATTACTTCAGTATAACTGTTTGTTAAAACTATATACTTGAATAACTTATGTTTAGAGTAGCTAAATAAATACAAGTCCTACTTCAAGGATAAACATTTTCAATCTACAATAAATGTTAAACAGTGTTGATTTTTTAGTTAACTCTTATCTATTTCATAAACCACAATAAAACCATTTATTTTCAAAGTCCCGCTACACCAACGTCTACAGCATTGAATTTTAAATTATGCAATCTTTTGACGAAAAGTGTTAATATAATATTTCTTGTTAATCTTGATAATTTCAGCACCTTAGAAATTTAATCCAAAGATCGTAGATCTCACATATGATCTTGCCTATCTAAGTCTTTTTTATTATTCACATTTTAGATACAACGAAAGTTATGTATCTATATTGATATTTTTATTTTTCCGATCAAAAATAAATAGTTAATATTTTTTTATCTTTTAGAACAAAATTATCTTACTTGAGCTTAATTTAACCTTTCTTAAAAGTTCTATTTCAGAAAATTTATGATGTTTATGAAGCATTTTTTTGTTCAAATTTTTTTATTATTCTTTGTAGTAAATCCAATCAATTTTTTAAAAAATATTAAAGAAATTTAGTCAAAAAATCGACTGGTAGTCTTTCTTTGGATTTAACCCAGACCTGCCCCCTTAAGGTGACTCTCTAGTGATATTCGACAAAAAATTGGAAATAATTTTTTTTGTTTAAACAGTATAACGGATGAGTGTAATTAATGGATATTATTACCCGTTTTATACCGGCGCACGGCTCTATAGCGCGCCGCGGGTGTTTTTCAACCCAACACCTATCGTTATTTGCGTGAGTCACCGCTCGCTTTTCCTGCCGGTGAATCTTCTCTGCTACGGCGGTGTGTCTGGCTACCCAACGGTGGAGATTTCCCATGTAACTGAGGGGTAAGAGGGAAATAGGACCCGTCGGGATGAGCAATACGAGTAGAAATAAACGCGAGGATGATACAGTGCGATTAGGCTATTTACTAGCTTTAAATATACATCCGAACCATACAAGATGAGGACGTGGCCTCAGCGATCACGCACGAGAGGACGACGGTACTTGCCAAGACGCTGCTGTACCCACCCGCACGACGACAAAATGCCAGTATCGCTATACTGGCAATTGTGTACTTACTTTCGCTACGGACGTGAGCCCTTCGTGGCTCACGGGCGGTGTGCGGATCTTCGACGGTCTCGCGTCTCTCTCTCTCGCTCTCTCACACCTGTTGCCGCTATGCTGAAGGCGAGCCTCGATCGCTTGTCGTCCCGGAGATGTGTAGTCGCAGGTGCCCTTTGTCCCACTGGAAGAAGTAGTGAAGGAGGTAATTCTTCGGTGCCGATGCTCACGCTTTCTGCCGCACATACACTCTCTCCTACACCCAGCACACAAGCACAAGTCTCGCGAGAACGGCCGCGGAAGTTATATCGAAACGCATGCGGAACAGCTGAGAGAAATCTGGCGATCGTATGGTCGTCAGCAGCCCTCGCGGCGCGAGAAACAGGGTATTCCAGATCGGAAATTCGCAAGCGCGCTCGCTTGTCGCGTATGTTGGCGCGAATATTCAAATTCATTACAGCCCCCCCCCCCTCACCCTCAGAGTTGACATATTGCCGCGATTGTGACCCTGAATAAAACCCATATGCTACCGAAAGGGTAGGTGCGATTTGCAGGTAATGAAGGTACGCAGGGAGGAGTACTTTTTGGGGTCTTTGGGTCTTTTATTGTAGCTGACCCTTTTGTTACAACTCTAAAACAAATGAAGGTGAGGAGTTATATAAAAATCCAGTAAAAATAGAATGTAGGCCAGGGCTACGCGGCGGTGCTTGGAACACCAGTTCACCCGCTACTCTCGGTTCACTTGGGGATGGCAGGGTGGAGTAGTCTCGTGCCGTACTCCGCGCTTCTCCAAGAAATCTTCTATTACACGATTCATGAACTTGGTGCCGTTATCCGATAGAAATACTTGAGGATCACCGGGTCACAATAATACCCTCTCGTGGAGGTAAACAAGTCCTGAAAGACGAGTATATACTCGTAGCCGAGCGCAGTCCTTAGCTTCCGGCCCATTACGTTGCCGGCCACTACCAGCCATGGGCGACTGATATTGCCCCATTAAGCCTGCCGGTGCCCGCTGCTCCACTTTGGTCTGCTGACACCTCAAGCACCTGCGTACGTACTTCTCTACGCCCACATACATCATGAGCCAATAATAATGTAGGGTGACATACGCGAGAGTTTTCTCGCATCCCGCTGTTGGCTCATCATGGCATTCCCACGGGATGTTATTACGCTCTTCTGACGGTACCGCTAGAGGTAGGATTTGGCCAACGAGCGCGTTCACTTGCGCTTGTTCTTCTTTGCTTACATGCGCGAGGCCTACGGCGGAGATTGCCAATGCACTGCATATCTCGAGTCCTACCACCTCTAGTAGCACGATCGCCTTCGTCTCTTTGATAAAGAGCGTATCATCTTGGGCGTCATGCACTGCGCTGGACAGCTGCATAAAACTTTTGCCGACATAGCAGTCATAATCCAAATTTGGTAGGATCGCTACTCGAACGTCCTTCTTTACACCCCCTAGCAGTGGGCTACTTGTCGGAGTAGCAGCTGACAAGATGTCGAAAGTATCCTGGAACTTGACACGCGGTCTCTGTGTAGGTCCGGGCATGCGGTTGTTCGTCGTTTCCAGGCATACACTAGCTTAAACTTCATTCCAATAGTTCTATCTTTAATCTCGTTATGCTTGTCCAGTAAATCGGACAAAATATCGAGCCACTTGTAGTTTCCTTGTAGACTAAACTTTATCCACAACTTGTTTTTCAGAGTACGATTGTAGCATTCGTAAATGGATGCTCATGAGGTTCTGGAAGTTCGAATTGTATAACTCCTTACCTCTGTTTGTATGGAAATTTTTTGATACTCGGCCTTGCGCAATACGGACTTCATCGCTGCTGTAACTTTCTCTCCAGTTTTTCGCTTGATCGGTATAGCCCATGCATACTTGAAAAACACATCTATGATGGTGCCAATGTCTGAAGATCTGAAGCCTTTGTTCTCATAAGCATAAGGCTAAATCTCCACCAAATCCGCTTGCCAAGTTTTATCCATTCCTCGTACATCGTACTTTCGACGTGAATAATTGAGTCCAGCAGGTTTATGAAGCTCCTTCACCTATAATGCTTTTTGGTGCACCATCGTCATTACTTTGAGTCTCTACCTTCTGTAATATTTGATTGTGAAATTTGAAATAGCATATCGTACGATGTTTGAACAGCTTCATCAATTTTTTTCTTTTTATTTTCGTATTCCTCCTTAAAACACTTAAGCTCCAATTTACATGGTCAAGTTCAGACCTAAATCCAGCGGTAACTTGGTATAAGCTCCGATCTTTTGATTTAATCAAGCTTTATAGGGTATGTAACTTGACGGCGTCACTCAGCTGTTGAGCCGTGGCAACATTGCACAGTCTCTTATTCTGCAAGTCGTACTGACCATCAACTGTAATTCTGTATCCGATGCCGGGAGGACCTTGATTTCCCTCGCTTGGTTTAAGATTACGTCCGAACACGTCGACACTCATCTTGATACTGAGACAAGTATTCTCTTGCACCTCAATATATATACCCTACTTCGCGGAGCTCCTCCATGATAGAGTGCATCTCGTTGACGTGACTCGGATTACCAGCTGAGTAATCGAAGACGATCCCAGTTCATTGTGATCATTCCAGTAACCGTAATGCATTATTGTGTCTCTCTTAGCAATTTTGTATTGAGGCTGTCCTCTACCTTCTTTTTTGTTAGAGAATAGAAGATTGATAATATCCTTCAATTTTTTGCTATTGTGATCACGAATAGATTCATCGCTCCTGTAACGTTTCTTGTGGGCGCTCATTGTTTCGAGAATACTACAATATTTCTGCAAATCATGTGAATTCGCAACTTTCCGATCAGGTTGTTTTGCAATGAGAAGATCCATCAATCCTATGGTTTTCAGATATCTCACATCTTTTACCTTGATAATGTCAACTTGAAAGTATATAGGTAAATTATCAATTGTGAAAATATCGCCATCTTTACGCACCTCATAAATTGTGTCCAAATTCACTCCACGCTTAAGCATATGCATGTACTTTTTTTATAGATGATACTTCTTCTTCTTCTAATTCACTAACAGGTGCTTCGAAGGGTGCATCGTGAGCTAGTACAGTATCATTCTCCAAAATTTCATCGAAACTCTCATCGAGACTCTCATTAGGCATGAAAGTTGTATCTATACTCTTATTAAGATCCTCCTTTGTTTTTGCCTTTTTGGAGCGTGATAATCCATTTATTGCGGATGGTTATTGTTGTTGAATTCTTGATGTCGTAGCAACAAGTTTTTGGAGGGGGTCGATTATTGTTTTGAAAGTCTCATCCATTGCTCTCTGAAAGTTATTCTTTCCACACTTTAGATAGTAGTACTTGTGTTTAACAACATTTCGTGCTTTGACGAGCTAATGAAGTATATTCTTCTTTCGTTGAATATCAGCCATGTTGTCGCTTCAAGATCCAGTGATAGACTGATGAATGATGCTCTATACGCGCTATATTTATAACAAAACAGTCGAAGCCCTTGCGATATCTACCAGTATTGATAGCGCTATCCTTATAGATCATAAGAAATCCGTACTTATCATCTCTCCAGCACATTAAGCACAATTCCTTGAATTGTGCAAAAGTTATCTTAGAATTAACGTGATCATCGTATGAGTGTCTAAGATTTACACCATTCTGTTGGTAAATCATCAATAGATTGACAGTATCTCGCACAAGATGTTTCGGTATATGAGCGTACGATTAACAGAGATAGCAGCAGTCGTCCCATGCAGAAGTATGCTCTGATCTTGTTTTGTTTTTCACAGACTACGTAGTCGAAGATTATGATCGAGTTGGTTCGCGCCTTATTAGGACTTACGACTTCCTCGTGATCACTTAAGAGAAAATACTGTATACCATCCGAGGGTTCCAAGAGTTCTACTAAGAATTTGTACTTGGACTGATTCAGCGACTTAGAGTAGACGTAGACATTTCCAAATCTTAGTCCAATAGGATGTGTTATGAGTGCTAGTAGACTGTTGGTTATACTATCTGGAAGCAAGTCTCCATGTCGTTTGACTGTTTGGTTCTGCTTCACGATAGCGTCAAAATTCACTATCGGGAGCTTGACTGATTGCTCCTTGAAATTCATATACACTGCACAAGATCTTGATTACGACTGAGCGTTCAGGTATTAATAGAGCGCTTATATAGTCTGCGACTCAGTTAAAATCTGACCGTTTAGGTATATAAAGAGCGCCTACGTAATCTGAGGCTTAGTTACAATCTGACTGATTAGGGATAAATAGAACGCTTACGTAGCCGGATCATCAGTTACAATCTGACATTTGAAGTGTCGTGATCGTTTTCAAGCGACAGCGACGATGAGGTCGTGGTTTTGTCAACAAATTCATCAATAAGCTTCCAGTTGAACTTCACTAGCCTAGCTGCCAGTACTGCAGTCCTGGTACTAAATCCTCTGGACGTAGCCTGCAAGGAGCACGATATAGCTTACTCAAAAAATTGTGAGAACATTGAGTTTAAAAACACAGCTGACAGATTATTAGCTGATAAAGTTTGGCAGAAAGTTTTGACAAAAGACTCCGGAATTGGTGAGAAGGCAGCTACTTGCGCTATAACGAACACCATGAAACTAAAGTCTAAACTTGGAATGGGAATGAAAAATAAGTCATCCACTACTCTGAATACAGTAGTGAAGGCTGCTTCTAAGTCTGTTATTCCAAGCAACAGTGCTCGCAAGGTCATTACATCTGCTCTGAAAGGTGCTCGCACAGCCGTCAGAAAAGCAGGTGGTAAGCGCAATGTAATTATTCCGCGAATTCTACCTGTCCCATCCAAAGTTGGAGGATATTATCATTTTTCGTACCTATATTTGCCGGCTTAAGTGCTACCGATGCATTAGCAAATGCTGCCAAATGTCAGTTACAGGAGACTCGGAGACATAATCAAAATATGGAGTATATAGCTCTCGGTAAAGCTCTGTATCTGAAACTCCATAAATGGGACTCGGTCTCCATCTAAAACCTCATACTTGAAGTGGTTTAAGAAAGAAAAAACAAGATCCTCAAAGTAAGATTACCTGATATAACAAAGTATGCTAGAATTCTAAGAATTCTAAACTTCCGAGGCGTATTCATGAGAAACGCATTGCCAACCAGTGGGCCTCATGACAGGGAATCTGCTATAGTCAACTTGGATGATGCGAGTGGACCTGGAACGCACAGGGTAGCGTACCGCAAAAATGGCAACGATGTAGTTTATTTCGAGAGATCTTCAACCACCCTTGGAATTGTTGTTATATCTAGAGGTGAATGGGATCAAGTACAATCACGAAAGGTATCATAATTTGATAAATTCAATTGCGACCATCTTTGTCTGAAATTCGTATGTAATAAGCTGGATCATCATGGGGTTATATAAAGGTGTGTACGAGCTAGAGTCGTCCAGTCATTATGAGTTGAACTTCACTGATTGAACTTTCACCGCATAAGATTTACGTTCTCGGTTTCGTTGAACTTTTGACCTTTAATTTGATACCTAATATTGATTTGGGGTAGCAACAAGTTTTACGTGGATACAAAGAAAATTGTTCCACCAACGGGTAGTTACGAGATTGAAGATACAGACAACTATCTTCGTGAAACGTTGGCTACAGAGGGTATATCGATCAGCCTGAAACCCAATAACAACTCACTTAGGAGTGTAATAAAGTGCAGTCATACGATTGATTTTCGACTGCAAGACTCTATTGGTTAACTGTTGTACTTCACTCAACGTCTTCTACCGAAAAACGCCACACACAACTTCGATCATTCAGTGACTATTCTCAAGGTCAAAGCTCTGAGAGTCAAGTGTAACATCACCTCTGGAGCCTGTAATGTGTATATAAACGGACGTAAAGGGCACACTATACACGAGTTCTTTCCTGCAGTTCCTCCAGGATACAATATCATCGAAGTACCATCGCAAGTCATTTACCTTCCGATCATCTGCAAGTGCGCATTGTGGATCAAGATGGAAATTTGATTAATTTTCGAGGAGAGATAATTACCATCAGGCTACATCTAAAGCAAGCGTGATGGGAGTCGTCTAAGGTACAGGGTATACAAGCATACCAGCATGTCGCCCAATCATCAGTCGCAAGCGAGTTACCAAAGCGCTAACACAGAAAAACGTTCAGTTTCTAAAAAGTCTCGGCTTAAGAATCGTCGTCGCCCATGGTGGAAAGTAACCTGTATATTATTCTGCTGTTTACGGAAAATTGGAAAAGATTCTGAACATACAGTTACCTGTGACGTACGATGAGCCCGTAGAACATTACGAGATAAACGCTCATCAGTCGTATACTGCTGCAACCTTCACAGCAGTGATGAAATTCAAATCGTCATTCAGCATCAAGACTTGTCTCATTTACCATCACGCACTTCGCTACATGTATACGGTAGACTAGTCAAAGCAGACGGGACTGATGTGGAGAACACGAGATTAACAACGCCATCTGCCATATGTTCGAGGAAATCCGTTACAAGATCAATGCTCTAGAGATCCATAAATGCAAAAATGTTGGTTTAACCAGTCTCATGAAAGGATGGGTATCGCACAACCCCAGTCAGAACTTGATCATTGAAAATGCAGGCTGGATCGACGTCGAAGAGACTTATCTGCTCACCAATGGCAGCGGCTACTTCGATCTAACCATACCTCTGAGCATCAATCTCGGCATCGCCGAAGACTATCACAAGATAGTAGTTAATGTCAAGCATGAACTCATACTCACTAGATCGAGAAACGAATTGAATGCGGTTATTCAGGCGGCAATAGCACAGAATCATTCACATGTTTACAAAGAGTTCAAAATCGATCTCATGAGAATCAAATGGCTAATGCTATGTATAGTGTTATCTAATGCCTACAAATTACATCAGCGGGATTTCATATACAAGAGTAGACCGATCGGAATAAGTTTCCGTAGTTGGGACTTGTACGAGTCCCCGCTACTTTCAGCCTCATCGAAACACGTTTGGACAGTCAAAACGTCTAACTAATTGGAAAAGCCACGTCTCTTCATACTAGGCTTTCAAACGATTAGTAAGAGTCAGAGAGGTATGAATGCTAGTCGTTTCGATCACAGCAATATAAGTAACGTGAAACTTTTCACGAATTCGCAGTATTACCCATATGGAAATTTAAATCTAGACATCGCTCGCAATTAGTATGCCATATTCTACGACATGTATGCGAACTTTCAAAAAGTATATTACGAGAAAGTTGTCGATCCTATACTGAACAAGCAAGACTATATATATATCACATGTACCGTTCATCGTGATCGATTGCTCAAAAGAAAATGAGTCTTCGATAAGCGCGCCAGTGGACGTTCGTCTGGAATTTAAATCGATAAACAATTTTCCAGCTGGAACATCTACTTATTGGTTAATCTTGCACGATCGTATAATCCAGTACAATCCTATAAGCGGCGATGTGAAGAAACTTGTTTGAACTTGTTTATAGAGAGATGGTGCTGGTGGTGGGGGTAATGTTAGAGGTGGTCTGGGTAGACGTCGAAATGGTGGGGGTAGTCTTATAAGAAGACTTTCGAGCGCCAAAAATCATTCGTCTTCGAGATGGAGTACTTGGTGGATATGCAAGGCTTCAAACAGCCCGTTGAAGACTTCATCCTCAAGGAGTTGGTGATTGTTCCTCTCAACGACGACGATGGCAACAGTGAACCTCTCGCACGTCTCTTTAAAGTGCCCTATCACTGGCGCAAGCTCACTAACAAGTACAGAAAGGAGAACTTATGGCTGAAGTATAACTACCACTGATTATCCTGGTATTCGGGGGAATATTTCTATATTCAGGTAGGTGAGAGACTTCGAGGAGCTTTACAGAATGCCAGCAGAGTACCCTTTATGGGCTTCTTCAAGAAGAAATGGTTGGAGCGGTTTAAATTCAAGTTCGAAGTCTGTGTTATAGCAGAAATGGGCTTTTCTCAAACTCTCTTCACAACGTCAAACTGGTGAAACGCTTCTTCAAGGAGAGCAGTACTCCATTGGAGCTGGGAGAGACACAAATAGAGTGTGAATAAGGAGATGAAGGTTGATGGAGGTATCTATGAGATGTGGTTGTAGTTGTACCTCATAGTTGAGGGAATAGGTTGCGTGCCTCAGCCCATCTCATTTAAAAAAAATCTATGACAAACGATGTTTACCTTCAGTCAGTAATTCAGTTGGCTCTGTATTATCGACAAGTTCGTTAATTTATCTTAAGGGGGCAAACCACCTGTAAATTGTCAAAAAATCGTTTTTTTTTATTTACCTTATTTATAGGAAATTTCCCGTAGAATAAGCTCCCGAAAACCGTTTTAAGATATCATAATTCCTTTTAAAGTTACAATATAAATACTGAGACAGCTTTTTTGCCGATTTTGCGTAAATTCGGTATTTTATCAATTATTATTTATTTTATTATTATTTATAACTAAATGTTTGATTGATTATTTTATTTAGTTATAAAGCAATAAAATATAATGTAATTGGAACCAATTTGAAGGCTAGAATTCTTCAGCGCCACTACAGGTGAATAGTTGAACTTACATGCGTTTGAAATAAAGGTCGATAAATCAGATAGAATTTTTGACTAACCTTACCCGTACATTTTTGCTACTTTTGACAGTTAGCTTTTATGTTTACAAACCACCTGTTAGTGAACACAGCTAATATTTTTATTGTACTGAACTTATACAGTGTTTTAATTGCATTTGACAATTTGTGAATGTGTGTGAATCAGTGTAGTGAAAATGTCTTCCCAAAGAGATACAAAAGGAAGATTCCAAAGTACTCACCCTGACCAGAAATATTCTCGAGGTATAAGCAAGAAAAGGGTTAGAGAATTTTTGACTAAAAAAGAAGAAAGCCCACAAAAGAAACCAAGACTATCCACCAGCTCAGCGAGGAAACTCCAAAACAGAAAATATGAAGACTTATCAAAACCAGAGTTGCTGGAAAAGTGCCTTGGAGGTTATACTCAAAACTCCAATGAAAGTTTTAATAATTCTGTGTGGAAGTTAGTGCCAAAAACATCTTTTAGTGGCTTGACGGTTCTCAAGATTGGTGTTTTTATTGCTGTGACCAGCTTCAATGAGGGACGTAACAGTTTCCTCAAGATCATGAAGAAACTTAACGTCAATCCAGGAGATGCAGCTGTGACTTGGGTGAATACCAGCGATGACTCCAGGCTCTTCCATGCAGAACGAAGAGCACTTGCCAGCACAATAGAGGCTAGGACCATCAGGAGAAGAGCACTAGAAGGGATCCCAGAGGAATCTTATGCAGCAGGAGCGTACTGAGGTATTTCCAAATAATGTAATTTCATCTAGATCAAAATTATTGATTTTTTTGTTATTCTTTGTTCCAGCCTGGTTGTACTGACTCTCAGGTGACAGGTGAGGTTATTGAGGCATAACATACTACCAAGACTAATGCTTTTGGATGAAGATGAAAAAAAGATAAGCATGATTGACTGAGTTAAGTATGATAAGTACAGTTTACTCAATTTATTCATTTTTGTGTTTTTTTTTCATTTCAGGTTATTCAAGGAGGAGAAAGACTCATGGGACTCCACGCACCAGAAAATATTGATGTACACTGCTGCAGATGTTTGTCTGCTACGTTGAAAAGAAGAAAAAAGTAGTTGCAATTGATAAGATGAGTATAAATTATATCTATTAGAACTTGTAACTTAATTGTTAAATAACTCTAAATGTTGTTTTTATCAATTTCAGCTTACTGTCCGTAAGATTCCAAGTGAACGCATGGACAGATTGGGCTCAAAATTTATGAAGATACTCATTATAGTAGTACTTTTCATATGAGCGTAGGGATTTTGATTTGAACGAGTAGAAATTTTTTTACATCTATAAAAGTGATAAAATTATTAAAAAATAAGTGTTATATTGACAATGTTCATATAAAAAAATACTTCTACTCGTTCAAATACTACTATAATGAGTATCTCCATAAATTTTTAGCCCAATCCATCCATGCGTAGACTTGGAATCTTACGGACAGTGCTAAAAGTCTTCGAAAACAGTCTGGTTTGCCATGGAGGCATAGAAGGTCCAACAAAGGTAAAAAATATACAAATTGGTAGGTTTTTATGTATACTTTGAGGAAAAAAAACCCTTATTAAAATAAATATTAAAATAAAAATTCTTAATTAATTTTTTTGTTTCTGATTTTAAAGGTGGTGTGCCCCCTTAAGACAGTAAAAGTTTAAATATTCCGCTCGAAATTATTCATCCCTCAATCGGTAATGCAGGTTCTTAGGTTATCGGTTGATGGTATAGGTGGATTATCGACCCCTCAACCAGCAATGGGGTTCCCCTACACTAGTAATTCAGATTTAATCATTTAAATTTCTCGCTCAGAATTGTGACACCCTCGTGTTTGTCGCCTCACGAAGAGCGACCGCCTTTGCCGACAGGCGGGCGGTAGCACGATCCAAGGAAGCAGCGTCTAGAGCCGCGAACGCTCTACTAGCGTCGCAAACCGCGCTGCCTCCTCCCAGTCCCAGCCTAGCTGCACAGTCGCTCGCGCGACTTCAGGCTCTATCTGCCTCAGCGCATTTCTGTACATATTATATATTAGTGTAATATAGTATCAGCTACAAACATAAAGTGGTGTCCACCCTTTTTACTCTCCTGTCTTCTCTCGCCTTCCCACTCATCGGCCGACATTACTGCACCAGCTAGAGCGCCACCCCGCTCTGGCATAATTGAGGGAAAGATCTCCACACCACCCTCACAGAGTTACCGATAATACAGATAATTGTGATACTCTCGGTTGGTAATACAGATTCCTGGGTAAAGTTATATTTGACAGGTAAATAACCGACCGTCGGTAAGGTAGATACAAGTGTTAATTGGTAATGTGGGTTCCTGGGTTACCGACCGAGCAACCCGAGCATCAATCCAAGTGAGCGAGAACTCTCCTAGCTTATCTACTAACAAAAATTCGATCGTTTTTTTGATTAATTGATACTTTAAAGTTTATTTATAATACAATTTCTAATAAAATAACGGTATGTATATAGCAATTTTGAAACAAAAACACATATATTTTTCTAAACTATATAATAAATAATCAAGTAAAATTAAAAGCGAATATTATTTATTTCTAACCATAAAAATATGAAAGAATTTTCTTAGAAGTGCATGACAATGTGGTGTGCGCAACGGCTATTTTGAATACAGCCCACTTTTACTCAAAAAATAAGATATTATGCTGAATAACTTTGAATATAAAGATTAAAAAAAGTTGAAAATTACTATGCAAATTTATATAATCATAACAAATACTCCATGTAAGCTCCAGGCTTTTAAAATTTAACAACGAGATTTTTAAATTATCACTAGTGTGCCACAAGAGTTAACGTCTTTACTGCGGTTAAAATATCTCATAATGATTAATTTCTGTAATTGACACTTATTACTCTATTCTTTACAGTAAAAACATTGCAAAACCATTTGCATCAGTTTATACACAGGGAATATTTTTCAATTTCTCTGAATGACAAAGCTTTCGAATCTATATCCAGCTTTCGGTTTGCTTATTCATATAATATTGCCATTAAATATTTAGAATTAACTGCTTACCGAGGTTCGAGCTTCAAAATGAAAATGAAGGCAAACAGCTAAAAAATTGTACTTATTAAGAAAAATGGTAACTAGACACTGCTAAAATTTTAAGTCATTTAGAAAGCTTGCTAACAAGAAGAAATTGGATAAAATTTTTTTTAAATAATTTATATGTATATATGAATTTTATGTTGACTACCATATCTTTTAAAAAAAATTCTTACACTGTTTGAAAATTTTACAGCAATCTTAGATAACAATTCTATATTTTATAAAAAAATCGCCGATTTTTTTCATGAATTTTTTTTTGTTTTTCCGTATATAAATACATTTTTTTTTCTTTATACTACCATATCATTACGAAAATCTTCCTGATTTATTTTAAATCTGTACAGTAAGCTTAATAAACATTTCTTTGTCAAGTAAAAAAATTTAATTTTTCTCTTTTCTTATAAAAATTGTTTTCTTTTTTGATAATAATAAGTCAAAAGATTAGTATTTTTTTTTTAAATGTGACAGTCCACGTCAATCGGAACCCCGACCTGCCCAAAATTTCTTTCGACTTAAAACTTTTTAAAAATATGAAAAATTTAGCATTTTTTATTTACTTTTGATTCGCGCGTGGCTATTTTTAAAATTTCGTTTTCAGACGGAGCTGCACGTTCCCTAACCTTAAAGAAATACTACGTTACGCATTGATCAAACTGTTAGAAATCACATACGGTGGTCCTCGACAAAATTCAACCGAAACGTGTTTGCACTTTGGATTTTCCTTTTGCATATGATTTGAGGCCCTTTCAGGATCACATTTCAATAGAAAATAAAATCGAGGAATAAGCACTTTTTTTAATTAATTTTTGAAATTTTTTTATGGGTATTCAATGGCGAAAATTTTTTTTCATGGGTAATCTAGAAAATTTATTTTTATTATAGTGTTTAACAATTGAATTATACATTAATTACATATGTACAGTACACTTTCTCGAAAATATATACAGAAATAATCACATTTTATGCTGCAATGAAAGCATAATAAGATTAATAAGTATAAGAACATTTCAAATGTGTTCTGAATTATATTCGCAGACTGCTCTTAATAATTTATTTGCATAATCTGGATGTTTTTTTGATACTTTATACTTAGCCCATGTTTTGGAAAAATCATAATGCACTGCTTCCATAGCTTGCTCACTATAAAAGCTGAGACCGAGATTATGTTCAACACAAAATTCTTTTACATGAAAAGAAACTGCGTGGACTTTCGGTGTTACAGATATACCTAAAGATAGATACGCATCTTTGAACGCATCTATATATTCAACAAATTTCGAATTTAAAGAAACAGTAAAGCAAGAGTCAACAACGGTTTTGAACTTTTCAAATATATCCACATATTTCAAACAACCCAGGTTACGGTTGGATCGCAAGAAATCGATATTATTTAACAATATCTTACAACTGTTTTCTTTAAAAGAAGGACTTCCGTGAGTCATTTCACGCTGAACAATGCAGTGCTCTGCCCAATCATTGGCTTCCTTTTCAAATTTTTTAAACATGTGTGAATACAATGTATTGACAACCCCTAGTAACAAATGGAGTTCTGGCGGAGGAATTACATCTAAAATTAATCTATCCTTATTTGTTTCGATAATGGGCGGGTGTATACAATTTTTGAAGTTTTTAGCATTATGTCTGTGTTTACCTGCATCACACCATTCAATATAATATTTGAGCGCGTTACCTACAGTATGGTATTCGCCAATGACGTGGAGACTGTTTTTGTTTGCATAGCACCAACAACATGGATACATACTCGAGTGAGACATTATACCGACAATAATATTCGCGAGTTTTAAATCTGTAGCAACGGTTCCTTCAAAATCATTAATCCCTAATTCTGACCATAGTTGTGTGACATTTTCATAATTTTCTTGAATGCATGGAGCTATACCTATAATAAACAATTTTTTTACACTAGAATTTTCTAATTTTTTTGCTGCTACACCATCACTGTACAATTGTCGAGTGCGTGTTTTTGCATTCTCTTGTAGTAAACTATTAAGCGTCGATTGTATACTCAAGCAAACTTTTAAAAAACCGCCTCCACCATCAATACCAAATTTTAAATGCTTTGCCTCAATACCACGTGACTCCGTTACAAATTCAATCAGTTCTTTTAAATTAGTACAATACACTACATGCTCCGAGTTATTAGAAACATTAACCATATACATGAGTAAAATCAAAAGTTTTACAATCGAATAGATGATCCAAAATGTGATTATTATCTAATAATTTTCTCTTTAGAACCGATTCAATAATTTTAGAATTTTTCGCTGCCACGTGAATAACTATTGCAATGCCACTAAAAACTTTGTAACTCAAATTAAATGTATTTCTAATATTTTGAAAGTCTTGTACAGTAAATAAAGTTTCTTTCGGTTTTTTTACTTTTCCTATTGTCACTTGAAGATGCTGCCCCCTTGCTGTTGCGATAATTTCACTGACTTTGACTCACCTTTCTCCTTAAGAACCTTTTTTAACAAATTGGAAGCTATCTGTTCTTTAGATTTCAAATCTAGTGAAGTAACACAGCTTGAAATTTTGTGTACTACAGTAGATATTCTACAAATATGACTTTTACCTTCATGTATTTTAGAAAAACATTTTTGGCAGCATTTCATAACTGGAGGTTTTCTTTTTTTTTCTTCATTCAGCTGAGACTTACTTTGAGTTCCAAAAACATTATTGGGAATAACTTTGTCCTTGCCATTCTTTCTTGCTCGTACACAAAAAAAACAATTACACTTTGCACTTGCATTTGATCTTGTATCTTTCTTAAACCTATATTGCGAAAAATCTGTTGGCGAGATCTTTTTTTCGTCGAGATTTTTACCGTATAAATTGGAATTGCAAGATTGTGCACACTACTTTTGGAGGGCACTCATTTTTTTCGTCATAACTTTTAAATAGTTTACATATTTTATCTCTCAAAGCTGATGTTATGTTAATAATCCGTTTATTTTTATCCCAACAAAGTAAGCAAATAACAGAGCGATTTTCCTCATGAGTGCGCGCGTGATTTTTTATAATAATCGTCGGCATGGTGTCAAATAGACTGATACAAAAGGACTGACTGAATTATTGTACACTAACATCGTTGGAATTTTCAGATATACAAACACATGCTCGACAACACACTCACGAATATACGCGACACATATATACGCTTTGATTACAAATGGTTTTGATCTTGACTGACGGTATATTGCTATACACATTTTCATCCTTACAAGGTAATTATAGAATATATTAGTGCCCAGTAGCATTCAGTTTCAATTAATATTTTAAATATTTTTAAAGTATATGATTTATATTAACTTTTACCACAATAATATTTTCAACAGAAAAAAAACCTTATTTTAAATTTATATTTATAATATAACGTACACTTCTGTACATATTTGCGAGAAAGTGTACTGTAAATATGCAATTAATGTATAATTCAATTGTTAAATACTATAATAAAAATAAATTTTCTAGATTACCCATGAAAAAAAATTTTCGTCATTGACTACCTATAAAAAATTATCAAAATTGAATTAAAAAAAAGTGCTCATTCCTCGATTTTAGTTTCTATTAAGATATGGTCCAGAAAGAGCCTCAAATCATATGCAAAAAGAAAATCCAAAGTGCTCCAACGTTTCGATTGAATTTTGTCGAGGACCATCATGCACAGGAGATCCGAAAAATTCCAAGCAACTATTATTTTTATGTATTTTGGCACCTTAAGCGTTCGTCCCTAACCTTAAAAGGCACCCCAAAATTGCTGTTTCCCGCGGTTGCGAGGTATATCCTGTGATCTACGTGGGGATAATTATTGACATAGCCTATTTTTATGTATTTTGAGCTGCTGAACACGAATCCGACCCTCTTTTTCACCGATACCACAAGCCTTCGTCCCTAACCTTAAATGACATCCAAAATTGCTATTTCCCGCGGTTGAGATGTAGGTCCTGTGATCTACGTGAAGAAAATTATTGACAGAATGTATTTTTATGTATCTTGAGCTGCTGAACACGAATCCGTCACTTTATTACGTATACCACAAGCGTTCGTCCCTAACCTCAAAAACAACAAAATTGTGGTTTCACGCGTTAGAGGTAGGTCCTGTGATCAACGTGAGGAAAATTATTGACAGAGCCTATTTTTATGTATTTTGAACTGCTGAACACGAATCCGACCATTTTTTTTACCGATACCTCAAGCGTTCGTCCCTAACCTTAAAAAGAAACCGAAAATTACTGTTTTAGGCGGTTGAGAGGTAGATCCTGTGATCTGCGTGAAGTAAATTATTGACAGAGTGTATTTTTATGTATCTTGAGGTGCTGAACACGAATCCGTCACTTTTTTACATATACCTCAAGCGTTCGTCTCTAACCTTAAAAAAACACCCCAAAATTGCGGTTTTCCGCGGTCGAGAGGAAGGTCCTGTGATCTACGTGAGGAAAATTATTGACAGAATGTATTTTTATGTATCTTGAGCTGCTGAACACGAATCCGTCACTTTTTTACATACACCTAAAGCGTTCGTCCCTAACCTCAAAAACAACAAAATTGTGGTTTCACGCGTTAAACGTAGGTCCTGTGATCAACGTGAGGAAAATTATTGACAGAGCCTATTTTTATGTATTTTGAGCTGCTGAACACGAACCTGGACCTCCTTTTTGACCGGCACCTTAAGCGTTAGACCCTAACCTTAAAAGGCACCACAAATTGCTGTTGCCCGCGGTTGAGAGGTATATCCTGTGATCTACGTCGGGAAAATTATTGACAGAGTGTATTTTTATGTATCTTGAGCTGCTGAACCCGAATCCGACTATCTGTTTTAACAATACCTCAAGCGTTCGTCCCTAACGTCAAGAAATACCCCAAAATTGCTGTTTCACGCGGTTGAGAGGTGGGTCCTGCGATCTACGTGACGAAAATTATTGACAGAGTGTATTTTTATGTGTCTTAACCTGCTGAACACGAATCATACTCTCTTTTTTACCGATACCTCAACCCTTCGTCCCTTACCTCTAGAAACACCCCAAAATTGCTGTTCCCCGCGGTAGAGAGGTAGGTCCTGTGATCTAGGTCAAGAAAATTATTGACAGAGTCTATTTTTATGTATCTTGAGCTGCTGAACACGAATCCATCACTTTTTTACCGATAACTCAAGCGTTCGTCCCTAACCTTAAAAAAACACCTCAGAATTTCTGTTTTCCGCGGTTGAGAGGTAGCTCCTGTGATAAACGTGAAGAAAATTATGCACAGAGTGTATTTTTATATATCTCGAGCTGCTGAATACGAATCCAACCGCCTTTTTTACCGATACCTCAAGCGTTCGTCCCTAACCTCAAAAACAACAAAATTGTGGTTTCACGCGTTAGAGGTAGATCCTGTGATCAACGTGAGGAAAATTATTGACAGAGTCTATTTTTATGTATTTTGAACTGCTGAATACGAACATGGACCTCTTTTTTACCGGCACCTTAAGCGTTCGTCCCTAACCATAAAAGGCACCCCAAAATTGCTGTTTCCCGCGGTTGCGAGGTATATCCTGTGATCTACGTGGGGATAATTATTGACATAGCCTATTTTTATGTATTTTGAGCTGCTGAACACGAATCCGACCCTCTTTTTCACCGATACCACAAGCCTTCGTCCCTATGCTTAAATGACGTCCAAAATTGCTGTTTCCCGCGGTTGAGATGTAGGTCCTGTGATCTACGTGAAGAAAATTATTGTCAGAGTGTATTTTTATGTATCTTGAGCTGCTGAACACGAATCCGTCACTTTTTTACATATACCACAAGCGTTCGTCCCTAACCTCAAAAACAACAAAAATGTGGTTTCACGCGTTAGAGGTAGGTCCTGTGATCAACGTGAGGAAAATTATTGACAGAGCCTATTTTTATGTATTTTCAACTGCTGAACACGAACCTGGACCACTTTTTTACCGGCACCTTAAGCGTTCGTCCCTAACCTTAAAAGGCACCCCAAAATTGCTGTTTCCCGCGGTTGAGAGGTATATCCTGTGATCTACGTGGGGATAATTATTGACATAGCCTATTTTTATGTATTTTGAGCTGCTGAACACAAATCCGACCCTCTTCCTCACCGATACCACAAGCCTTCGTCCCTATGCTTAAATGACACCCCAAAATTGCAGTGTCACGCGGTTGAGAGGTATATCCTGTGATCTACGTGGGGATAATTATTGACATAGCCTATTTTTATGTATTTTGAGCTGCTGAACACGAATCCGACCCTCTTTTTCACCGATGCCTAAAGCGTTCGACCCTAACCTCAAGAAACACCCAAAAATTGCTGTTTCACGTGGTTGAGAGGTATATCCTGTGATCTACGTGGGGAAAATTATTGACATAGCCTATTTTTATGTATTTTGAGCTGCCGAACAGGAATCCGACCCTCTTTTTCACCGATGCCTGAAGCGTTCGAACCTAACCTCAAGAAACACCCAAAAATTGCTGTTTCACGTGGTTGAGAGGTATATCCTGTGATCTACGTGGGGAAAATTATTGACATAGCCTATTTTTATGTATTTTGAGCTGCTGAATACGAATCCTTCCACCTTTTTTACCGATACCTCAAGCGTTCGTAATAACCACAAAACAAAAAAATTGTTGTTTCACGCCGTAGAGTTAGGTCCTGTGATCAACGTGAGGAAAATTATTGGCGGAGCCTATTTTTATGTATGTTAAGTTGCTGAACACAAATCTGGACCTCTTTTTTACCGGCACCTCAAGCGTTCGTCTCTAACCGTAAAAGACACCGCAAAATTGCTGTTTCCCGCGGTTGAGAGGTAGGTCCTGTGATAAACGTCAAGAAAATTATTGACATAGTCTAATTTATGGAATTTTGAGCTACTGAACACGAATCCGACCATTTGTTTTACCGATTCTTCAAGCGTTCGTCTCTAACCTTAAAAAAACACCCCAAAATTGCTGTTTCCCGCGGTTGAGATGTAGGTCCTGTGATCTACGTGAAGAAAATTATTGACAGAGTGTATTTTTATGTATCTTGGAGCTGCTGAACACGAATCCGTCACTTTTTTACCGATAACTCAAGCGTTCGTCCCTAACCTCAAAAAATACACCAAAATTCCTGTTTTCCGCGGTTGAGATGTAAGTCCCGTGATCTACGTGAGGAAAAATATGGACAGAGCGTATTTTTATGTATCTTGAGCTGCTGAATACGAATCCGTCCCTTTTATTACCGATACCTCAAGCATTCGTCTCTAACGTCAAAAACAACAAAATTGTTGTTTCACGCGGTAGAGGTAGGTCCTGTGATCAACGTTAGTAATATTATTGACAGAGCCTATTTTTATGTATTTTGAGCTGCTGAACATGAATCTGGACCACTTTTTTACCGGCACCTCAAGCGTTCCTCCCAATCTTAAAAGGCCCACAACATTGCTTTTCCCCGCGGTTGAGAGGTAGGTCCTGTGATCAACGTGAAGAAAATTATTGACAGAGCCCAATTTTTGGAATTTTGAGCTGCTGAACACGAATCCGACCCTCTTTTTCACCGATACCACAAGCCTTCGTCCCTATGCTTAAATGACATCCAAAATTGCTGTTTCCCGCGGTTGAGATGTAGGTCCTGTGATCTACGTGAAGAAAACTATTGACAGAGTGTATTTTTATGTATCTTGAGCTGCTGAACACGAATCCGTCACTTTTTTACCGATAACTCAAGCGTTCGTCCCTAACCTCAAAAAACACCCCAAAATTGCTGTTTCCCGCGGTTGAGATGTAGGTCCTGTGATCTACGTGAAGAAAATTATTGACAGAGTGTATTTTTATGTATCTTGAACTGCTGAATACGAATCCGAACGTCTTTTTTACCGATACCTCAAGCGTTCGTCCCTAACCTCAAAAACAACAAAATTGTGGTTTCACGCGTTAGAGGTAGGTCCTGTGATCAACGTGAGGAAAATTATTGACAGAGTCTATTTTTATGTATTTTCAACTGCTGAACACGAACCTGGACCACTTTTTTACCGGCACCTTAAGCGTTCGTCCCTAACCTTAAAAGGCACCCCAAAATTGCTGTTTCCCGCGGTTGAGAGGTATATCCTGTGATCTACCTGGGGATAATTATTGACATAGCCTATTTGTATGTATTTTGAGCTGCTGAACACGAATCCGACCCTCTTCCTCACCGATACCACAAGCCTTCGACCCTATTCTTAAATGACATCCAAAATTGCTGTTTCCCGCGGTTGAGATGTAGGTCCTGTGATCTACGTGAAGAAAATTATTGACAAAGCCTATTTTTATGTATTTTGAACTGCTGAACACGAATCCGACCCTTTTTTTTACCGATACCTCAAGCGTTTGTCCCTAACCTCAAAAGACACCCCAAAATTGCAGTGTCACGCGGTTGAGAGGTATATCCTGTGATCTACGTGGGGATAATTATTGACATAGCCTATTTTTATGTATTTTGAGCTGCTGAACACGAATCCGACCCTCTTTTTCACCGATGCCTAAAGCGTTCGACCCTAACCTCAAGAAACACCCAAAAATTGCTGTTTCACGTGGTTGAGAGGTATATCCTGTGATCTACGCGGGGAAAATTATTGACATAGCCTATTTTTATGTATTTTGAGCTGCCGAACAGGAATCCGACCCTCTTTTTCACCGATGCCCAAAGCGTTCGAACCTAACATCAAGAAACACCCAAAAATTGCTGTTTCACGTGGTTGAGAGGTATATCCTGTGATCTACGTGGGGAAAATTATTGACATAGCCTATTTTTATGTATTTTGAGCTGCTGAATACGAATCCTTCCACCTTTTTTACCGATACCTCAAGCGTTCGTCCCTAACCTCAAAAAATACACCAAAATTCCTGTTTTCCGCGGTTGAGATGTAAGTCCCGTGATCTACGTGAGGAAAAATATGGACAGAGCGTATTTTTATGTATCTTGAGCTGCTGAATACGAATCCGTCCCTTTTGTTACCGATACCTCAAGCATTCGTCTCTAACGTCAAAAACAACAAAATTGTTGTTTCACGCGGTAGAGGTAGGTCCTGTGATCAACGTTAGTAATATTATTGACAGAGCCTATTTTTATGTATTTTGAGCTGCTGAACATGAATCTGGACCACTTTTTTACCGGCACCTCAAGCGTTCCTCCCAATCTTAAAAGGCCCACAACATTGCTTTTCCCCGCGGTTGAGAGGTAGGTCCTGTGATCAACGTGAAGAAAATTATAGACAGAGCCCAATTTTTGGAATTTTGAGCTGCTGAACACGAATCCGACCCTCTTTTTTACCGATACCTCAAGCGTTCGTCCCTAACCTTAAAGAAAGGCCCAAAAATTCCTGTTTTCCGCGGTTGAGAGGTAGCTTCTGTGATCAACGTGAGAAAAATTATTCACAGAACGTATTTTTATGTATCTTCAGCTGTTGTATAATAATCTGACCCCCTTTTTTACCGATACCTCAAGCGTTCGTCCCTAACCTAAAAAACACCCCAAAATTGCTGTTTCTCGCGGTAAGAGGTAGATCCTGTGATCAACGTGAGGACAATTATTGACAGAGTGTATTTTTATGTATCTTGAGCTGCAGAACACGAATCCGACCCTCTTTTTCACCGATACCTAAAGCGTTCGACCCTAACCTCAAGAAACACCCAAAAATTGCTGTTTCACGTGGTTGAAAGGTATATCCTGTGATCGACGTGGGGAAAATTATTGACATAGCCTATTTTTATGTATTTTGAGCTGCAGAACACGAATCCGACCCTCTTTTTCACCGATGCCTAAAGCGTTCGAACCTAACCTCAAGAAACACCCAAAAATTGCTCTTTCCCGCGGTTGAGATGTAGGTCCTGTGATCTACGTGAAGAAAATTATTGACAGAGTGTATTTTTATGTATCTTGAGCTGCAGAACACGAATCCGACCCTCTTTTTCACCGATGCCTAAAGCGTTCGAACCTAACCTCAAGAAACACCCAAAAATTGCTGTTTCACGTGGTTGAGAGGTATATCCTGTGATCTACGTGGGGAAAATTATTGACAGAGCCTATTTTTATGTATTTTGAGCTGCTGAATACGAATCCTTCCCCCTTTTTTACCGATACCTCAAGCGTTCGTAATAACCACAAAACAAAAAAATTTTTGTTTCACGCCGTAGAGGTAGGTCCTGTGATCAACGTGAGGAAAATTATTGACGGAGCCTATTTTTATGTATGTTGAGTTGCTGAACCCAAATCTGGACCTGTTTTTTACCGGCACCTCAAGCGTTCGTCCCTAACCGTAAAAGACACCGCAAAATTGCTGTTTCCCGCGGTAAGAGGTAGATCCTGTGATCAACGTGAGGACAATTATTGACAGAGTCTATTTTTATGTATTTTGAACTGCTGAACACGAACCTGGACCTCTTTTTTATCGGCACCTTAAGCGTTCGTCCCTAACCTTAAAAGGCACCCCAAAATTGCTGTTTCCCGCGGTTGAGAGGTATATCCTGTGATCTACGTGGGGATAATTATTGACATAGCCTATTTTTATGTATTTTGAGCTGCTGAACACGAATCCGACCCTCTTTTTAACCGATATCACAAGCCTTCGTCCCTAACCTTAAATGACATCCAAAATTGCTGTTTCCCGCGGTTGAGATGTAGGTCCTGTGATCTACGTGAAGAAAATTATTGACAGAGTGTATTTTTATGTATCTTGAGCTGCTGAACACGAATCCGTCACTTTTTTACATATACCACAAGCGTTCGTCCCTAACCTCAAAAACAACAAAATTGTGGTTTCACGCGTTAAAGGTAGGTCCTGTGATCTATATGGGAAAAATTACTGACACAGCCTATTTTTATGTATTTTGAGCTACTGAACACGAATCCGACCCTCTTCATTACCCATACCTCAAGCGTTCGTCCCTAACCTTAAAAAAACACCCCAAAATTGCGGTTTTCCGCGGTTGAGAGGAAGGTCCTGTGATCAACGTGAGAAAAATTATGCACAGAACGTATTTTTATGTATCTTGAGCTGTTGTATAAGAATCCGACCCTGTTTTTTACCGATACCTCAAGCGTTCGTCCCAAACCTTAAAAGAAACCCCAATATTGCTTTTCCCCGCGGTTGAGAGGTATATCCTGTGATCTACGTTGCGAAAATTATTGACCGATCCTATTTTTATATATTCTGAACACGAATCAGAACCTCTTTTTTACCGATACCACAAGCCTTCGTCCCTAACCTTAAAAGACACCCCAAAATTGCTCTTTCCCGCGGTTGAGATGTAGGTCCTGTGATCTACGTGAAGAAAATTATTGACAGAGTGTATTTTTATGTATCTTGAGCTGCAGAACACGAATCCGACCCTCTTTTTCACCGATGCCTAAAGCGTTCGAACCTAACCTCAAGAAACACCCAAAAATTGCTGTTTCACGTGGTTGAGAGGTATATCCTGTGATCTACGTGGGGAAAATTATTGACATAGCCTATTTTTATGTATTTTGAGCTGCTGAATACGAATCCGTCCCCCTTTTTTACCGATACCACAAGCCTTCGTCCCTAACCTGAAATGACATACAAAATTGCTGTTTCCCGCGGTTGAGATGTAGGTCCTGTGATCAACGTGAGGAAAATTATTGACAAAGCCAATTTTTATGTATTTTGAACTGCTGAACACGAATCCGACCCTTTTTTTACCGATACCTCAAGCGTTTGTCCCTAACCTCAAAAAACACCACAAGATTGCAGGGTCACGCGGTTGAGAGGTATATCCTGTGATCTATGTGGGAAAAATTACTGACAAAGCCTATTTTTATGTATTTTGAGCTACTGAACACGAATCAGGACCTCTTTTTTACCGACACCTCAAGCGTTTGTCCCTAACCTTAAAAGACACCCCAAAATTGCTGTTGCCCTCGGTTAAAGAGGTAGGTCCTGTGATCAACGTGAGGGAAATTATTGATAGAGCCTTTTTTTATGTATTTTGAGCTACTGAACACGAATCAGGACCTCTTTTTTACCGACACCTCAAGCGTTCGTCCCTAACCTTAAAAGACACCCCAAAATTGCTGTTCCCCTCGGTTGAGAGGTAGGTCCTGTGATCAACGTGAGGAAAATTATTGACAGAGTTTATTTTTATGTATCTTGAGCTGCAGAACACGAATCCGACCCTCTTTTTTACCGATGCCTAAAGCGTTCGACCCTAACCTCAAGAAACACCCTAAAATTGCTGTTTCACTTGGTTGAAAGGTAGCTCCTGTGATAAACGTGAGGAAAATTATGCACAGAGCGTATTTTTATATATCTCGAGCTGCTGAATACGAATCCGACCGCCTTTTTTACCGATACCTCAAGCGTTCGTCCCTAACCTCAAAAACAACAAAATTGTGGTTTCACGCGTTAGAGGTAGGTCCTGTGATCAACGTGAGGAAAATTATTGACAGAGCCTATTGCGACAGAATGTATTTTTATGTATCTTGAGCAGCTTAACTCGAATCCGACCCTCATTTTTACCGATACCTCAAGCGTTCGTCCCTAACCTAAAAAAACGCCCCAAAATTGCGGTTTTCCGCTGTTGAGAGAAAGGTCCTGTGATCAACGTGAGAAAAATTGTTCACAGAACGTATTTTTATGTATCTTGAGCTGTTGTATAAGAATCCGACCCCCTTTTTTTACCGATACCTCAAGCGTTCTGTGATCTACGCGAAGTAAATTATTGACAGAGTGTATTTTTATGTATCTTGAGGTGCTGAACACGAATCCGTCACTTGTTTACATATACCTCAAGCGTTCGTCTCTAACCTTAAAAAAACACCCCAAAATTGCGGTTTTCCGCGGTCGAGAGGAAGGTCCTGTGATCTACGTGAGGAAAATTATTGACAGAGTGTATTTTTATGTATGTTGAGCTGCTTAACTCGAATCCGACCCTCTTTTTTACCGATACCTCCAACGTTCGTCCCTAACCTTAAAAGACACCCCAAAATTGCGGTTTTCCGCTGTTGAGAGAAAGGTCCTGTGATCAACGTGAGAAAAATTGTTCACAGAACGTATTTTTATGTATCTTGAGCTGTTGTATAAGAATCCGACCCCCTTTTTTTACCGATACCTCAAGCGTTCTGTGATCTACGCGAAGTAAATTATTGACAGAGTGTATTTTTATGTATCTTGAGGTGCTGAACACGAATCCGTCACTTTTTTACATATACCTCAAGCGTTCGTCTCTAACCTTAAAAAAACACCCCAAAATTGCGGTTTTCCGCGGTCGAGAGGAAGGTCCCGTGATCTACGTGAGGAAAAATATGGACAGAGCGTATTTTTATGTATCTTGAGCTGCTGAATACGAATCCGTCCCTTTTGTTACCGATACCTCAAGCATTCGTCTCTAACGTCAAAAACAACAAAATTGTTGTTTCACGCGGTAGAGGTAGGTCCTGTGATCAACGTTAGTAATATTATTGACAGAGCCTATTTTTATGTATTTTGAGCTGCTGAACATGAATCTGGACCACTTTTTTACCGGCACCTCAAGCGTTCCTCCCAATCTTAAAAGGCCCACAACATTGCTTTTCCCCGCGGTTGAGAGGTAGGTCCTGTGATCAACGTGAAGAAAATTATAGACAGAGCCCAATTTTTGGAATTTTGAGCTGCTGAACACGAATCCGACCCTCTTTTTTACCGATACCTCAAGCGTTCGTCCCTAACCTTAAAGAAAGGCCCAAAAATTCCTGTTTTCCGCGGTTGAGAGGTAGCTTCTGTGATCAACGTGAGAAAAATTATTCACAGAACGTATTTTTATGTATCTTCAGCTGTTGTATAATAATCTGACCCCCTTTTTTACCGATACCTCAAGCGTTCGTCCCTAACCTAAAAAACACCCCAAAATTGCTGTTTCTCGCGGTAAGAGGTAGATCCTGTGATCGACGTGGGGAAAATTATTGACATAGCCTATTTTTATGTATTTTCAGCTGCAGAACACGAATCCGACCCTCTTTTTCACCGATGCCTAAAGCGTTCGAACCTAACCTCAAGAAACACCCAAAAATTGCTCTTTCCCGCGGTTGAGATGTAGGTCCTGTGATCTACGTGAAGAAAATTATTGACAGAGTGTATTTTTATGTATCTTGAGCTGCAGAACACGAATCCGACCCTCTTTTTCACCGATGCCTAAAGCGTTCGAACCTAACCTCAAGAAACACCCAAAAATTGCTGTTTCACGTGGTTGAGAGGTATATCCTGTGATCTACGTGGGGAAAATTATTGACAGAGCCTATTTTTATGTATTTTGAGCTGCTGAATACGAATCCTTCCCCCTTTTTTACCGATACCTCAAGCGTTCGTAATAACCACAAAACAAAAAAATTTTTGTTTCACGCCGTAGAGGTAGGTCCTGTGATCAACGTGAGGAAAATTATTGACGGAGCCTATTTTTATGTATGTTGAGTTGCTGAACCCACATCTGGACCTGTTTTTTACCGGCACCTCAAGCGTTCGTCCCTAACCGTAAAAGACACCGCAAAATTGCTGTTTCCCGCGGTAAGAGGTAGATCCTGTGATCAACGTGAGGACAATTATTGACAGAGTCTATTTTTATGTATTTTGAACTGCTGAACACGAACCTGGACCTCTTTTTTATCGGCACCTTAAGCGTTCGTCCCTAACCTTAAAAGGCACCCCAAAATTGCTGTTTCCCGCGGTTGAGAGGTATATCCTGTGATCTACGTGGGGATAATTATTGACATAGCCTATTTTTATGTATTTTGAGCTGCTGAACACGAATCCGACCCTCTTTTTAACCGATATCACAAGCCTTCGTCCCTAACCTTAAATGACATCCAAAATTGCTGTTTCCCGCGGTTGAGATGTAGGTCCTGTGATCTACGTGAAGAAAATTATTGACAGAGTGTATTTTTATGTATCTTGAGCTGCTGAACACGAATCCGTCACTTTTTTACATATACCACAAGCGTTCGTCCCTAACCTCAAAAACAACAAAATTGTGGTTTCACGCGTTAAAGGTAGGTCCTGTGATCTATATGGGAAAAATTACTGACACAGCCTATTTTTATGTATTTTGAGCTACTGAACACGAATCCGACCCTCTTCATTACCCATACCTCAAGCGTTCGTCCCTAACCTTAAAAAAACACCCCAAAATTGCGGTTTTCCGCGGTTGAGAGGAAGGTCCTGTGATCAACGTGAGAAAAATTATGCACAGAACGTATTTTTATGTATCTTGAGCTGTTGTATAAGAATCCGACCCTGTTTTTTACCGATACCTCAAGCGTTCGTCCCAAACCTTAAAAGAAACCCCAATATTGCTTTTCCCCGCGGTTGAGAGGTATATCCTGTGATCTACGTTGCGAAAATTATTGACCGATCCTATTTTTATATATTCTGAACACGAATCAGAACCTCTTTTTTACCGATACCACAAGCCTTCGTCCCTAACCTTAAAAGACACCCCAAAATTGCTCTTTCCCGCGGTTGAGATGTAGGTCCTGTGATCTACGTGAAGAAAATTATTGACAGAGTGTATTTTTATGTATCTTGAGCTGCAGAACACGAATCCGACCCTCTTTTTCACCGATGCCTAAAGCGTTCGAACCTAACCTCAAGAAACACCCAAAAATTGCTGTTTCACGTGGTTGAGAGGTATATCCTGTGATCTACGTGGGGAAAATTATTGACATAGCCTATTTTTATGTATTTTGAGCTGCTGAATACGAATCCGTCCCCCTTTTTTACCGATACCACAAGCCTTCGTCCCTAACCTGAAATGACATACAAAATTGCTGTTTCCCGCGGTTGAGATGTAGGTCCTGCGATCAACGTGAGGAAAATTATTGACAAAGCCAATTTTTATGTATTTTGAACTGCTGAACACGAATCCGACCCTTTTTTTACCGATACCTCAAGCGTTTGTCCCTAACCTCAAAAAACACCACAAGATTGCAGGGTCACGCGGTTGAGAGGTATATCCTGTGATCTATGTGGGAAAAATTACTGACAAAGCCTATTTTTATGTATTTTGAGCTACTGAACACGAATCAGGACCTCTTTTTTACCGACACCTCAAGCGTTTGTCCCTAACCTTAAAAGACACCCCAAAATTGCTGTTGCCCTCGGTTAAAGAGGTAGGTCCTGTGATCAACGTGAGGGAAATTATTGATAGAGCCTTTTTTTATGTATTTTGAGCTACTGAACACGAATCAGGACCTCTTTTTTACCGACACCTCAAGCGTTCGTCCCTAACCTTAAAAGACACCCCAAAATTGCTGTTCCCCTCGGTTGAGAGGTAGGTCCTGTGATCAACGTGAGGAAAATTATTGACAGAGTTTATTTTTATGTATCTTGAGCTGCAGAACACGAATCCGACCCTCTTTTTTACCGATGCCTAAAGCGTTCGACCCTAACCTCAAGAAACACCCTAAAATTGCTGTTTCACTTGGTTGAAAGGTAGCTCCTGTGATAAACGTGAGGAAAATTATGCACAGAGCGTATTTTTATATATCTCGAGCTGCTGAATACGAATCCGACCGCCTTTTTTACCGATACCTCAAGCGTTCGTCCCTAACCTCAAAAACAACAAAATTGTGGTTTCACGCGTTAGAGGTAGGTCCTGTGATCAACGTGAGGAAAATTATTGACAGAGCCTATTGCGACAGAATGTATTTTTATGTATCTTGAGCAGCTTAACTCGAATCCGACCCTCATTTTTACCGATACCTCAAGCGTTCGTCCCTAACCTAAAAAAACGCCCCAAAATTGCGGTTTTCCGCTGTTGAGAGAAAGGTCCTGTGATCAACGTGAGAAAAATTGTTCACAGAACGTATTTTTATGTATCTTGAGCTGTTGTATAAGAATCCGACCCCCTTTTTTTACCGATACCTCAAGCGTTCTGTGATCTACGCGAAGTAAATTATTGACAGAGTGTATTTTTATGTATCTTGAGGTGCTGAACACGAATCCGTCACTTTTTTACATATACCTCAAGCGTTCGTCTCTAACCTTAAAAAAACACCCCAAAATTGCGGTTTTCCGCGGTCGAGAGGAAGGTCCTGTGATCTACGTGAGGAAAATTATTGACAGAGTGTATTTTTATGTATGTTGAGCTGCTTAACTCGAATCCGACCCTCTTTTTTACCGATACCTCCAACGTTCGTCCCTAACCTTAAAAGACACCCCAAAATTGCTGTTTTCCGTGGTAAGAGGTAGGTCGTGTGATCTACGTGAGGAAAATAATGCACACAGCGTATTTTTATGTATCTTGAGCTGCTGAATACGAATCTGGACCTCTTATTTACCGATACCTCGAGCACTCGTCTCTAACCTTTAAAAAACACCCCAAAATTGCTGTTTCCCGCGGTTGAGAGGTAGGTCCTGTGATCCTTGTGAGGAAAATTATTGACAGAGTGTATTTTTATCTGTCTTGAGCTGCTGAACACAAATCCGTCCCTCATTTTTACCGATACCTCAAGCATTCGTCTCTAACCTCAAAAAATACTCCAAAATTGCTGTTTCACGCGGTTGAGAGGTAGGTCCTGTGATCTACGCGAGGAAAATTATTGACAGAGTGTATTTTTATGTATCTTGAGTTGCTGAACACGAATGAGATCCTCTTTTTTACTGATACCCAAGCGTTCGTCACTATCCTCAAAAAACGTCGTTATCAAATCAAGTTACTTCAAAGGGTGTGACAAGAGAAATGGAACAGAGAACACAGTTTAATATGCAGCATGGTACGAAGAACACAAGAAAAACTGCACCGCTAACCACTCAGGTAGTTCAGGGAAAATGGAAGTTGACGGTGTATTTGAAATGTTTTGGCAATCTTTCGAAAAATTTGGTGTGCGTTACGGTTATTACATCGGAGACGGTGACTCGTAAACTTTCTAGATGCTGCTCGATACATCACCATATGGTGAAGAGTTTCTTGTTAAAAAGTTAGAATCCGTCTTACACGTTGCAAAACGAATTTTCAAGCGTGCCAGTGAAGCTAAAAAAATTCTTACACAGGCAAGAAAAGCTGCAAAGAAGGAAGCTGCAAAGAAGGAAGAGAAAAGAAAACTGTGAAAAAAAATACAGCCAAAAAAGTTGTGAAGAAGAGAAAAACCGTCTCAAAAAAAGTTCCAGTTGTGAAAACACAAGATCTAACGGTCAAATTAATGAAAGAACTCTCTATAAATTACGGTTTAGCAATTCGAAGACACTGCAATTCCTTAGAAGATATGCGCAAGGAGATCTGGGCTGGATATTATCATAAAATTTCAACCGATAATAACCAGCAGCATACCTACTGCTCTGAATCCTGGTGCAAGTATAAAAAAGCTATGAAGGACAATACCGTTCATAAATTTAAACATCTTCCCGCTCTCGCTAAAGATGTTCAAGAAGTTTTAACATCGATATATGAAGATTTAACGAAGCAAGAACTACTTGAAAGATGTGTGGGCGGAAACACACAGAATAATTACGAGTCGTTCAACAACTGTGTGTGGTCAATGGCTCCTAAATACACCTTCAACGGGAAAAAAAATTGTTGAAATCGCCTGCCAAACAGCTGTTTGCATATTTAATGACGTATTACAGCCAGTTCTGAAGATTTTAGAGGTAATGGGCTTCAAAATCGGACCGTTGGCCGCACAGTTCGTCGCTGAACGTGACAGAGAGCGAATACGAGTTGCGAATCGCCGTAGCACTGATGCCTCTAAGGATGATAGAACAAAGCGCAGACAGGCTATTTTGGATGAAAACGAGCATTATGAAGAAACTGAAGGCATAATGAATGGTGCAGGTATCGCTGATTAAGCTCAGGTGAGATTTTTTACGATTTTTCGTTAAATATATCTTTAAACGCATTTTTCTCGAAACAACATTCTTGGACGGCTTCTTGATAAAATCGCTGAAACTACGTAACCGATCCTTACCAAAATTTTACCACGTATTTTTTATGAGTATAGCTATAGCGCATATCATACGATTTTTGAAATTTTGATTTTAACTATTTTTTTTTTGCAAAAAAGGTGAAAAAAACAGTGTTTTCTTCTTACTTTTCGAAAAATGGCCGCCATTTTGTTAATTTTTAAAAAATAAAAAATCGTATGATATGCGCTATAGCCATTCATCCACTGAATCTAAAGCCGTTTCATTTTTTGTTTCAAACCATTCATCACAGAGAAATCATCAACAGCGCACACCCTCCTCTTTTTTTGATTTTTTCTCAACCACCATTTTAATGCATCTATATTCACAAAAATGAATAAAAAAAATTTTTTTACATATACTTCGAGAGTGTATTTATTGAATGTAACGCCTTATATATCAATATTTATAATTTAAACCTACAAAAAAAATTGTTGAAAATAGTCTTATTTTTGCGCGTCTAAAGTGGGTCATTTTTATTTAATGAATTTATACTCACATATCATATTTGTAATGATATTATGAAGTTATTTACAAATTTTCAGCCAATTAGTTCTCTTAGATTTAGAGTTATCCTAGGAAATGTGTTAAATTTGAATAAAATTAGAGTTACGAGGAAAATTATCCTAGTGCACATCTAATTCTTGAACCGGAATGAAATTTTTAGTATATGTTCTTTAAAGTATATACAAAAGAAAGTGTGTATTTTATTTTTCTCTAAAATGTATTATTAATTTTTAAAAAATAGAACATTATTGATTTATGATTTTGCTTCAAAAACTCTAGTATTACAATAATTTTACGTACAATAGCTTTTAATAATACAGTTGTTTAAAATTTTTTTAAAAACAAAATACACAATTTTATGCTAAACACTTTAAAGAATATTTGCCTAAAATTTTAGCCGGATTCATTAATTTTTTGTGCGCTAGTATAAAGTTAAAGTTTAAAAGACAAATTAGTGAGATAACAGTGTTTTGATCAAAATAGTGGCTTTATTGATTAAACTCACCATAATTTTAGAAAACTATTCGTTATAAATATATTTTAAATATCAATAACTCTTAGAACACATCTAACTAGTACAGCTGGTAAGGTTATGGCTACAGTTTTTTGGGATGCACGTGGAATTATACTTATTGACTACTTGGAAAAGGATAAAACAATTACTGGTGAGTATTATGCATCATTATTAGAGCAGCTGAAAGAAGAAATTAAAAAAAAACGACCACATTTGGCGAGAAAAAAAATTCTCTTTCATCACGACAACGCCCGAGTTCACACATGCTTCGTTTCAATGGCTAAAATTGAAGAACTAAAATTCGAATTGGTCGAACACCCACCGTATTCACCAGATTTAGCCCCCAGTGACTTTTTCTTATTTCCAAACTTGAAAAAATGGCTCGGTGGACAGAGATTTACGGACAACGAAGACATCATTGCCTCTGTAAGTGCTCATTTTGAGGAACTTCCGAAAACGCACTTTTCTGAAGGATTAAAAAAACTTAAAAAGCGATTGACCAAGTGTATAGAGCTCCAAGGAGATTATGTTGAAAAATAAAAAAAAATTTACCCAAAAAAAATTGTTTTTATACTTTATTCTAAAGACTTATTGAACTACCCTCGTATCATACAGTATTTCACCTCCAAAACTTGAAGCAAAAAATTATTATTCACTTCCTGAAAAACGTAAATTAATGCATAAAAGTGAAACAATGACGTTAAATGATAAAAAGATCTTTTCGTAAAGCATTTGTTTTTCATTGAAAACAAATTAATTCCATCATAAAAATATTTTTACATGAAAAGTTAATAGTTTTACTGAATTTTGTAACGAATTCGAATATTCGCGCAAACATACACGATACGCGCGAACGCGCTCGCGAATTTCCGGGCTGGCAAACCCCGTTTCTCGCGCCGCGAGCGCTGCTGACGACTTTGCGGTCGCCAGATTTCTCTGGGCTGTTCTCACATGCGTTGCGATATAACTTCCGCGACCGTTCTCACTAGATTTATGCTTGTATGCTAGGTGTAGGAGACAGTGTGTGTGTGGCAGAAAGCGTGAGTGTCGACTCCGAAGAACTACCTCCTTCACCACTTCTTCCCGGGGGACTTTTTATCTTTTTATCTTTAAAAAAAAACTGTTTATCTTTAAAAGCAATCATCCTGAAAAATTTTATGCTATCAAAACATAATACTGTCTTAAAGTTTACCGTTGTAAAACCTCAAAATCTTGATCCTACACGTCACAATAAATCATTATTTTCAATACCGTATTTGTTAAAGGAACTTTAATTCTCACACGATTCGAGGTAGCGTATTGAACGAAAATTTCTTTTTCGATGCTTATTCGATACTTTTTGACATGTATTACAAAAAGAGTGGAGCACTTTTTTGTTAAAATTTTCTTTACTATTTTTTTTGGAGATCCAATCGATTTATAAAAAAAATTTAATTTTTTTAAAAAATTATTGACTGTACGAGAAAGAATAATGAAAACAATTTTAACGAAAAACTGCTCCGCTTTTTTTATAATACATGCCAAAAAGAGTCGAATAACCATCGAAAAAGAAATTTTCGTTCCTCATGTCACCTCGAATCGTGTAAGGATCAACGTTCCTTTAATAAATACGGTATTGAAAATAATGATTTATTGTGACGTGTAGGATCAAGATTTTGAGGTTCGACAACGGTATAATTTAAAATAGTATTGTGTTTTGATAGTATAAATTTTTTCAGAATGATTGCTTTTAAATATAAAAAGTTTTGTGGACTCGTGAGAAAAAAGTCTTTTTTTGAGTTTAATCCAGGCCTGCCACCTTCGATGATCAACGCTACGAGTGTCAAGCTGAGCACTATTAACTCAGCTAAAACATCAGGCAATGCGGAAGTGCATAAAATAGAGCACAGAGACTCAATATCGCCAGCAGATTATGGTACTCGAAAACTGATTCGAGACAGCGCACCACGACTCCGACGGAAACTCGAACTCGTGAGCATCACGGCTAACAGGCAATCAATTACTTGCGCGCTAAACTAACGATATATAGCCAACTTTCCGTGCGCGCAAGTAGCCTCATAAGTGGCAGGTACATTGCACAACCCGCGCGCAAGTAAACTGCACGCGTTTAACGAAGTGCGCTACCAAACTGGCTCATTTTCTGAAACGATTCTCCAATGGGAGTCGATCAGTGAAGAGGATGAAGAAGAGTAAGGTTAAGTAGGTGTTCAAGAAAGATTACACACCCAACTGGTCCACGGAGATATTCACTGCGAGTAGAGGAGCAGCTACAAATCCAGTGACGTATCATCTGACAGATTATGAAGATCAACCCATCACTGGTGGATTCTATGAACAAGAACTCTCAAAGGCTAAGTATCCAGATATATACATAGTGGAAAAAGTTCTGAAGAAATGTGGAAATCAAGTGTACGTCAAATGGTTATGGTTTGATAGTTCTCACAACAGTTGGATTAATAAATCTGATATGTAAGCAAAAAAAAAAGTCCTCGAGATGGAGATCTTGTTACTTCGAGATACTCTTCTTCTTCGGATACTTACCCTGGTAGTTACCCGGAGATCTCTGGGGATCGTCGTTGAGGTGGAAGTCTTCTCGTAACCTCTTCTTCTAGTAGTAGTAGTCCTGGTGCTCACGTGGAGGTTGTCTTCAGGAGTAGTCTACATTGGCTTTCGAAGGCCGGAATGATTTTCTTCCATCTGAATCGCTGCCTTAAGTACTGCTCTCCCCTCCACAACTACCACTTAAGCCGCCGTCGCTCGACCGATTAGTTCTCACTCGAGCCGCCATCGCGCATATGCACTTCTCGAAATAAGTGGTAGTTGTGGAGGGGAGAGCAGTACTTAAGGCAGCGATTCAGATGGAAGAAAATCATTCCGTATATATATATATATATATATATATATATATATATATATATATATATATATATATATATATATATATATATATAACAGCTACTTCATACACATGTCTTGAACATTAAGAAACTGTTATAAAGTAAAGTAAATTATAAGGACAACGCGAAGCATCGCATTTGGGATGGCACAGTCGGTAAGTCGTCTGCTTTTCGACCGAAATATCGACGGTTCGATTCTCCGTCAAGTCAAATTTGTTTTCAGTTAAATTTATTTAATAATTATATTGTAAAAAAAATATTTGTTATAAAATTCTGCAATAAAATATTCCAATGTAAAAATTTAAGTTAAAATAATTCAATTAAATATCAACAATATAAATAAAACTAGTTGCAAAAATATTGTAGTAGACATATCAAGCATTTTAATGCTACTGTTAGATGTCGTAACATCTAACCTGTACGTGGTTATTGGAAGATGCATGGGTTCGCAGTAAGGCCAAGGCGGCTACGGGATCAGCTAAGTCGCAACGGGCGCTACGGGATCACGGCGCTACGAGATGAGCGGCACTACGAAATCGCGGACGCTAGAAAATTGCGGACGCTACGGGATCATTAATCCCGTAGAGTCTTGATCCCGTAGCCGTCTTGTATAGCTACTTAAGTTATTCATTTTGAAAAGTAATCAAATGTCTGGGAACTGCTTAAAAGCCGAAAATTGCTGAAAAACACAAAAATCGCGGTTTTTCGCCGTTTAAATGAATAAATTTATTAAAAAATGCGGTTTTTTCTTAATTAAAATTACAAAGCGCTTAAAACTGCATTGTTTATGATGTCTTTTGATAATAAGTCAATAAATTGTTCAGTTTGGAGACCAATTGAATGTCTGGGAATTGCTCGACTACCGATAATAAGTAAAGAATCACAAAAATCGTTTTTTTGCCGTTTTAATGAACAAATTAATTAAAAAATTAGGTTATTTCATAATTAAAATTTTAAAACAATTGAGAATGCAATGTTAATGATATCTTTTGATAGAAAGTGAATAAATTATACATTTAGGAGATTAATCGAATGTGTGGGACTTGCTTAACGGCCGAAAAAGTCTTAAAAAATCATAAAAATTGCGGTTCTTAGCCGTTTTAATGAATAAATTAATTAGAAAATGAGGTTTTGTGGTAATAAAAATTATAAATCGCTTAAGAATGCACTGTTTATGATACCTTTTGATAAAAAGTGAATAAGTTATTCATTTTGGAGAACAATGAAATGTCTGGGAACTGCTTGAAAACGGAAGAACGCTGAAAAAAAACACAAAAATAGCAGTTCCTCGATATTTTAATGGATGAGTTTATTAAATAATGCAGTTTTTTCACTATTAAAATTTCAAAGCGCTTGGGAGTGCATTGTTTATGATGTCTTTTGATAATAAGTCTATAAATTATTCATCTTTTAAACCAATTGATTATCTGAGAATTGTTTGGGGCCGAAGGTCGCTAACGAATCGCAAGAATCGCATATTTTCGACGTTTTAATGAATAAATTAATTTAAAAATGCGGCTATTTCGTAATTAACATTATAAAGCGCTTGCAAATGCATTGTTTATGATATCTTTTGATAAAAAGTTAATAAATAATTTTTTTCGGAAAGCAGTCGCATGTCTGGGAACTACTTAAAGGCTGACAATTGCTAAAAAATCATTCAAAAATGTGATTTTCAGCCATTTTTAGAGGGACTTACCGTTAAAAAAATCTGAAAGAAAAAATTTTAATTATATATATATATTCAAATACAGGATTTACAGTAAAGATTAGCCCTATAGATCTTAATGTCTCGAAGATTTAAAGATTTTAAATATTTAACGATTTTCTTAGGTTAGAAATCGGACCCCCTGATTACTGAAAAAATTTGTGTAGGATAACTACATAAGGTATGTGACTAATTTTTTGTAAAAATTTTTTACTTAAGGTCTGAAGAAAAAATAATAATATATTTATTTATTTAAACCAGAAAGAATTACAAAGTATTGTCTACCCCGTAATTCCCTGTAGAGGTAAACAAAGTTACCTATGCACAGGTCCGGTATAAGTACATCTAACTTAAGTACTACTTAAAACTATAATTCTAAACTTAAAACTAAATATTACAACTGTGACTTTGTACATTTGTTTTAACTTAAATACTATTTCAACAGTGTTGTAAAATTTGTTATATAAAATTTAACATTAATTTAGGCGATTATTATATCTTTAACATATCATCAGTTCCTATAGTACTCTCCTTGAGTACGTTTCAATAATATAATTTCTATCGGATTTAATCCATTTCTTTAGTTTTTTTGGTATATATTACTAATTTCTAGTTCTTTTAAATCATTTGGTAAACTATTGTAACTTACTATTGCCTTTGTATAACTGTTTTTGTTACTGACTTTTTTCTGACTTTTTGGTATGGCTAAACTTTTATTTCTTGTTATACTGTTAGAATGTATGTGCTTATCTTTAAGAGTGTTGTAATGAAATTTTAGAGATTCAAATGTAAATATTTGTTCTATATTCATTGGGTAATCTAAAGTTATAGGATAATTTTTATTCACAATTTTTAGAATTTTATTTTGTAACCTTTGTAGACAGGTTATATGAGTTTTGTAAGCTCCGCCCCAAGCTATTATACCATAGCTAATTATACTATGAAAAAATACATAGTATATCATTTTTAAAACTTCTTTAGGCATTGATTTGGAGATTTTATAAAATATATAAACTAGGTATTTCGTATTTTTAATAATGTATTGTATGTGTTTATTCCACTTTAGATTATAATCAAAAATAATGCCCAGATATTTACATTCTTAAACTCTACAAAGGTTTCTATTTTTTATCTTAATATTTATATATTCAGGAACACTGTCCTTGTAGATACCGAAAGTCATGTATACTGTCTTCTCAGTATTTAAGGACAATTTATTTAATGCTAGCCACTTTTCAATTTTATTCAAATAACTATTCATACATTCTTGAGCCTCGCTCCAGGTATTTCCAGTTGCTATAATTGTCGTGTCATCAGCATATGACGATATTGCTTCAGACGGGATTTCTTTCAAGATATCATTGATATAGAGTATGAAAAGCAATGGGCCCAAGATTGTACCTTGGGGAACTCCCGTTATTATTACCCTGTAATTACTTAGATTATCATCGATTTTCACTGCTTGATACCTATTATTTAGATAACTTGTAAGCAAATCCAACGCCTGTCCCCTAATTCCATAACAATATAATTTTGCTAATAGTATTTCATGATCGACAGTATCAAACGCTTTTGCTAAATCCAGGAATGTTATAATTGTAGGTTTGCTATGATCCAAGTTATTGTAAAGTATATTTGTCAAATAATTCAAGGCATCTTTTGTACCAATTTTTTTCATAAATCCAAATTGATGTTCGGATATTATATTTCTTTTATTAATGAAGTAAAAAATTCTGTTATACAAAATTCTCTCAAAAATTTTAGCTACGTTAGAAATTAAAGAAATTGGTCTGTAGTTAGAAATACTATGTTTAACACCAGATTTGTATATCGGTATTACTTCAACATTTTTTAATGCATCAGGTCAGGTTGCTTTTTCGATGCATAAATTAAATAAATATGTTAGAGGTATAGCTATATGATTACATAATACTTTTAATGTTTTGGCATGAATTTTGTCTACACCACCTTTCTTTAATTTTAAAGAATTAATTATGCTTGCAATTTCATATTCACTTGTTGGTTTGATAAAAATAGAATTATTATTCATATTCGGCATTTTTAAGGTAGTATCAGATGGTTTATCAATTTTTTCACTTACTTTCAGTCCTATCTCGCAGAAGTACTTATTCATTTCATTGGCTATTTCTTTTTCATCAGTTATTTTGTTATCATCTATTTTAATATGATTAATAGTATCATTCGATTTTTGTTTTTTTCCAATTTTGAATTAATAATCTCCCATAATTTTCTGGGATTATTTGCGTTATTCTCTATTAGACTCTTATCATATTTAACTTTAGCATCTATTATTACTTTGTCTAGTATTTTAGCATAACCTTTGTACTGTGACTCAAGTTGTTTATTGCCTGGATTTAATTTCCATAGATCGTATAGCAATTGTTTTGTTTCACATGACTTAATAATAGCTTTAGTTATCCAATTTTTCCTGTTCCTTTGTTCGTTACTTTTCTTTTTTATTTTTGACAGTTCTCTACATGTTTTAATTTCATTAATTAATAGATCAGTAGCTAAATTAGGATCTTGTATTGACAAATTTTCATACCATTTCCTATTATTAGCAATATTTATTAGTTTTTTATAATTTATTATTGTTATAGACTCTTTATTTACTTTTTTAACCGTGTTTATAGCAATAAATAGAGGGTAATGGTCTGTTATGGAGCTTTTAAGTTTATAAGTTGTTGCATTTAAACATGTTAATTTAATAAAAATATTGTCAATACATGACCCTTTACTATTTCCAATAGATGGTCGTGTGATTCCTACATAACCAGGAATATAGCCTTTTTCTAAAAAGTTACAAATAAAATCTTGATTCAAAGTGTCTTGCTCTAGTAGATCTATATTAAAGTCACCTATAACCAGATGATTTTTAATATTCTTCTTTTTAATTAAGTATTTGTTTATTTCTAGTATAAATTCAGTCTTATTTATATCATGAGATCTAAACAGTTGAGATTTCCATGATACTGTCAGAATCGTTTTTGTTGTTTAAAGAAATACGTGTGTTAATAATTTTGATCCTACCAACTTCTATAACATTTGTTTTTTGAGCTACGTTTGTATCTACAAAGATCATTACACCATCATTTTGGTTAATTTTGCTTTCATTATAGTAACTCATATATCCATCAAGTTCATATAATTTGTAATTGACTTGTGTGAAAGTTTCTGTGGTAATGACAATACATGGTTTATTGATTAAACTTTCTTACAATACTTTCAATTTATCAAAATTAGCATTCATGCTTCTTATATTCATATGCATTATTAAATCTTTTTTATTGCTTATTGCTTTGTTAAGTATATCAATATTTCCGTACAACTTTTCCTTTTTGACAGTATCTTTTTTTATAGTCTGTAATAATTCAAAATAATCCATATTATTCTATTATATATGACAAGTATTATGTAGTATTAGTAGTATTTGTTGTATTTATTGCCGTCCGCTCTTTACAATGTACTACTATCCGTTGTCTGTGTTGGTAGAAATCTCTTGATGGTAAAACAGGTGCAATTGGATAATCCGTCGAGTCGATATACTTTTTTATTTTGTGCTTAAGGATCTCACAAGATGTCGCGTCATATGCCATATGTTCAACATTGTATTTTGTTTCATATTTGCTGTTGCTATATACACAATTTACACATTTTCTTATTTCACTTGTGCACTCACTGGCTTTATGCTTACTCGAGCACTTTATGCATGCAGGATCATTCCTGCATTCTTTGTTATGTCCTAATCTACCACATGCATCACAAGGTCTAATGTTTATAAGCTCATACACTCTACAGTTTTGATAACTAATAAAAAGCCTATTTTTCCTCTCTCTTATTACTTTATACATTTCAGCTGATACTTCCATCAATATTGTGCTTAAGTTGTTCCTGTTATTTTTATACATATGTACGACTGTACCTTTCTGTGTGAAATTGTTGAAATTTCTTGCATTTGTGTCCTCTTCTATATCTGCAATATCCATCTCTGTATCATTGTCAAAACCTACTATTTTTATTTTTGGATTAAACAATTCTTCTTTTTTCACTTCACAAATAGATTGTAGCTTGTTCTTGATTATTTCTTCAGTTATTTGAACACTTTCATTATCAACGCAGTTAATAGTCACTTCATTTTTCTTATTTATGTGTATACTCTTTGCCTGTATTCTTGTTTCATTTGTTATCTGCTTTTTGATACATTCATTCAGATTAATGTGTTCGTTTTCAGCTTTGTCTATTTTTTTAACAACGATTTTTGGAACACGTTTTGGCTGTAGTTTGAAATTGGTTACCGTTTCAGCATAAGTCTTTTTTATTGAGTTTTGATTATGTTTATCTAACTGCTTTTGTTTATCTAGCAGTTCTCTTAACAGGTCAACTTTTTCTTTCAGTTCTTTAATCAGTACTTCTTGCAGAGAGACTTTTGTTTGCATCAACTCAAAATCTCCTTCATTCTCAAAGTTAGAAGAATTTTGTATGTCTTGAGTTTTGTTCGTAACTTCTTCAAGCAGTTCTTTCTTAATTTCCTCTGAGCTTTTCATTTTAATCTGCGCAATGAGGAGCTTGGCAGATTCACTCAACGTATTTTCGGCATTTTTTGAGGTTATGTCGAGCTGCTTGTGTTCTGGACATATTATAAGAAATTCACTTATACATTTACTTCCTTTTAATCTTTTATTACAACTCTGGTGAAACGCGTTTTCGCATATAATGCAAATTTGTGTAGTACACTTTGATTTACCACAGCACTTAAAATTTATTTTACTGTTTTTATCAGGACTGTGTTTCTCATTCGCCGCCATCTTTACAATAATGAATGATAATATATGATAATTGTGTTTTTTTGCGATTTGAGGGGGAGGAGTGGGGGTGGGGTGGTTAGAGAAATCAACAAAAATTAATTTTTTCTTATATATACATATGTGCATAGCTAGTTTTCCGATTCAGAAGGAGGGTCATTTTGAGTATCGTAGCGGGAGGTATTCATTGATGGTCAATATCCCCTATAGTTTGCAAATGATTTAACAACGATTATATGTAACTACACCTGACTTTTTTGTTATACGATCAAGGACTCGGTTTCTCTTCTATGATAATAAGTTATTGTTAGAATTCGCTGGGAGGAGAAGACGGTTCTGGGTTCTTGAAAAGAACTACACAGTAGCTTTCTTTTTAAACCACTTTCACCACGCACTCTGCTTTATTATATAAACTCTGAATATATTAAATCTCTGCTCTGATTACAATTAACTCTGAATATTATTTTAACTGATAAGTACTGTAAGTAAAATCAATGATGCGGATATGGCTTAAGCTATTCTGACATGCACGGAGAGAAGGTGTAATGAGAGAGGCGACTGGCGCTGCCTCGCGCGCCCTCTCTCAAAACACTAAGCCTCCAATTTTCCCTCCCTTAGTAGCTCGTATTAGTTCCAATGGGATTCTGTAACGAACATAAAATTTATCTGACTCTAAATGAAATTTGATTAAGTTACGCTGCGAATCGAATTTTGTCTCTAAGGTATATATGACTTTGTGCAGGTAGAGGCTTGGTCATAATATCAGATTCATTCTCTTTTATGGCTATCTACTTGACCAAAACTTTATTTTCCAATACACAACTCTTAATATAATTTCCACGGGTTTCAGCCATGTGGCTCTTGCTTCCACGTTTTTCTCTTTCTTTTAGTTTTATTTGAATCTCTGTAATTCGTCGTCAAAATTCTTCAATTTCTGTGTACCGTCCATCTTTGTGCAGTTTCATGTGGACTTATTATCACACCAGATTGTCACAGGATAGTATATTTTCTCTGTAATGTCTCTTATGTGCTTTGTCGAGGAATATTAACTCTTGACAAGTTTTGCTCATAGCTGGGTACTCAGCTTAACATGTTGATAAAGTCACGTAGATTTGCTTGTGACTTCTCCATGCAACCGTATCTCCGTATAATTTGATTATGTATCTTCTGGTTGAGGAGGAATATTTGCAATCTCTTTAACTTGCATCTATATAAGCTTCCAGCTGATCACCTGATGTTCTGAAAGTTAATCCCATCTCTGTAGTGCCACTTAGGTATCGGAAAATTCTTTTCACTTCTTTCCAGTCATTCTCTGTGGATGATATTTACTTTCGTGATAGATAGTTCACAGCAAAGGCTATGTCCGGTCTCGTGATCCCGGCCAAGTAGAGCAAAGGCCCTATGGCTTCTATTGTAAGGTGCTATATATGGGACATTACCTTCATCTAGTTTCTCCGTAGTTTTGACTTCTTTATTTTTCACCTGTTGTATTACCATGGGTGTATTTTGAGCTTTGCTTTCTATCATCTGAAATTTCTCTAGCAATCCTAATTTCTCAACTTCCTTTGTAAATCTCAGATTCCATTTCTTAGAATTGACTTTTAATCCGTACAAAGATTTTTTTAGTCTGTAAAGTTGCGTTTTCTGGTGGTTTCATCTATCTCTAGTCCGTCTGAAATCTCCATGAATACTTCTTCTTCGAGTATGCCATTGAGGAATACAGGTTTTACGTCTAGTTGGACTGCCTTTTGATCATATTTGTTTATTATTGCCAGTACTTATTTAATCACTGCTAATCGTGGTACTGGTACATATGTTTCTCTGAGTTCATATTTATTTTTGACTTTAAATCCTCTGATAACTAATCTGGCTCTGAATTTCTCTTGTCTATTCTCGTCATTTTTCTTCTTGAACCTCCATCTGGAATCTATGATGTTTGCCTTTTCATTGTTTAATCTGGTTGTTCGTCTGTCTTATATTTCCCAGACTTCGTTCTCTGCCATTGACTTTAACTCTTCCTGAATAGCCTGGAACCATTTGTCTCCGTTTATTGATTCAACTGCTTGTCTGTAATTGATTGGGTCTCTGTTTATTTGTACAATCTGTGGATAAATTGTTTCATCTTCTTTTAAATCTTCGCCTTTTTCTTCCTGGGCATTTTGAATTCTGTATATAAAATTTGGATTTCTCTGGGGATTGTTTTTTGCTTTTCTATTCGGCAACTTCTGACTTTCGTTTATCTTCTCACCTCTTCAGGTTCTTGTGTGCTTTTTCTCTTGGGTGGTGTGTCTTTTTTGGGTTTCGTGCTTTGATTCTACGATGTTAGCTGTCTCTGTATGAGTTAAATTTTCTTTCTCTGGCTGCTCTGTAAACTCATTTTCTCTGATTTCTTCGAATTTTAACTCATTAGTTTCGACTTTGTATATTGTATCTTTATATACTATTTTCTCATTGAAGTTTACGTGTCTGAAATTTAAAAACTTTAGTGTTTGTGGATGTCACAGAAGGTAGCCTGTGGGTGTGTATCCCACCAATATGGCTGTAATTGCTCTATCTGAAAATTTGTTATCTAGTTTGAGTATTTTTACGTACGACATACAACCAAATCTTTTTAGTTCCTCTATGTGACTGTTTTTCTCTGAATTAATTACCGTTAAGCGTGTTTTAAAGTGATTCCCTTATGCGCTATTTGGTTGTATATTTGCACTGCTGCTTCGTTCGCGAGTACCCACAGTATTGCTGGTAGACCTATGTCGATCATCAGTGCTCTGATTTTCTTCTAAAGCATCTTATTGAATCTCTCTGATCTACCATTTAATTCTGGAGTGTGTAGGAGCGCATAATCACTACCAATCTCTTCTCTTTTTATGATTTCGGTCAATTCTCAGTACCATTACCTGCTCTTATGTAACACACTTTTTCGTGTTTACCTATCACATTTCTCATGTGTGTTAGGTATCTCTGTAGACATTAGCCTGATTCACTCCTGTGGTTTATGTTGTAAGCTCTGGCATGCCTGGTATGATCATCTATAAACACAATGATATATCTATTTTCTCCCGGAAATGATGCCGGTGAAATCATTCCCAGTGTGTCCGTATGTGTTGTGTGAAGTATTCTGTCTGACCTGCCTCTTTTATTTTTAAATGCAAGGCTTTCCATTTTTGTTAAAATACAAGCCTCACAATCCAGAATCTCTTTATTTAGTTTTACATTCTGGATTTTCTCTTCATATTTTTGCATCTCACAATATCCCTTCACTTGGTTTGTTGGTAATTTTCTCTGTAGGGTTTCTGTGAATGTTATTATAAAGTTTCTCTGTCTCTGATTCTGGCTGTACAGTGTTTAAGTATATTATTTTTTTTTTAAATCTCTGTTTTCTGTGCCAGTCTTTTTCATTGTTTTCTTGTTACTTTGTCTTTTCTTTTGAATTTTCATTTTCAATCTCCCTCCGAATCTGTGACGGTCTCTGAATATCGCCCTCTGATGTCTGTAACTGTGTATTTATCGTAATTATTCTCTGATTTATCTCTATTTCTGACCTGAAAATCAATTATCCAATTTGGTTTTTGGTATACGCGCGTATATCCAGTAATGTACTTTTCTCCATTCTCTTTATTAAAAATTCTTAATTCTCTGTTGTCCAAGTATATCCCACAACCTGCTTCCGCAAATTTCCGTAGCGAGAACAGGTTGTCTGATATATTTGGTGCAGATATTACATTTGACAAATAAATTGTCTCATCTTTTATGCTTGATTTCAAATATAGATTACCTCTTCCATCGATTTTAATGTTAGCGCTTTTAGTTTTATTGACACTTCTGATCTGTTTACCGGTACTCTTAGTGTCATTTTTTAGGAGCAATCCTTTATTTATTATATGCTCAGTTGCTCCTGAATCTGTTATAAAACTTATATTTGTTTTATTTTGAATTGTATAATTTTACTTACCTGCTTAGTTGGCCTTGGCATGCTTAACTGTCTTTTATTATAGGATTGGTTCCTATTTTGATTTGATAATATTCTGACACTGAATTTTCGTCTACCTGTACCTGTGTCTCTGCGGTTAGTGTTATGTGTTTAGGTGACAGTTGGATGCCCAATGTCCGAATTTGTTACATATGTGGTATTATGTTTCATTTGAGTCAGTTCCTTGCTCATTTCTTTGAGTCCTCTGAACTAAATTTGTTCTGGCCTCCGAATGTTTGGGTTTCTCTACCTTTATCTGTAACAGCCAATTTTTCATATCTTCTTTAGTCATTTTTTAACCTGTTTGACTTGTTACAAGGCAGGCGGATCTCAGCTCGTAGGACTGTCGAACTACAACTTTCATATACTCTGATAATATTATTGAATCTGTCATAAAAATCTGTGATTTTCTCTGTATTTGATTTTTTAATATTGTTGTTGTTTTCTCTCGGTAACAGACGTGTGTATTGTGTTAGTGACTATTCTTCTGATTTCTCTGATTTTTATTAATATATCTTGTGGCTCTGTAATGTTCTACCGCATACACGAGTGACAAATAGCATGTTTAAGCGCTCGCGCGTTGCGCTGGGAGAGTTGAGGTGAAACGCACGAGCGTTTAAACATGATATTTGCAACTCATGTTTGCGATACGAAAATGTCCCTAAAAAATATTCCGAACTAAGATTTCGATGTATTCTTTCCTCAGCTTTCGGATGGTGTGGTCATATTTCTCGAAACTTTCCATTTTCACTTCAAAAAATCACAAATCGTGTTATATCTCGGAAAGTCTATTTTTAATATTTCTTTTATGGTCTAGATGGAAAGATCTGGTTTTTTACGTCGAAGTAGGTATTTTCAAAAATGGACTTATTTTTTTTTCTCGAGGAATAAAGCCACAAACATGCGTGTCACAGCTCCGATTAAGCGCACGGGTGGGAGCATGCTCCCGATCGGCGGCGGTGAGTCGTAACATTATTATAAAGTATTAGTTTTAACATTTAACTGACATGTGGCTACAGGATCATTATGTCCACAATGAAATCACTTACGGGAAGAAGCTATGGATTTTTGGAAAAGAAATCGATTTTTTTTTTGTAAAACACTTTTTGAACCCGTTTTCTTTCGAAAGTAAAACTTTTTACGCGAAAACTAATTTTTTTCCACTTATTTGAAGCTGTAGATTCTTGTTACACTTATCAAAATTCCAAAATTTGTGTCATTGTTTTAATTATTTCTTTATATATTATATCTATAAATTATAAATAAATGTTGCGATATAATTTTTATTTGTAGGATGTCTTAGGGGTGTCTTAGGGGTTACTTGTACTTAAAAATAAAATTTTAAGAACCGTTATATAAACAAAAATAAAAAAGTTAAAGATCTTAAATTATTATTTTACTACCCAGTGGAAATTTAAAAATGTGAAAAACTGTGACAAAAGTGTGATAAAATGTGCAACACCATGAGAATTTCGTGAAAAACTGTGCAATTAGGCTCACATTTGAAACAGGATTATAAAAAATAATTATACAATATTTCATAAATTTTGTCACTTTCTCATAGTTTTTTACAGTTTCTCACATTTTATCACAATTTCTCACAGTTGTAATTTCTTTTACATAGGAGAATGCACCGTAAAAAATGTTTTTTATAAGTGTGAGAAACTGTGAAAAACTATGAAAAAACTGTGAAATAGTGTGAAAAAATGTGCATATTTGTTTGTAACAGAAGTCCCAAAAGTATGTGTATATTCACGTTTTTTTTACACTTTCTCACATTTTTGTCATAGTTTTTCACAGTCTTTCACAGTTGTTATTTCCACTACGGTAGTACTACAGTTTTAAAGTTTCACGCGTGTTTCGTTTCAAATATCAGTATAGCTGGTATAGCATGTCTTGTACAGGAGGATATCTATTTTACCAACAGAGTGATAATTGCATGATTACTTTTATAAGGAAAATATTTTGTCTTGACAGTATACACAGTGGATCAAGAAGTATATTATCGTATTACAAATTGATTAAATCCGGGAAATATTATAGTTTTATAAGTAATTTAACTGTTAGAAGGAGTTGATTTCTTTGTGTCTCCTTTTCGTTTTCAGCAAAACCAGCATATGGGTGATTTTCACGACACTGTCCGATTTGATTTCTCCTCCGTAGAATTTTTATAAATACATGTAATACATTTATTAATATTTGATTATAATACATTGTATTTTTGGACATGAACATTATTTTCGATCAGATAGGCATGCATGTTTGTTGCCACGGAGGGGACAGATACACTTTTTGAGTGATATTTCAAATTAGTAAATTAATCTCTGCCCACATACAAAATGTTCATATTAATGCGTATTTTAAGTTGCACACTTTTAAACTTATCCTAATTTGACATAAAGGCAGTTGTATTTAATTTATTGCATAAAATGAAACTAAAAGCCTGCCACGGAGGGGACATTTCAGGTATATTTCGCCTCCATGCGCTACTTTGTTGTGCTGAAAATGTTATTTAATAATATGTACCTTTTAGTAAAAGATATAATTATTCCATAATCGCATAATCTGAATTATAAAAAGTATTTTTAACAGCATTTATAAAATAGGCCATGAAAAAGGACAGTTTCGTGAAAATCACCTATATACAATCAATGGACTAACAGTAAACTATACCTTTTTTTAGAGAAATGTTGAATGTGAAGGCGCGTTACCAATTGTCTGGTTAATTACACAATTCTGAAAGGTATACCTTTAATTGTTGTACATGTTTAAATTGTTTACACTATGCATGTATACTTTTATATAAATTTTACTTTAGTGGCATAAATCTTTGCAGGTTATATGAGTGTAGAATAACATTAAATGTCTAAATAGTTACTTCAATAAATAAAAATAGTTATAGATTTGATGCAGGTGAGCTATTCAAATGTATTAGTAAACGAATTGACTCCTTTAACGAATATAAGCTGAGAACGCTGTTACTAAACTTTGTATTTTCAGCTTCTGCGCGTAGCCTACTGGATACCAAAATCAAGGAAATAAGATTTTACATGGTAAATAGATACTCTTTTTATGTATGACAATACGACCGTGGTGAACATTAACATCCATAAGTTGCAGGTCAATAGATAAATGATTGATCATGCTATTTTTATTGATATTTATGTTTAAACTCATTTTTCTCAAAACTTAATTTTCATAATTTACTTTGTAAGCCTGCGCAACAGTTCTTCGTGATCACGCTGAAAATTTTTGTACTTTCTTTTTAACGTATTTTGAACAAATTTAAAGACAGTTTTCTTTATTATTACCTAAAATATAATTTTTAAAAATATAAGTTTATATAAAAATACTGCTTATATCGCAGACAATAAATTGTTCATATAGAATAGAACCTCAGAATAGTTTAAAAATATTACTTGAAAATATTGCTCTTTAAATGTCTTAATTTTAGCATGAAATGCTCATAAAGAAAATGTATAGCAATCCATCGTAACCCCTTGCGCAGTTCCTTGCCTTCTGTTTTTATAGGTTTTTTCAAAATGGCTACTTCAAAGGGTGGTAAATTTGAACAAACCAGTCTAAAATGTATTTTTTTTTATATTATAACACGTTTTGTAGAAAAATATTTTTTTTCTTATATTAAAGGATTTTAGTGTTTGCTGTATCTTCTTCTCTTAACTGAAATGCATAAAAAATCCCTCGCTTTACAGAATTTCATTCAAGGATTTCCGGCAAAACCTCAGATCTTTTTATCTTTGTCATTCAAAGAGTTCATCATACATCGATTAATAGTGAATAAAAGATCATTTCTTCCTATTTCTTATTTGGTTTTTCAGTCATTATGGATTACTTTTTTAAATTGACGTGTGTCAATCCCTTGGAGAAAGAAAATCACCCCAATACAAGAAATTTGATAAACTGTCCACAATCTTTTAGAGAAATGTTTCCCAATATACCTGCTGGAGCAAAACTCTGTTTGAAATGCAAATTAGAAATTTATAGACTTAAAACTCAAGATAGTGATGTTTCTTCTTTTTCTGATACAAAAAAAAATAAATCTGAATCAAACAACTGTAATGATAAGTATCATAAAGCAAGTATTGTAGTTCTTAATCAACTAAAAGAAAAATTTTTAGAATCAAATACTTAAGCAAGAAAGAATTCTATTGCTCACTCTAGCCCCGAAATTTTAGAGTCGTAGAGATCTCACGAGAGAGTTCGGTTGTTCTGAATGGGAGGCTAGAGAATCAAAAGGTTTGGTGGCTGAAAAAGGCATATTAACATCGACAGATAAAAAAAAGGCAAAGAATTCTCTGTTGAAACTGAAAATTGGATGAAACAGTTTTATGAACGTGATGGCATAAGTCGAATAATGCCGAGCATGAAAGGTTTTATATCAATCAAACACAGTGATAACAAACGAGTTTATATTTAATATTGCAAATTATAATCTGCTATTTTTATAAATATAAAATATGAGTAAAGAATGCAAGAAAATCAAATCGCTATAGGTTTATCTTAATTCGCGATGTATTTTATATTTTTCTTTCAGAAAATTATCTTTATGAATCAATGTTTAGATTGGCATTGACAGTTTTAAGATTCTATTGACTGACAAACCAATTTTAGCCATCAGATAATGCGAGGAATGGGTAACGTTCATATACTTTCTTCAAATAATAAATTTCAGTTATCTAGAAAATCTTCACCTATAACATTGACTGTACCAAATTATATATGAGTTATTCTAAACAAATTTTAAAGATCCGTGAGAGAGTTTTAAAGACTTGAGTCTTCGTTACTTGCCATCGATTTTTTATACAAAAGTACCTATGAAAAGAAGCTCTCAAAAAAAATTTTCAGCCTCTAAAGTCCACTGTGTGACCCAGTAGAGTGTTCTAAATATTCAAACATCACCAAGAAGCGGCTATTTTCAAAAAATTCTAGACCGATACCATTTTTATCAATTCGTACTTACCAAAGAACAAATTCTTCATCTTATTACAAACTTTCAAACAAAAAATAATAGACTCCTTAGGCAGCTCAATGGGTCACCTCTAACTTTCAGAAAACATAGTTCGAACATCCTAGAAACTAATTCACTTGGTTTGTTTTTGCCTCTTAAACATATAGCATAACTGTGAATTGTTTTCTAGTTTGATTTTTCCACCTAAAGTAAACATCATACTATTAAAATCTGACTTAAAGCTGACATTCAAACGCTTAATTGGAGCGGTCTGAACATCATTGTGGATATTTGGATGAAAAGTTTGGATTTAAAATTGTGAAACAATTTTATACGACAAAATGAGAGGCCTCAAGTGCTGGCAATTTCGAAATGCTAGTCGTTGGCATTATGCAGCATCTTGAGGCCTCCTATTTTGTCATTTAAATGTTTTCACAATTCTGAATCGATCGTAAATTTTCATCCAAATCTCCTCAATGATGCTCCGTCCATTCAAATTAAAGGTTTTAATGTCAGCTTTCTATTCATCGTGCGTAGAATTGTACGTAATGTGTAATACCTCATCTGAATTACATCACACTTTAATAGTATGTCGTTTACTTTAGATGGAAAAAGCAAGATAGAAAAAAAATCCACAGTTATGCTATATGTTCAAAAGGCAGATCTTTTGTTATACGAAACGGTTATGAACGTTTCCAACAAAGGAATTCAAGCCTTTTCATAACGAAAAATTCTAGATGTAGTAGATCTAAATCCGTTTTGATTACATAACCTATAAAACTCAAAATTTTAGGTTTTAATTCATCTCTATAGAGCAGACACATTGAGCTGTCTAGGAAGTGTATTATTTTTCTTCTAAAAGTTTGTATAAAGGTGAAATAATCCTATTTTGGTACGTTCAAATTGATAAAAAATGAGAGCTCTCTAGAATTCTTTGAAAATAGCCGTTTTTTAGTCATGTTTGAAAATTCAGACCACTCTACTGGGTCACACAGTGAGCACACGGCGGCAAGTAAAGAAGACGTGCGCACGGCTTTTTAAAATTTGTTTGGAATTACTCATGTACATATTAATTGCATAAGTTGCATATGTTAAAAATTAAAAGAGGAGGGGTAAGAGGAGGGGCAAGAGGAGGGGTATCGAGGGGTGTGGAGAGGGATGTGGGGAACAACGTTTTCAAAATAACGTATTTTTGAAACGTATTTACGTTATTTTGAGGAGGGGTAATGAGGAGGGGGAGGATGGGGTAAGTGGTAGGCTGTCACAAGCCCAACTATATAATATATAAATATATAAATACATACAACGTCACTTATGCGGACACTTTCGTATATATAAAGTACCGTTCTACAAAAGCAATCATCCCATTTTTATGCGCCAATCTGTAGAAGTACTACTGAGCCCACACGAGTATCTTTATATATACGAAAGTGTCCGCATAAGTGACGTTGTATGTATTTATATATTTATATATTATATAGTTGGTCTTGTGACATATATATATATATATATATATATATATATATATATATATATATATATATATATATATATATATATATATATATATATATATACATATATTATGATAATCATACTAAGATATAAATGACGTACATTATTTTGTACATTACTGATGATCGAGCTTAACTATTATTATTGTTAAATTATTATTGGATACAAATTCATAATTTAAAAAAATCTATATATAAAATATATAAATAGAAGAAGATTTTCAAAAAATGCATGGTAACAAATCGAATAATCTTAGGAAGATCTGGCCGTATTTAGCGTAAAAAAAATTTCTGCTGGCAGTGGAATAGAAGGAAGACGCAATCCAAAGAAAGTTTTTAGAGGAAAATAAAAATTTACTCAGCGTTCGTAAGTACCAAAATGTACAATTACGGTTTACGGTATTCAAAACAACGTGAGTGATGGACCAACGTTACTTATTGCTAGGACTATCTACAAATTTAGAAACTATTTTTATATTCAGGAAATGTATATTTATTTTACAGCAAACCATCACATATTAGCATTTATGTTATTGCCACATATTTTGAAGCGTCCACAAAACCTGCAGATGGTTAAAAGGGACTGATCGATACTGCTAATATTTTCATGAATCAAAAAGAAGTAAGCGGTACGTATATCATCTTTATACCCTAGCTACCAACGCGCAATATGTGTGAAGTAACCACTCATAACATTAATTTGTATTTAAAGTTAAATATAACGTAAAATCTAACAATTAAAAGCAGTTTAAAAAACTTCTTTGCTGTATTAAACTTGTATTAACTTTAATCAAAAATCTAAGAAAAATAAAAATTGAAGAACCTATAAGGATTGAGATGTTTTTTTGTACAGAAAGTAAAGGTTTGAGAATCTGTAACGATTGAAATTCTTTTTTAAGCATTATCAAGGGTTTCAACCCTTTAATTGTAATAATCTCTTTGCTCATCTTCGTGCATAAAGGGGTTTTGAATTTTACTTTATCTTTATATAATAATCCTCAAATTCTGCGGAATGCTGTACAGGATATAATAGCAGGTTACAAGCTAAATTTAAAAACGAATTAACTGATTTTTTAAATAGTAATATTTGTGACAATACATTTAACGTTAAAAGAAAATAAATGTCCATTTAGACAATTTTTAACGGAATATCTGCGAGTAACAGCGTATGAAAAACATAGTTGTTTTGTGACACTAGATTCACATAAAATTGGAAATCCACTAATTTTTGTAATCATGAATAAATTATAAATACATGTTAAAAAAGTTCCTGTATATGGGGTTTATATACCATTAAAAATACTTCAAAAAATGTTTTAGAAATTCCGGGATTATTTATCGAAGTGATAAATTAGGTTGATTCTCTTAAACAAGAATAAACCGTTATCTCTAATGTTATGCAAGGTAGGCTTTGGCAAAAGAAATTACGATAGTACCCAAAATCATTTAGGTTTACCAATATTCTTGTACTATGATGATTTTGAGCCGAGCGACGGCATGAATCATGGAGGAGAGTAGTCACTAGGTGGAGTATATATATATATATATATATATATATATATATATATATATATATCAATACCATTCCTTCCGCTACATTTTGTTACAAAATTAAAAAATATATTTAATTACCAGTACGAACGAGCGTTTTAATGCATTATCAGACAAAATAGATACTTTTACTGAACTTTGAGTGAACAAAATCTGCGCTTAAAATTTCTTGAAGACGAAAATGCTACTCTCCGTAACGAAATACAGGATTTAAAAGTCTTGCATGCCCGAGGTACCCCGAGCACGGAAATGAAAATTACGGGTATCCCGACTACGTCTAACATACCATTACATGAACTGACTAGTAAAATTTTACATTATATAGATTTAGGAGCATTAAAAACTGATATTTTAGAAATACGTGAGTTTAAATTGAAAAACAAAAATTCTTCTAATGAAATGGAAGTTCAAAATGGTCACTTAAGCGGCGATGATAACAATGCGAGAAATAAGAGAAAGGAAAAGGATAAGATACCGACTTTTTCTTATATCGTCAAATTAAAGTCATCTAGTACACGCGATCACGTCTTAAAAGTTAAGCGACAATTCGGCAAATTGTTATTTTCTGATCTTTACCAGGGCGCCGATAATCTAATTGTTAATTTATATGAAACGTTGTCTTCAGTTGTTCACAATCTTTTGTATTTGACTAAAGAGAAAGCAAAACAGTGCAAATATTACTATGTTTGGACACGTGAAGGCAATATTTATGTTCGCAAAAATGATAAGTCTGACACAATTTGCATAGTAACCGAAAATGACCTTGAGAAATTATTCTGACTGCCATCAAATTCTAACTCACTAGCACAATCCTTTTCTAGACATTCATTTTTACCTGTCGCTCAAATTAATTCCAATTCAATAAAAGATCACTGAAACGAAATAGAAATATTTCTTATTAATAAAAATATCGATATACTGTCCATATCCGAGTCCTGGGTTACGCCTAATAAAGAAGATTCTCCTTTACCATATTGAATTTTAATGTAGTTCGCAACGATCGAGGCCTTTTAGAGACTAGTGGCAAACGAACTTATATTCAAGCTGGCGGAGTCGCATGTTATATTCGGAATGGAATTTCATACAGAATACTTAGTGCTCGACAGATAAATGATTTGAAATACACCGAATATCTACTTGTTGATATTAGTCTAGAATATAACAAGCAAGTTCTTTTTGTCTCAATTTATCGTCGACCTAAGGGTAATGTTCTCACGATCTTTTTTGAGTCATTTCAAAGATATGTACATCTTTACTCGAATGTTATTCTAGCTAAAGACTTGAATTCGGATTTATTAACTAATAATTTTTATGGATTACATTTGCAAACTCTTATTACTGAAAACTGTTTGTTTCTTGTACCATCTGGTGTGACACAATAAAGATAATTCGGATACATGGCTCGATGTTATACTTACTGACTCTTCAAGCAAGGTTCATTCGTGTGAAAAATCTGAGGCACCATTTATTAATTGCCACAATTATATAATAATTGACTATAAATTAGATGGTCCCATTAACCCATTTCTTCCCAAGCGGACATTTTATAGTCGATTGGTTTTTTGCCTAAAACATTGTCGAAAAAAAAATAATAATAACCAATATCACTTTTCTGAAGTAAAATTGTCTGCTCTTTCCGATTCTGAAGTCAGAATTTTGAAATTTCGGTTGGAAAATTTCAAAATGGCGGTTTTAGGCAAAAAACCAACCGACTATAAAATGGCCGATTGGGAAGAAATACGTTAATAAGAACATTACAGTGCTTGTTTGGAGGATATGTATGAGCGATTCAGTAATGTTAATGATGTAAACATTCTGTTGGATGAGTTCAAATCAAAGGCCGTTGATACACTAAATATACATGCACCATTTACAACCCGTCATATTCGTAAAATTACTGCCCCGTTGTTAATTAAAGAATTTGAGGATAAATGTAAATACCGAAATCGACTATATAAAGAGGCTAAACGCACGAAAAATTCATCCCTTATCTTAGAGTATAAATTAGTACGCAAACAGCTTAAAATCGAGATAACTTAAGCTAGAGATACCTTTATAACTCAATCATTAACATCCATTTCAGATAAATCTAAATATTGGAATCTACTAAGTAAATTTGGCCTTGTGAAGAGTAAATTATCATCACATCTGAATATTTTTACTACCGATGAACTTATTCTCTACTATTCTTCAGTAACATGTTGTCATCCACCTTGCTCAATTACAAAGATTCAGAAAATACTCGCGATACCGTTACGTGACAACGAGCTTAGCTTTTCCTTCAGACCAGTGAACAGAATACAAGTCCAGCAAACAATGTTGTTGTGCCTTCCTAAAGCTAAAGGACGTAGTTGTGATGGAGTTTCTCTTTCTTACTTCCAAGAAATGCTACTACTATTAGTCCCTTTTTTTACTGATCTTTTTAATATGTCCATATCATCCTGTACATATGCTACAGAGTGGAAAAAATCACTCATAGTTCCCCTCAGTAAAGTTCCTACGCCTGGCTCTCCAGCAAATACAAGACCAATTGCTAACTTATCTCATTTTGCTAAAGTTTGACTCTCTCATGACACAACAGCTAACTGAGTATCTTGAAGTAAATTCACTTCTTTCTCCATTCCAATCAGGGTTTAGAAGTAATTTTAGTACGCAAACGGCGCTATTGAAACTTACCGAAGATATCCGTCGCGAAATCGAGAAGGGATTGGTTACAGTTCTGTAACTTTTCGATCTCAAAAGGGCTTTTGATTCCAATAATCACGAATTACTTTTGAAAAAGCTTAGAGAACTTAATTTCTCCGATGAAGCTATTAGTTGGTTTTACTCGTATTTAACAGGTCGGTCCCAAGCTGTGATTAATCTTGATCGTCGTTTATCTGATTTTATGGAAAACTCTTCGGGAGTACCACAGGGCTCAACTCCGGGCCCAATTATGTTTCTAATATTTATCAACATGCTAGCACTAGTCTTAGTTCATTGTAAAGATAATTGCTTACTTTTTGCGGACGATTTCCAATTCTACATACAATGTGAACCAGGTGAATTGCCAACTGCGATCTCTAAATTAAATGAAGATGCTGCTGCTGTAATAAATATACATATCGTGACCATAAATTTATACGTTTTCGAGATCACTGATTTTAAGTCTAAGGTCCGTTTCTTTTGGAACAGATCGCTGTTGCAATCCGTTCAAATTGGTAGCTCACATAGGCAAATCATTACGACCACTACCAGCTAGGCTTTGAAGACATTTCGGGCTTGCTTCTGCAGAGAATATGATTTGCAGTGGATGTAGGAAAATATCATATACTAGTAATGATACTCATAATGAAGACGTGAACCACAATTCCAACAATGATGATACTCATGATGAAAAGGTGAATGACAATTTGAACATTACTTCTGTATCTAACAGTGCAAATGAAGATAGCCTAGAGAAGAATGTGCAATTAGATCTTGACAGTTCGACTTCTTCAAATGCTGAGAAAAACCTCCATGAAATCATCGAGGGTTTAAGAGAAAAATTTTCATCGTTGTCAGAGCACGATCCCCACAGGATAGCTATTCTAACCATACTGCCATCAAAATGGTCAATAGAGAAGATTTCTTCTCTATTCAATACTACGACTTACTCCATTAGAAAAGCTAAAGAATTAAAAGCCACGAATGGCTCTTTTTCTAGACCACCCCCAAAAATAGGTAAATCGCTGCCACAAACTACGGTTAATAGAGTGAAACAATTCTATGAATGTGATTCTAACAGCAGAATTCTCCCAGGATATAGAAAGAAAAATTTGTTAAGATTGATGGAGAAAAAGTCCTCAAACAGAAGAGACTGACATTGTTTAGCTTAAAAGAATTATATTTCAAATTCTGTGGAGAGCACCCAGATACTACTATAGGTCTTTCAAAGTTTTGCCAATTACGACCTCAAAATTGTGTTTTACCCGGAAGTAACGGTACTCATATTGTTTGCGTATGTGTGATTCATGAGAATGTCAAGCTTTTGCTCGATGCCATCAATTTATCTGACCTGATGGCTAAATCGGAATTCCCATTAAAAAACTATACCGATTGTCTTAATCTCATGGTATGTCGTAACTCAAATAGAGAATGTTTTCTTACCGAATGCAAAAACTGCCCTAATTACGATAAGCTCAGATCCCAGCTTAAATCCGGTTTGGAAAAAGCAGACGTAAAGGATATAACTTTTAGCTCTTGGCATTCGACAGATAGAACAACTATGATTACATCAAACACGACTACTGAAAATTTCCTCGAACTTCTTGGTCATCGGTTAAAATCATTAAAACCTCATGATTATATTAACAAACAACAATCAGAATATTTTAAGCAATTGAAGGGAAGCTTAAAGCCAGGAGAAATTCTTGTGCTACCAGATTATTCAGAGAATTTTGCTTTCGTTGTTCAAAAAGCAGCTCAAGCTTTTCACTATAATAATAATCAAGCCACAGTATATACTGTAGTTTATTATTATCGAGATGAAGGTGAATTGAAACATGGAAATATAATCGTGATTTATGAATCGAATACTCATGACTCTGCAGCGGTGTATGTGTGTAATTCAATGATAATTGATTACCTAAAGAAACAACACAAAGTTACAAAGATTATCTACTTTTCTGATGGAGCAAAACAAGATTTTAAAAATCGATTTAATATCCAAAATTTATGTAATCATGAAAATGATTTTGGTATCAAAGCAGAATGGCATTTTTGCGCGACGGCTCACGGAAAAGGCCTACATGATGACCTTGGTGCAACTCTTAAAATAGGAGCTAGGAACGCAAGCCTCCAAGCATCAGCAATCAACAGCATTTTAACAGCTAAGCAGCTTTATGAGTGGGCATGCCATTCAATAAAAAATATAAAGTTCTTTTATTATTCAAAAGTAACACATAGCAACACTCAAAGAAGATTAAAAAGACGATTTGACGAGGCTCCTTCTGTCCCACAAATTTCAAGCAATCACTGTTTCATTCCACTACGAAACAAGAGTATTATTATCAGAAAATTTTCAAGTGATAAAAAGGAAGTTGTTGTAGAGATTTAAAGTATACCAGTCCATTTCTGGCCATGAACCTGCCCATTTGAGCGTTTGTCAGGTATTTTTTGAGGTTAAAAACAAATTTTTAGCTGATGGAACTAAACGGACTTCGGATTTGAAATCAGTGACCCCAAAAACGTATAAATATATGGTCACAATTCTTCATCTGGCCGTCATCATGCCCGCTGAGCATTTTTTTAGTACTTTTTGAGGTTAGCGACAAATTTTGGGCTTGTTGGGCTAAACGGACCTTAGACTTAAAATTAGCGATCTCGAAAACGTATAAATTAATGGTCACGATCCTTAATCTGGCTGTAATCATGCCTATTTGAGCGTTTTTGAAAAATATTTTGAGGCTAGGGGAAAATTTTGGACTAAACGAGCTGAACGGACCTTGGATTTGAAATACGCGACCCTTGAAACGAACAAATGCATCGGCACGAACCTTTATCTAGCCATAATCATGCCTGTTTGAGCGTTTTTGAGGTATTTTTTGAGGTTAGAGCAAATCCTGCACTGATAAGGTTAAACGGTCAGCGGATTCGGATTCAGCGTACCCGAAAACATATAAAATGACCTTTACTCACAATTTTCGTCTTTTATCTATATTTTTATGAACGATTAATCGGAAAATTTTCGGAAACCTGGTCAGAAAATCGGGTTTTTGGGACCGCCATTTTGAAAATTTTGAAAAGCGCCACATAGCTATTGATTCTACATAAAAAACCCGAAATGTTGATCCTATACAAGTTTGTCTAAGTCTTTACCATTTTTGGGCAGAGCCGTGTGCGTTTTGGCGTGGATTGACCCATATATATATATATATATATATATATTGTAACAGGTGGGACAATTGTTAATAACAATTGTCCGTGGCTAATAAGCCGTCGGCCGAGCTGCTATCGTGCATTAGCTAGCACAGCACGCAACGCGTACTGGCGTACACTATTGCTCCTACCTGGCGTAAGCCAGCGGCGCAAAGCCGCTGAGCTTTTGCCTGGCTGCCGCTACTCTGGCCGTCCTGCTGCAAAGTTCACTGAACCCCGGTGAATTCAGCTCCGTGCGGAGTCACCTCGACGCACGGATTTTCGCGATCTGTAAGGAGCGCGAAAGCGCGGAAAGTTAATTGTCGCAACGCGCCAATGTAACGGCTTTTCGCGCTTGCCTAACTCGGTCGAGGAGCAGGCGGGTCGTGGGGAAAATTGATTCACGCGAGTTTAACTTTTAATAATAAAATAGACTATATTCAGTAACAAATAAATCAACAACGATAGATTAATAAATAATGATAACAAAATTAACAACGATAGATTAATAATAATAACAATTAAAATTTAATAACCGCGCAGACGAATTTAACAATAATTGATAAACAATTTGTGACAACGAACTTAATAACCGCGCAGACCAAGCGACGGTGCGCGTCCAGCTCGTTCGCTGCTGGACGCGTTGCCCTCACGATGGGCCGTACGCGCGCCTGGTGTCACGGCACCTTGGTGTACTCTAGGGCGTGGTGCCCACGGTCGGCAAGCCCTGTACACCGCTCGCGGTTTGTATAATATCTATACGCGCGGGCTAGCCTTTATCTTAACTATGCGTTCCTCGAGGACGATCGCTCTATCTCTGTCTCTGTCTCTCTCGCTGTCTCTCCCTCTCTCTATCTCCTTCTCCGCTTCGCTTTTCTCTCCTCCACTCTCTTCTGCCTCCACACTCATGGCACAGTGGGGAGATATCTCCGTAAACACTTCACTCCGATTACGGCGTCGCGACAACAGGTCGCTCCGCGTGTGCTATCTTCTACGCGGGAAAATGCCTGCGAGACTTTTACGGCGTTGACGCGCGCGGATCGAACTCTGAATCGATAGTGACGCGCTCGAGGCGTCAGCACGGCCAGCGCCGCGCCCCCAGTCGCATTCTCTCTGGGTAACTACCCTCGATGCGCGCGCGTCGCCTATAGTGCGAACGCCGGTACCTGGCACTCATTTCGTTACAATATATATAGAAAATAGCAATTATTATACATTAATACTAATAACAATAATTACATTGCAACGCATTTCCTAGAAATAGCCTCTCAATTAAAATATTCGTAATGTATATCGCCTGAGTATAAAACTAATAATAGCAATTTTAATTAATTAAATTAAATTCTATTCATACCTAGGGGTGTTTTAATCCTATAAGATATCCGTATAATGCCATTTTAAACGATTCAACAGTCTTTTTAAGCCCTTCTCGATTCCGCGACGGATATCTTCGGTATTTTAAATTTATGGTCACGATATGTATATTTATTACAGCAGCAGCATCTTCATTTAATTTAGAGATCGCAGTTGGCAATTCACCTGGTTCACATTGTATGTAGAATTGGAAATCGTCCGCAAAAAGTAAGCAATTATCTTTACAATGAACTAAGACTAGTGCTAGCATGTTGATAAATATTAGAAACATAATTGGGCCCGGAGTTGAGCCCTGTGGTACTCCCGAAGAGTTTTCCATAAAATCAGATAAACGACGATCAAGATTAATCACAGCTTGGGACCGACCTGTTAAATACGAGTAAAACCAACTAATAGCTTCATCGGAGAAATTAAGTTCTCTAAGCTTTTTCAAAAGTAATTCGTGATTATTGGAATCAAAAGCCCTTTTGAGATCGAAAAGTTACAGAACTGTAACCAATCCCTTCTCGATTTCGCGACGGATATCTTCGGTAAGTTTCAATAGCGCCGTTTGCGTACTAAAATTACTTCTAAACCCTGATTGGAATGGAGAAAGAAGTGAATTTACTTCAAGATACTCAGTTAGCTGTTGTGTCATGAGAGAGTCAAACTTTAGCAAAATGAGATAAGTTAGCAATTGGTCTTGTATTTGCTGGAGAGCCAGGCGTAGGAACTTTACTGAGGGGAACTATGAGTGATTTTTTCCACTCTGTAGCATATGTACAGGATGATATGGACATATTAAAAAGATCAGTAAAAAAAGGGACTAATAGTAGTAGCATTTCTTGGAAGTAAGAAAGAGAAACTCCATCACAACTACGTCCTTTAGCTTTAGGAAGGCACAACAACATTGTTTGCTGGACTTGTATTCTGTTCACTGGTCTGAAGGAAAAGCTAAGCTCGTTGTCTCGTAACGGTATCGCGAATATTTTCTGAAGCTTTGTAATTGAGCAAGGTGGATAACAACATGTGACTGAAGAATAGTAGAGAATAAGTTCATCGGCAGTAAAAATTCAGAGGTGATGATAATTTACTTTTCACAAGGCCAAATTTACTTAGTAGATTCCAACATTTACATTTATCTGAAATGGATGCTAATGATTGAGTTATATAGGTATCTCTAGCTAAAGTTATCTCGATTTTAAGCTGTTTGCGTACTATTTTATACTCTAAGAGGAGGGATGAATTCTTCGTGCATTTAGCCTCTTTATATAGTCGATTTCGGTATTTACATTTATCCTTAAGTTCTTTAATTAACCACGGGGCAGTATTTTTACGAATATGACGGGTGGCAAATGGTGCATGTATATTTAGTGCATCAACGGCCTTTGATTTGAACTCATCCAACAGAATGTTTACATCATTAACATTACTGAATCGCTCATATATATCCTCCAAACAAGCACATATATCGCTGAAAAATAAATTTGAAGAAAATTTCTTAAAATCTCTCGACGTCACTGTAATGTTCTTATTAACGTATTTCTTCCCAAGCGGCCATTTTATAGTCGGTTAGTTTTTTGCCTAAAACCGCCATTTTGAAATTTTCCAACCGAAATTTCAAAATTCTGACTTCAGAATCGGAAAGAGCAGACAATTTTACTTCAGAAAAGTGCTATTGGTTATTATTATTTTTTTTTTCGACAATGTTTTAGGGAAAAAACCAATCGACTATAAAATGTCCGCTTGGGAAGAAATGGGTTAATGGGACCATCTAATTTATAATCAATTATTATATAATTGTGGCAATTAATAAATGGTGCCTCAGATTTTTCACACGACTAAACCTTGTTTGAAGAGTCAGTAAGTATAACATCGAGCCATGTATCCGAATTATCTTTATTGTGTCATACCAGATGGTACAAGAAACAAACAGTTTTCAGTAATAAGAGTTTGCAAATGTAATCCATAAAAATTATTAGTTAATAAATCCGAATTCAAGTCCCCAGCTAGAATAACATTCGAGTAAAGATGTACATATCTTTGAAATGACTCAAAAATGCTCGTGAGAAAATTACCCTTAGGTCGACGATAAATTGAGGCAAAAAGAACATGCTTGTTATTTTCTAGACTAATATCAACAAGTAGATATTCGGTGTCATTCAAATCATTTATCTGTGGAGCACTAAGTATTCTGTATGAAATTCCATTCCGAATATAACATGCGACTCCGCCAGCTTGAATATAAGTTCGTTTGCCACTAGCTTCTAAAAGGCCTCGATCGTTGCGAACTACATTAATATTCAATATGGTAAAGTGAGAATCTTCTTTATTAGGCATAAGCCAGGACTCGGATATGGACAGTATATCGATATTTTTATTAATAAGAAATATTTCTATTTCGTTTAAGTGATATTTTATAGAATTGGAATTAATTTGAGCGACTGGTATAAATAAATGTCTAGAAAAGGATTGTGCTAGTGAGTTAGAATTTGATGGCAGTCTCAATAATTTCTCAAGGTCATTTTCGGTTACTATGCAAATATGTCAGACTTATCATTTTTGCGAACCTAAATATTGCCTTCACGTGTCCAAACACAGTTTGTTTGCAGTTATATTTGCACTGTTTAGCTTTCTCTTTAGTCAAATACAAAAGATTGTGAACAACTGAAGACAAGATTTCATATAAATTAATAATTAGATTATCGGCGCCCTGGTAAAGATCAGAAAATAACAATTCGCCGAATTCTCGCTTAATTTTTAAGGCGTGATCGCGTGTACTAGATGACTTAAATTTGACGATATAAGAAAAAGTCGGTATCTTATCCTTTTCCTTTCTCTTATTTCTCGCATTGTTATCAGCGCCGCTTGAGTGACCATTTTGAACTTCTATTTCATTAGAAGAATTTTTGTTTTTTAGTTTAAACTCACGTATTTCTAAAATATCAGTTTTTAATGCTCCTAAATCTATATAATGTAAAATTTTACTAGTCAGTTCATATAATGGTATATTAGACGTAGTCGGGATACCCGTAATTTTCATTTCCGTGCTCGGGGTACCTCGGGCATGCAAGACTTTTAAATCCTGTATTTCGTTACGGAGAGTAGCATTTGCGTCTTCAAGAAATTTTAGGCACACATTTTGTTCACTCAAAGTTTCAGTAAAAGTATCTATTTTGTCTGATAATGCATTAAAACGCTCGTTCGCACTGGTATTATTACTACTGATAGCGCTAAAAAGCGTAGAAAATTGCTGTGCTGTGGTAAAATTCTCCCAACCCTGCGGTAAACCTTCCGACATTTTATTGTCGGCGCAAGAGAATGATGCAGTGAAAGAGCTTTCTTCTATAGGTTCCGTAGCTAGGTTTTAACCCACACTATCTATATCTTCACTAACGTTTGATATGTTAAGATTTCCAACTTTAATACCCCTACTAGTATTATAAACTAATGACCGTGCAGTGGAGTTGTTATTTAAACCACTTCGCAAAGAGAGAGAAAGATTACAAGGATTTGAAGGTTGACTATATCGACGAAGTGTATCGCTAAAAGAGCGGACGCAGCAGTGATCAGTTGGCTTATTTACAATAAAACCGAAAATACAACCCGGATGAAATGTACTACGGCATTCGAAACATTGACGATGTTTGAAAACAATTTATTTTTTACACTTTTTGCATTTAAACATGTGTAGTACAGCTAAAGTTATCGATTTTTTAGTAGCTAAAAATTAACGTAAATAACAAGACCTAGGTTATTGAAATGTGTGACGCAGCTCTAATCATAAAAATTATTATATGTACAACGAGACTCAAAGAAAAGAATGAACGCATGATCGTGTATGTATGGCAGTCGATAGAGGCGATTCATGTTATGTAAAGCGCAAGAGACTTAAATTTTACAAGCATGCGTTACTCTGAGAATAATAGTACCGATGAATTGAGAAAGAGAGAGAGCAAATGCGATTTAACCGTATGATGATGATCGGTACGAAAGAGCCAATATTCACAAGTTAAGAAAGTTCCAGTGGTCGCTCATAATCTCGCTCGCCGTATCCATAGCCAGTGGCAGGAACATACGCCAGTGTGTTTTTTTGATCATACATGCATTTTTGCATGCATGGTAGCACAAGAACATGTTTTTAAATTTTAAGTGCTACCAACTTAGCTTACGTTATTTTGATATTATTCATTATGTGCTTTGTATGCATAATCACTTTTAATAGAGGTTTTATCGTCTTATAATATTTTGTAAATGTACAGCTGTACGTTATTTAACATAGAATATACAATAACGATCCATAAGTATTATTTTCTACTAACAAGGAGAGTGTACAAAGTGTGGGTCGCCAATTTTGATGAGGCTTTGAGAGCTGTTTTCTGGTGCCTGAAAATGAAGCCCAGCACCCCCCGTTTTGCCTAACCAGCCCCATTATCGAAATATATCCAATTATACCCCAAATACCCATTTCTTAGTGAAAAAATGGTATCTTTACTTCAGATCATAACTCCGCAAATTTTTACTCAGAAAAAATAACCCAAAGTAGGTAAAACTAAATCAAAATAGGTTTAATTTCCGCTTTATTTTATATAATAATGTCAATCTCTTACACAGTTATTAATTGTCTAAGAAAGTGATAAAAAATACATGAAAGATTGAAGATTTGAATTTTATTTTAAATCACTGATTCTCCATGCATATCTTATTACTCTTTTTGATAGTTAATAATTTTGCAAGAGATTAATAAAGGAACGCTAAGATGAGCTTTTTCTACAAAGTGATTAAATTAATTCTATAAGAATACATTTTTTAACCTGTTTATTTATTCATTCCATTTAACAGGCCGAATGACTTGAAATACATAGTTTTGAACAAAATTAGAATCTTTTAAATATCTTTACCTTTTTATTAATTGGTAAGGGCCCCTCCTCGCCCCTACCTGTGAGGTTCTTCCCGTTTTTGTTCATATCTTTAAATAAAGAAATATACAAACACCAATAACCCCGTCATTTCCCTTTTTTACAAAAAAGAAGAATTGTGACTCAGACAAGTTTCTGCACGTCTCCACTTACAGCATTTTATGGTACTATGCGATTGTGTTAAATCAAACAGTAAGCAGGTGTTTCAGCGGGAAAATTGTTTCTCGATTCGAATTCTAGACGAACGTCGACTGACGCACTCTTCAAGGCCTTGTTTTGCTTTCATCAGTCGATCACTATCAATTGCATGTAATCGCGATAGTGTAATTTGTTTAACATAGGCTTTGAATCTTTGCCATATTAAGAATGTTGGAAATTATTGTACATATCATATAGTATGGCGAACTGATTGTGGTTAATATCGAGGTTGAGGTTACAGTACGGATAATGCTGTGAATTTTGCAGTGGTCGAAGTCACCAGCATTTGTGCCTCTTCGATTTTTCCAGTTAATTTGAAAGCCTAGAATGACAAAGCGACGATTTTCTAGCTTATTAGCTGTCTTAACGGTCCAGGCGTGTGTCGAAGTGTTCAGAAGAAATGGATACTCGTACAATTCCCAAGTACGGCATCAACCACTTGATTTTTGTCAACACGATTTTGACATCATCGAAAACGTTCTCTAAAGGTGTTTGCAAAATAGCATTTAGATCATTTCGGGATCTCGTGAATATGAGTTCGTACTTTACCGGTAATACAATTTTACGATAGTCTTCGGCAAATCCGAGAATAATGTTCAGAGGCTTGGATACTTCAAAGTAGCCTTCATCGTTCGTTAGCTTCTCATTCTCTTCAACGTCGATCCAACCTGCATTCTCGGTGATCAAGGTCTGACTCGGGTTGAGATATATGGCTTTTTCTTCTTCATACCCATACCCAACTTAGATTTCAGCTTCATGGCGTTAGTTATGACGTAAGCAGCTGCTTTTTCACCAATTCCTGCGTCTTTTCCTAAAACTCTCTGTCACGCTTTGTTAGCTAAAACTCTGTCAGCAGCGTTTCTTACCCCAATGTTCTCACGATTCCGGAATTATGCGATATCGTGCTCCTTGGAGGCTACGTCGAGAGGATTGACTCCTGAATCACCTCGAGCTATACTTTTGGCTAATTTGTTACCTGGACCGCAGTACTGATATCCTGGCAAGTGAAGTTCAACTGGAAGCTTGTTAATGAGTTTATTGACCAAACCCCTACCTCGTCGTCGTCGTTTGTAAACGATCATCACTCTTCGAAGGTTAGATTACGACTGATGCTGAGAGTATATAAGCGCTCTATTTAGAGCTGGACTGGCAGTCGTAATCGAGACTACTGTCTACATGAATTTTAAGGAACAGTTTGCCAAGCTCCCGATAGTGAACTTTGACAGTATCATCGAGCAGGATAAAACAAATAAAGCGACACGGAGATTTACTTCCAGACAGCATACGAGCCATATTTTGTGGACCATCGAGTTGTGGTAAATCAATAGTCTTTTATCTCTAATAACGCATCCTAATGGACTTAAATTTGAAAATTTATACATCTACTCCAAGTCGTTCAATCAATCCAAGTACAAATTCTTAAAAGAACTTTTGGAGCCGTTTGATGGTATATAGTACCTTCCTTTCAGCGAGCACGATGAAATAATAGCTCCCGATGATGCACTTCCAAATTCTATTACAATATTTGACGATGTACCATCTGAAAATCAAAACAACAGCAGAGCATGTTTCTGTATGGGAAGACATAAGAACGTTGACAGCTTCTATTTCTGTCAGTCTTACGATCGAATTCCAAAACACCTTTTCAGAGACAATGTCAATTTGTTGATAATTTACACAATTATCACGTCAATTCCGACATATCTTTTGCATAATTTAAGGATTTGTGCTCAAAGTGTTGGAGAGACGATAAGTGCTGCTTCCTCATAATAGATAAAGACAGGTCAATAAATAGTGGCAGATACAGAAAAGGATTCCACTGTTTTGCTATAAATATAGCATGCGTGGCATCAATTAAAAGTTTATCATTGAACGTAGAAGTGGCAACATGGAAAAGTTCAAACGTGAGAAAAATATTTTGTGAAAACTTGTCAAATCGCAAGATGCAATCAGACGTAAACATAATTTGTTAAAGTTTGATAAAGCTAATGTTGATAAGGTGCAAGGTGAAATGTTCAAACCAATCATCGATCCGATTGAAAAGCTTGTAAACGTACCTTATCTGAAAATGATTTTCAAAAGGTAGACAAACCTGAAAAGATTGATGATGATGAGTTTGATGACGGTCTCGATGATAGCTTTGATGACAGTCTCGATAAAAGTCTCGATATGATTGCAGAATACACTGGATGCTCACGAAACGTCATTCGAAACAGCTGGCAGCGAAGATGAGTAGATTCATACATTAAAGACTAATAAATTCAAAGACTTTATTACTCCAATGATCCAGTCTATTGGTCAGGAAGAATCTTCACGTCGATACGAGAAGGGTCAACCAACAAATGAATTATTTCCGCGAAACAAGAGTAGGTATGGATTTCAATGTAACCATGCTTCTTCTGCAGTATTACAAGACTTTGTAGCTAATATTCAGCAGCAGAAGAAAGATCAGCATCTCGATACGATAAAGGCGAAAAAACGCAAGTTGCTGAATGAAATAGGGTCATCGCTCGAACCTGTTTCCGAGTCAATAATAAATCATTGGCCTCTGAAAGATTATATTCGCAATTTTAATCAAAATAGTGAGACTTGGGATGAGACTAGTGTGGAGTATGAAGAATCTCCGATTAACTATTCTTTGCATGACTCTGATAGTAATGTACATGAATCTCTTTCATCCCCTAATGATAATAGTCATGCTAGCTTATCAAAATTACAGTCAACTTTTGGTTCTCGTTTCCAAAGCCAATCAAATGGTGAAGATTCATATGAGAATTGGAGTAGAAAAAGGAATTACAGATTAGACGACTGGGATGATCCTAATGCATTAGTCGATCGACTCCCAGTACTCGTGACTATGAATTCATATGAGTTACGTGAAGCAGGTTTCATATTTGGATACATTCGAGTTGAATTAAAGATGATTCAACTCATACAAGAAAGGCTACCGCCAATTTGTCCACGTGAAAAGCTAGTGACTAATGCTACCTCGCATACAAGTCCATGAGGAGATCTAGTGGTTAGGTTACGGTATTCAGCTTCCCCTGATCGGATACCCGTCAGCCAGCTACATACTCGCAGTAACAAAGCAGATTCAAAGTTCCTGCCTTCAGTCAGGTACCTGCAGTTGATATCCAGAGTATACAAGTTTAAGCCTCTCTAAACTTGTTTTAAGAAATAAGGTTGCCGATAACTTTGAAAATATTGTTTTCTTCTTTAATTACAAAACTTATACACAAAAACTCGGATCTCTACCTTTTAATTGCTCAGATTTAACACTTGCGTGAAAATTTTCAGTTATACTATGAATCTGAAGTAAAACTTATTTGTAGGTTTATGGTAATACCTTAAAAATATAACATTGTATTATCTTATATATTTTTATAGCATTATGTATTCTAATTTGGTTCAAAATTATATACTTCAAGTCATTCGACCCGTTAAATGAAATAAATAAATAAACCGGTTCTTAAAATCTTATGGAATCAATTTAATCTCTTTGTAGAAAAAACTGATTTGAGCGTTCCTTTAAATTTTAAGCAAATTCAAAGTTTGTAACTCTCATTGAAAAATTTTTTTTTTCGAAAACCTTTGAACAATTTATTTTTATACGTTAACTAAAAACAAAGTTTCATATCAAGTTACATACAAGTCCTAACAGCTCAAAGTTTATGAGATAAGTTATTTTATATTAATTCTAGTTCCAGCGACACTCGGATTTTGAAATTAAATGTATACTTTTCACACTCGCTGGAGTAGCCAAGTATCTTGAGTAGTTCCAAGCAAGTTTTTATTGTATGGTAAAGTGAAAGTAACTCGCATACAAAAAGTCTTTAAATCTTATACTTTATGAAAAAACTCATTTTATGTTAATTCTAGTTCTAGCGACTTCGACGTTTTTTAATTAGAGGTATGCTTTTCTCATTGGCTGGAGTAATCAAGTGTCTTGGGTAGTCTCTAACAAATCTTTATTGTACGTTTCGGTAATACAAACTTGCATACACATTTTGAAGTCTCAAACTCTGTTGGTTCAAGAAAAATCCTACTTTGTAGACAATTTTTAGCTTCCGTAACCTCAATTTTAGTAATACAGTTCTTTTTTTTTGTTAAACAAGTTTCTACAGTTTCATTAGAACTATTGAGTTAATATGGCTTATTTAAGTTGATTAAAGTATAAAATTAAATATTTAAATTGATTAATCACCCTCTTTTAAGTTTGGAGCTGATTGAACCATTTAACGTATAGGTACATATATATGTTATTTTGTGAATAAGACTTTTTTTACAAAATTGAAAAATGATTATCTAAGGTCTTGAAAATATTTTTCTTCTTCTTCGGGTCTATTAAACTATGCCACAAATTTTGATGTATCTTTTTTGGTGGAATTACTCTGAATGATGTAATCAGCGAGTATCATCATTTTTTTTTATGTTGAATAAGTTTTTACGATTTTCATTAGAGCTATTCATTAAGAAGGTAAGCTTGGGTTAAATCCAAAAAAAAGACTTCTTTTTACGAGTCCGGACAACTTCTTATATTTAAGAGCAATCATTCTAAAAATTTGTATGCTACCAGAACACTATAATATCCTAAATTTTACCTTTGTATAACCTTAATATCTTGATCCTACACGTCACAATAAATCACTATTTTCAATACCATATTTATTAAAGGATCTTTGATCCTTAGATAATTCGAGGTGACACGGTCAACGAAATTTCTTTTTTGACGGTTCATCGACTCCTTTTGACATGTATTACAAAAAGAACGAAGCACTTTTTCGTTGATATTTTCTTTATTTTATTTTCGGAGATCAAATCAATTTTTTCTAAAATATTAAAAAAAAAAATTTCAAAAAATCTATTGAATCTCCGAATAAAATAAAAACAATTTTAACGAAAAAGTGCTTAGCTCTTTTTGTAATACATGTCAAAAGGAGTCGAACAACCGTAAAAAAATAATTTTTTTTCATTGTGTCACCCTGAATTGTGTGAGGATCAAATTTCCTTTAATAAAGATGGTATTGAAAACAGTGATTTATTATGACGTGTTGGGTCAAGATTTTGAGGTTATACAATGGAAAAATTTAAGATATTATCATGTTTTGATAGCATACATATTTTCTGAATGATTGCATTTAACATAAAAAGTTTTCTGGACTCGTAAAAAAGTCTTTTTTTGGGTTTAACCCAGGCCTGCCCGTTAAGTAAATAAGGCGTATTTTAGTTGTCTGAAGTACAATATTACACGGTTTCATCAAATAATCATTCTGCTGAAAGTTTTACAACATATTTAACCCGTTTGATATATAGATGTTTATGAATTATTTTGTGAATAAGACTTTTTGAATATTGAAAAGAACAGATTATCTAGTCATTGGAAATATTTTTTTTTTCTTCATTGGGCCTAATAAACTATGACACAAAATTTGAAATGTCTAGGTGTTTAATTTTATAGATATTATTTTTTGGTGGAATTACTTCGACTGAGGCGATCAGCGAGTGTTGAAAGTAATCTTTAAAGATTTTATTGTTAGAACATTAGTAGAACTACAAAACAAGTATTCCTATATATATATATATAGGTTTTTGGGACCGCCATTTTGAAAATTTTGAAAAGCGCCACATAGCTATTGATTCTACATAAAAAACCCGAAATGTTGATCCTATACAAGTTTGTCTAAGTCTTTACCATTTTTGGGCAGAGCCGTGTGCGTTTTGGCGTGGATTGACCCATATATATATATATATATATGGGTCAATCCACGCCAAAACGCACACGGCTCTGCCCAAAAATGGTAAAGACTTAGACAAACTTGTATAGGATCAACATTTCGGGTTTTTTATGTAGAATCAATAGCTATGTGGCGCTTTTCAAAATTTTCAAAATGGCGGTCCCAAAAACCCGATTTTCTGACCAGGTTTCCGAAAATTTTCCGATTAATCGTTCATAAAAATATAGATAAAAGACGAAAATTGTGAGTAAAGGTCATTTTATATGTTTTCGGGTACGCTGAATCCGAATCCGCTGACCGTTTAACCTTATCAGTGCAGGATTTGCTCTAACCTCAAAAAATACCTCAAAAACGCTCAAACAGGCATGATTATGGCTAGATAAAGGTTCGTGCCGATGCATTTGTTCGTTTCAAGGGTCGCGTATTTCAAATCCAAGGTCCGTTCAGCTCGTTCAGTCCAAAATTTTCCCCTAGCCTCAAAATATTTTTCAAAAACGCTCAAATAGGCATGATTACAGCCAGATTAAGGATCGTGACCATTAATTTATACGTTTTCGAGATCGCTAATTTTAAGTCTAAGGTCCGTTTAGCCCAACAAGCCCAAAATTTGTCGCTAACCTCAAAAAGTACTAAAAAAATGCAATATATATATATATATATATATATATATATATATATATATATATATATATATATATATATATATATATATATAATAGCTACTTCATACGCATGTCCTTAACATTGTTCGGAACGTAATTATACGAAGGATTTTGTTAAAATAATTGATACGCAACTTTTATTTAAAGCAGTTATTATTATATACATTGGCCGGGTTATTACAACGCGCGTTGAAACTGATGTTCTGTACAAGAGCTAAAGTACATCTGACCTCTGCGTCATTCTTTTTTGAGCTAAAAATGAGCCGCTCTTCGCGCCGCCGAAAGTCGCCGCCGACGACCGCCGCAAACATATACATAAAAAACTCGAGAACGTTATCGCGTTTGAACTATACAGAACGTTTTAGAGACTTTTTGCAAAGCAACTTATTATAAAGTTACATTTTCTTATTACTCATGAATTCTATCCGTAACAAACATTAAGAAACTGTTATAAAGTAAGATTATAAAACGTAGCCTAATGTAACTTATAAGGACTATTCAGAGAATAACATTTGAGATGTCGGTCTGGTGCAGTCAGTAAGATGTCTGCTTCCCGACCGAAAGATCGCCGGTTCGATTCTCCGTCAAGTCAGATTTTTTTTAGCTAAACTTGTTTAATAATTAAATTGTGAAAAAATATTTTTTATAAAATTCTACAATAAAATATTCCAATGTAAGAATTAAAGTTAGAATAAATCAATTAATTCTCAACTTAAAACTGGTCGCGTAAAAATTGTAGTAGATATATCAAGCTTCTTAGTGCAACTGCTAGATAGCATAACATCTAACCCGTAAGTGGTTATTGGAAGATGCACGACACAGAATAGAAAAAGGAGGATAGGTTCGCAGTAGGGACAAGGCGGCTACGGGATCAGCTCAGTCGCAGCGGGTGCTACGGGATCACGGGCGCTATGAAATCAGTGGCAGTACAAGATCACTGGCGCTACATTAAAATGGCGAATAGCCGCGATTTTTGTGTTTTTTTAGCGATCTTAGACTTTCCAGCAGTTCTGACATTGGATTGCTCTCCAATAACTTATTCACTTTTTATCAAATTATATCATAAACAATGCATTCTTAAGCGATTTCTAATTATTATTACGATAAAACCTCATTTTTTAATAGATTTATTCATTAAAACGACGAAAAACCGCGATTTTTGTGTTTTTTAGCGATCTTAGGCTTTCCAGCAGTTCCCAGACATTGAATTGCTTTCCAATATGAATAACCTATTCACTTTTTATCAAATGATATCATCAATAATGCATTCTTAAACGATTTCTAATTATTATTACGATAACACATAATTTTCTAATTAATTTATTCATTAAAACGGCTCAAAACCTCGATTTTTATGATACTTTTTAGGCTTCTTCGACGGTCAAGCAGTTACAACACATCCTATTGGTCTCCTAAATCTATAATTTCTTTACTTTTTATTAAAAGGTATCATAAACATTGCATTCTCGAGCACTTTGAAAATTTAATTACGAAAAAACCGCATTTTTTAATTAATTTATTCGTTACATTGGCAAAAACCGCGATTTTTGCGATTTATTTAGCGATCAATGGCCTTCAAGCCGGTTTCAGTCATTCTATTGGTCTCCCAAATAAATAATTTATTCACGTTTTATCAAAATATATCATAAACAATGCATTATCAAGCATTTTGTAATTTCTATTAGGAAATAACGTCATTTTTCAATTAAATCGTTCATTAAAACGGCGAAAGGAAGCGATTTTCGTGATTCTTTAGCGATCTTCGACCTTCAAGGATGTCTCAGATATTCGATTGGTCTCCCAAATGAATACTTTATTCATGCTTTATCAAAATATACCATAAAGAATGCCTTATCAACCGCTTTGTAATTTTTATTACGTAATAATCCCATTTTCTAATTATTGTTTTTTCAAAGAGAAAGCTTTGTAACGATGTAAATTTTGTATCAAAGATTTTGTATCCCTATGTATGTATGTATGGATGTATGTATGTATGTATGTATATTAAGCATTGCTCAACTTAGAGCTGATTAGATTTTGGAGCTGAATGGTTAATAAAAACTACACTTCCTACATAAAGGAATGATTGCGAGATATGTATCGAAGTATATCGAATTGAGAGGCCCTATTCTGTATTAATTTACATTTGTTGAATATTATTTTGCTTTACGTATAGTTTTAAAAATTGTGTTTGTCTTGACTATAACTATTAACATAGTTAATTTTATTAGATATACTGATATTAGTTATTCATTGTTTATTTAGAGATAATCTATAAATGCACACGTAGTCGGCACCTCAAGATGGTCTCCGTCGGCCCTTTAGAACATTGAGCCGAATGCTAGCCCAAAAATGACAGAAAAATGAACGACTGCCTCTGAAACCTTAACCTGGAATAAACAAAATAACTCGCACAAAATCCTTTCTCGAACAACACAATTCGCCAACACTCCTCCATCGCACTCTCGAAGTACTGGATGAAATATCAGCAATCTAAATCTGAAACATATTAATAAACGGAAAACGTCACTAAATAATTTTTTAAATACATAACTAATTCTTTGTAGATTAATTAGAATGCCGGGCACTTCGTGGGCAAAGCTTCGTCGGGCATAATTAACCATTCACGTTAAATTATTCTCCAATTAAACGAAAAGATCCTCTCCAAAATAACTAATAACTCTTCAATTGCAAAAACAAGAAGCTGCTCGATGTACTAATGGCATCTCTCGTACAACTCCTCCCACTCTAACCTCAAAATAATTCTCTCTGAACAAAATACGTCTTACTTGCAAAGCGGTCCCAAGCAGAATGGAGCGGATGGACTTGCGTCCTCTCATCGTAGCGTCCCCTGCACTTCAACTCCCTGAATTTTTTTAACTCGATTTTCTGTCTCTTTTTCACCCACCTGTTGCTATAGGCCCAATTTCGATTTCCACTCAAGTAGTAACCGGAAGTTAAGTACTACTCGAGTTTTTCCCACCATGCATTGCTCCCACTAGACGCGCTTAATTTGAATATAAAAGAGCGCCCTTTATAGAATGTCGCTTTTCCGATAAGCCTATCTATCCTCAACTCGATAACTATTGAAAGATAATGGCCGCTTGACCGAGGTCACTCATGCAAGTAGACCCGAACGCGCGCTCGGCTGTGCATTGCGTCAATGATGTAGACGCACCCGGTCCCCCTCTCCCACAGCGCGCTCTTACCTTGCTGCTCTCTGTTCATCTCGCTCGACAGCTATGCTTCGGCCTCATGGCCGCCGTTTCTCTCTCGGTTACTCACCGTATTCTCGAGTACGACGCACGGCATACTCTAGCGTGACAATCGCTCTACCGGTCAACCGCGACTCGAGTGTGTTAGTGTATGTGTGTGTGCGTATGCGTGTCGTCTGCTGGAATACCTTCTGGCCGTCGTATGCTCCGCCGTCGGTGTACTCTCTCGCTCTGTATCTCCCTCTCTTTCGTGCGTTTGTTGCTGCTGTAACAAAGAAAGAAGAAGAAACAAGCTCGCGTCTCTATAGCATCGCCGTCTGCTGCATCTCCTGGTGCTGTTCAGCTTGACTGGGTCCTCTCTCTTCTTGAATAGTCAAGCATGCTAATTCGGCTGCTGGGCTGCTGGGCTGCTGTAAAGTGTGTATGTGGTATGCCCGCTGTATGTCCGTGTGTCGCGTCAATCCTCCCCGTGAAACATATAAATTATATATACGCGATTAGTACTAATACTAATTATTAATAATAAAGCGTGCGTTCGGTGTCGCAGTGCGTGTGTGATTCGGCTTCGATTCCTCTATTAACATTATTTATTTAACAAACAATAGTTTCCCCATCCTAGCCCAACCTCACCTAACCTAACCTTTCCTACTTCTACTCTACCTATCTCTCTCTTTATTTCAGCACATGTTTCTTTCAGCATATGTTTTATTTTCAGCTTATGTTTATTAACAGGTATTACTAAACATATGCTTATGGCATTTTAAATGTCACAGGCTTCACTTGAATGTTTTTGTATTTTAGAAATTGCTGTCTCTGGGGTGGTTGAGTTTAGAGTATAGAATTCAATTTATAGGTATTGTGAGTTCTGCCGTCCTGATGAATAAAGTGGCTACCTACATTTTCGTTGGATGAAAATATTGAGCAAAATGTGTTCAAAATCGATAAGCAATTATGGATTTTAAACACATTTTTCTGAAAATTTGTAAGCAATTATCGATTTTGAACTCGTGTTGCTAAATATTTATTAGCATAATTATCGATTTTGAACACATTTTGCTCAATATTTCTGTTCGAGCGAAAATGCAGATAGCCACTTTCTTTGTCAGGACGGCGGCATTTAATTGTGTCAGTTTTTGTCAGTTTGATTAAGGGGTAACACTACTCTAGGATTTTAAAAAAATCGTTTTTTTTTGTTGGCATAAACAATTATTTAGGGTCATAAAATCAATATCCAATTGGTCTTATGGTAAAAAAAAATTGTAACAGGTGCAATTTTTAATTTTGCCACCGTGCCTCGGACTGTGCGTTTAGAGCATATGCGGTACCGCTCCGACTTTTTGGTTTTACCTGTTGAAATATTAAATACCTACCTTACTTCCAAGGTAAAAGGTCATTAGGTTACCTTTCGTGGTCACCAGGGTGCGCTGATACTATAATACACATATACATATATTATATGTACACTATGATATACGTGTATGTGTGAGACACTAGAGCTGCGAAGTGACGCCGAGTCAGACGCTCCGATTTGTTTTTGCCGTTGATCTTTTTATTTTGTATACAAATAACCATCAAAATAAAGTTGTTTTATAGTGAATTATCAATAATAATGGAACACTAAACAAAATGAGTAATAAAAAACCTTCATACAGTGGAAAGAAATCCGGACGTGGAGGTACCTCCAATGCTAAAAAACGGAGCAGTTCAAACCGCGTTCCGCCACTAAAGGCAAAGGCTACAGGAGATTTATCAAACTACACACACAAAGCACCGCTATCTTAAGAAGTTTATAAAGCGATTACTCCGGTTTATGAAGAGTTGAGCTGTGACGATCTTCTTATACGTTGCCTTGGCGAATTCACTCAAAATACGAATGAAATCTTTAACGCAACCGTGTGGTCTATGACACCTAAATCTTTCTCCAATGGCAAACATGTACTTGATACAGCAGTATACATTGATGTAGGTATCTACAATAATGGTCTGTCAAGTATCATGCGACTGATGCAAAATTTGGGGAAGAAAATCGGGCCATACTGCTACAACTTCTGCGTGGAAGCCAATGAGCGTCGCATCAAATTTTCCGATCGATCGCTCACCGATGCTGCAAAAAAGGCTCGGTTGGGCTTAAAATCAGTTTGGAAGGAGAAAGAAGATGAGAATATAAATTTAGATGACCACATGTACGGCGCAAGCATTGCATATTAAAGGTAATACGAAATTTTTTAAGAGTTAAGTAGTTGTAAAACTTTAAACCCGTTTTTCTCAAAACAACTTTTTTCAAACTGGGCGGAAATGCTGTTCGAAAACCGCTCGATGGATCGCTTTCAAATTTTTACTGTAGCTTCACAATCGCATTATCTATAGAAGTAAATCGCCGTTTTTGATTAAACTAAATTTTTTTAAACGAATGCCATTCTTTTAAAAATTGATTTAAAAAAAACCCTATGTACTTCTATAACCAATAACATATACTTTAAGAAAACAATTATATTTTTGTCCTAGCTCTCATACTTTTGGAGTTACGATTCCGCCAGTGGAGGTATAACAAAAAGACGTTTTTGGAAAATTCAATAAAAAAAAATTTTATACTTCAATACGTGTTAATTAAATCCTGAAAAAAGAAACCAGATCCGTTTACACATATCCTCAAAAAAAAAAATTATCAAAGTTAGGTCTATTATCGTGGCCTTAGAGTGGTGTTACCCCTTAATAAAAAGGCATGCCATGTTTTTAAAAACTTAGAGACGTCTACTGAATGTGTGCCTATTTAATTTTGATGAAAGTACTTTAATGCTCATTATGATGAAAGTACTTTAATGCTAGTAAGAAAGAAATTTAATGTTAATAAAAATGATAATATAATAATTGATAGTAGAAAAATAAATGCTACAGTATGTCTGTTAGAACTAATTTTTAAAACGCTACCAAATAAAAATCTATATACTAAAAAAGATTTAAAAAATTATAAAGAAATATTAGAATTGACTTAAGTTTATAGACATGGATTTACAGATAACGGTCCCATTAAAAGCAATAGAGGCTATACATATGAATATAAATGTATATTGTCATCATAAATTGATAAAGTAGAAAAAGGAATGAATAATAAAATTAACAGTGGTAAAGAAATGAAAACTTATTAGATAATTTAAATGTGACGGTTACAAATAAGTCAGTTGACTTTAAATATTATTATGATATTAATGAACTTGTTGGAAGATTACAACTGCATATAAGTGCTAAGCTTGCTGCATATACTTCTGTCGATAATGAGGTGTTGGGGATAATAAATGAACTGGATAGTAGAGGATTTATTATTCAAAAGGAAAAACTACATTTAAACGTTTAGAAACAGCTAGAAAAATTCTTAGCAATATACAAATAGTGGACGAGGAGATTTATTATAAATAGGAACGTAAGTTCATACGCAAGTTCAGTCTACAGGCAGTACGGAGTCGGTTAAGCTACAAAGATTAATAACTTACTGTTTAATATTCACATTACTCTCTTTATACAGTATTGACGAAATTGTAATAATGGCAGAAGGATAATCATCGACTAATACAAACAATAAATCAAGTGTTACAAAGAATAATAAATCTGGAAATATTTTAGAAGAAATTGCAAAAATAGAAAAATTATATAATAATTTCAAAGATAAAATTGAAAATTTAGAAACACGCGTAAATGAATATATGTGCGTGATTATCGAGACGACGTTAACGATGTTTTAGATCGTTTACAAGCTTGTGAATTAACGCAACACCAAGCGAGTATAGAATTATCGATAGTCTCCCCCTCTCTCTGTAAAATAAAAAAATACACACATTATGTATTTATTTATTGAGAGAAAAAAGTTTATTAAAGTAAAATAGTTAAAAAAGACATATAAATAAAATTCACGTAATTGCTATACTATAATCGGGGGATGATTTGGTGGTAGTGGATCATGATGGAAACCTTTCCCAACCTTCGCCATTTATGGCTCATTAAAAATACAGGAGCCATAAATGGCGAAGGTTTGGAAAGCTTGTAGGGAGCACACCTTGGCTTCTTTCCACCAAATCTTTGCATGCGCCTAAAAAAAAGACAGTGACCTCTGTAATTCAAAACCTACTGCACCGATCCTTTTGAAATTTTGTACACTATTTATACACATAAATTACGAGGTAACGCTGTGTAGTTTTTTTATAATTAATCTTTATTTTACAATGACAAATTTGCCAATTTTTCTAGCAAAAATCGATGTTTTTACTTTCAAGTGTTACCAAAAATTAAAAAATCAATAAAAAAATACTCGGCAACCTTACCTCGAGAAACTTATTAACTAATAAAATCGTTTTGATTTTTTGGTTTCAGATGATCCAGTAATGAGTTATAAAGGTCACCGCAGGAAAACTTTTTTTAGACGCTTGCAAAGATTTGCAACCAATGGCTTATTTATTCATATTTTGCATTGAAAATTTCAGAAAATATATTTCAAATGTTCTTTCATTACATTAAAATTAATTAAATAAATTTGCATTAATTGTAGCGTGTAGAAAAATTCTTAAAAATATGCTTTTTTTCACCGAATTAACCGTACACCTAACCGCCCCCCCCCCCCCCCCCCCCAATAAATGTTCGTGTCGTTGATAAACTCGGACCCGTCTGCTCTCCGAACCCAGTTAGGCCGACAAGCTGGGTTATAATATATCGGGTAGAATATCGTGAAATATCGTAAAATAAATAAATTATTGTAAATTCACAAGAGATGAATTTCAAAATATATTTTTATATCAGAAATCTTATTAAGAAACGAAAAAATTGAGCCCTGGATTTAAAATACTGAAAAATAAAATAAAAACATAACCACAAATAACTCTGAATGTAAAGGTTGTTACAATCTAGGCGTTCAGCAGTCTCAAGTGATAATAAAAAGCAACTTTTCTCGAAACTTTTAGAAGCAATACTGACATTTTTCTCAAGTTATCCTCAGCCAAAATAAAACGATTTTTTTACAAACTTACATTTTTTTCGAAAACATAAAAAGATAAAGGCTTGAAAGTTTAAAAATATATTCTTAGCCATATTCATAATCACCTCAAATTTTTTCAAACATTTTCTATCTTATATTTCCCAGATATCATCGTTTAAACAAAATACGATGTTTTCGTGTATAACAAAAAAAAAGAAAGTAGCTTATTCAAAATTTCGTGCCGCAAAAGATCGGTAATTTTATGCTCATTCAAATGCATAAAAATAAATCAATGATATTATTCTAAACATACCAAAAAACAAAAAAAAACTGAAACTCAAAAATTGAAAAACTGCTTAAAAACAAGAAAAAATCGAAAAAAAAAATATTTTTTACAGCTCGCTTCCTTTTAAAAAACAATATCCTTGAGCCCTGAAACATTAATTTTGACCGTGAACGATCAGAGTGACCTTTATTCACAATTTTCCACACACACACACACACATACACACACACACACACACACACACATACACCCACACACACACTCATAAACACATGCAAACACTCAGACGTACACAAACACTCTCACGCACACATACAAACACAAACACACATACACACACACACACACACACACAAGCACACGCACACGCACACATCCATACAGACTTTTTCTAATAATAGTGTATTTTTACACCTAATTTCTCTAAACATGTTTCTAACATGTTTTTAGCAAAACTTCTTTTCACCATCACAAAGATTCCTCTATGAGGAAGCAAAAACTTTTTACATTTATTTTATGTCTTTAATTCACTTTGAATCTTTCCGATTTTCGTAAACACCCTGATATATGAAATGATAAATGAACATAAAAAGCATATTAAAAACACAATATAATGTTTAACATTAATTTTCATTATTTATTATTCTCATTATTATTTGTAATGCAAGTAATAAAGTACACTTAAAGATTATTTTATGCCTTTAATTCACGTTGAAACTTTCCGATTTTCGTCAATTTCCAGATATACGAAATACTCAGGCAACATAGAATGCAAAATACTAACTTAATATTATGTTTATCAATAATTATTATGATTTATTATGATTATTATTACCTCTAATGGAAGAAATAGAAGACATTTTACATTAATTTTATATCTGTAATTCACGTTGAATCTTTCCGATTTTTTTAAAATACCCAGATATAGAAGTGATAAATCAACATAAGAAACATCTTATAATATTAAATTTAATGATTTCGACGGCTCTAATTAAAAAAAGACGAATCTGGCTGAAATGGTTCGAAAAGACGTATTTGGAAAAAAAGGTTGAAAAAGACGTATCTGGCAGAAATGGATGGAAAAGACATATCTGGCAGAAACGGTTGAAAAAAATGTATCTCGCATAATTTGTTGGAAAAGACTTATCTCGGAGAAATGGTTGGAAAAGGCGTATCTAGGTATATATTTGTGAAAGCACGTATTTTACCATCTGATAAAAATTAGTTGTACGGACTTTAACTAAACCACACACTATGTAATAAATCGATGTATTAATAAAGTTAATCACCGAAACTTGGTATAAAAGAGTTCTCGAGGTCGCTGATTACGAAAAAAATGGCAGAGTTGCAAAAAACAAAATAGCGGAGCCAGTAACTATAGTGTTTATTCGATTTTATGCATCTTTTGATTAAAGATGGTAAGATTTGGTATGCAGCGGTTTTCGGGGTCGTTAATTATTAACCAAAAGTCACAATTATACAAAACAATGGAAGTACCAGTAACTATAATGTTTACACAATTTAATGCATATTTTTATAACAATTGATAAAATTTGGTTTACAGAGGTTTTTGGGGTCGCTGATTACCAATCAAATGCCAGAAATTCGAAAAACAAAATGGCGGAGCCAGTAACTATAGTGTTTACTCGATATTATGAATCGTTCGATAAAAAAGGGTAAATTTCGTATACCGGAGTCTTCGAGGTCGCTGATTACGAATCAGATGTCAGAATTATAAAAAAGCGGTGCCAGTAACTATAGTGTTTACTCAATTTTATGCATACTTTGGTAAAAATTAGTAAAATTTGATTTCAATGGGCTTTCGGGGTGGCAGTCACTATAGTGTTTATTCGATTTCGATCTTCCGATCTTTCGATCTTTCGATAAAAGACGCTAAAATTAATATGCAGGGGTTTTCGGGGTTGATGTTTGCGAACCAAAAGTCAGAATTATTGAAAAAATAGCGGTATCTGTAACTATAGCGTTTACTCAAATTTATGCATATATTAATAAAAATTGGTAAAACTTGATGTGCATGCGAAAATTTAAAAACGCAAAATGACTGAGCCAGTAACAATAGTGTTTACTCGATCTTATACATCTATCGATAAAAATTGATAAAATTTTATTCAAATGGGCTTTCGAGGTCACAGCGACTATAGTGTTTAGTCGATTTCGATCTCTCGATCTTTCGACCTTTCGATAAAAGACGGTAAAATTTTGTATGTAGGGTATTTCGGGTCGCTTTTTACAAAAAAGCCTAGGTAGTCACTATAGTGTTTATTCGATTTCGATCTTCCGATCTTTCGATCTTTCGATAAAAGACGCTAAAATTAATATGCAGGGGTTTTCGGGGTTGATGTTTGTGAACCAAAAGTCAGAATTATTGAAAAAATAGTAGTGTCAGTAACTACAGCGTTTACTCAATTTTATGCATATATTGATGAAAATTGGTAAAACTCGACTTGCATGGGTTTCGAAGTCGCAGTGACTATAGTGTTTATTCGACTCTATTCATTTTTCAATAAAAGATGGTAACATTTGGTATACAGGGGTCTTCGGGGTCGCTGATTTCGAATAAAATGCGAGATTTTTAAAACGTAAAATGACCGAGCCTGTAACAATAGTGTTTACTCGAATGTATTCAACTTTCGATAAAAGATGGTAAATTTCGTATACAGTAGTATTCGTGGTTGCTGATTACGAATCAGATGTCAGAATTTGAGAAAAATGTTGGAGCCAGTAACTATTTGTTTATTCGATGTTATGCATATTTCAATAAAAGATGGTAAAATTTGGGATGCAGAGGTTTTCGGGGTCGCTGAAGCCGAATCAATTGTTGTAATTTCAAAAAAGAACATGGCTGAGCCAGTAACTATAGTGCTTACTAGATTTTATGCATCTTTTAATAAAACATGGTAAAATTTGGTGTACAGGGGTTTTCAGGGTAGCTATTTACGAATCATATGTCACAATTATAAAAAAAAAACGGTGCCTGTAACTATCGTGTTTACTCAATTTGATGCATATTTTGATAAAAACGGATAAAAGTGGATTGTTATGGTCTTTCGGGGTCGCTGTAACTATAGTGTTTATTCGATCTCGATCTTTCGATCTTTCGATAAAAGATGCTCAAATTTAGAATATAGGGGTCTTTGGCGTCGCTGATTACAAATAAAATGTCGGAATTTTGAAAAAAGAAAATTACATAGCCAGTCACCGTATTGCTGACTGAATTTTATGCATCTTTCGATGAAAGTTAGTAAAATTAGTATGCAGGGGTTTTCGGGGTCGCTGTTTACGAACCATAAATAGCGGTGCCAGTAGCTATAGTGTTTAAACAATGTTATACATATTTTGATACAAATTAGTAAAATATGATTTAAGTCGGCTTTCGGGATGGCAGTTACTATAGTGTTTATTCGATTTCGATCTTTCGATAATAGATGCTAAAATTTCGAGGTCGCCGTCAGAATAGTGTTTATTCGACTTTATCCACTTTTCGATAAAATTTGGTAAAATTTTGTATACATTGATTTTCGGGTTCGTTGATTACGAATGAAATGTCAGTATTTCAAAAAACAAATTGGTGGAGCCAGTAACTATATTGTTTATCGTTTTACGTATGTTTCGATAAAAGATGGTAAAATTTGGAATGCAAATATTTTCTGAGTCGCTGATTACTAATCAAATGTCGAAATTTAAAAAAATGATTCGTAATCAGCAAGCTCGAAAATCAAGGTATACCAAATTTAAGCATCTTTTATCGAAAGATGCATAAAATTGAGTAAACACTACAGCTACTGGAACAGCCATTTTGTTTTTTGAAATTCCGATATTTGATTCGTATTCAGCGACCCCTATATACTAAGTTTCGGTGATTTACATAGCTTTATTACATAGCTTTTGGTTAAGTTAAAGTTAATACTACTAATTTTTATTCGACGGCGATATACGTCTTTTCACAAATGTATTCCCAGATATTTATTTTCTAACCATTTCTCCGAGATACATAATTTCCAACCATTTCTGCCAGATACGTATTTTCTAACCGTTTCTGCCAGATACGTATTTTTCATTTTGAACCGTCGATTTATTGAGGTTATTTTTACCTCCAGTGTAATTCATGTTGAATCTTTCCGATTTGCGTAAATTTCCAGATATACGAAATCCCCAGACAACATAGAAAGCATGATATAAACATATGTAACGTTGCTACTACCTGGCTGTTTAATCATTAATCCAGGTAACATACTTTCGAAGGATATAAGCGATGTTTATTAAATAGCGGCGCCAGCTTATATTCACTTCTGCCTCGGCCGATGATAACTCCCTTCTCTGAGGAAGTTCCAGTCGTCGTGACGGCTTTAGAAAGGTGCGACTCACGACGAAATTACGCGCAGAAAAACGCGAAACTCAAGGGGGAAAATTGGGAAAGTCTATAAAGAATAACACGTGTATTAATATCTAATGGACGCTATTATTTATTACAATTCTCCTACTCTATATACATAAGTTTCTCTGCCTATCCTCGACTGTAAAGTTTACACTACGCAAATTCTACAGCGAACCCAACCCACCCCGAGCTATTAATTTACTTCACGTTATTGGCGTATCTACAATCGCTTTAAATTAGATTTTCCATGGGCGTACCTCTGCAACACTCTCGGACATACGTGCTTCTCACCGCGGCAGAACAGCTAAGTTTTATAGAACTGCGAGCGCTCGCGGGAAACATCACCGGCTTAATTTTACCCACTCACCGTTTAATTTAGGAAAACTCGCGACTTCCTCACGTCCTGAGAAGTCTCGTTCCCTGTTCGTTGTCTGCTCTTTATTCGAGCATGCACTCAGTAGTTTTCCCAGTTTTCCGAGATATTGTGAGTGCGTGTATGTGTTACGTGTACAGACGCGGATGAGCACGACCACTTCTGCGTATGTGTCGGCTGCCCCTCACCTAGATCGCACTGGTCAGCTATGTTACGGGTTATTGTTTCGGCGGCTGTGGTTTATCTTCTTCACGGAATTTTCTAACTGTCTCATCTTCTTCTTCTGCTGAGTTCCTCGTGCCCTTGGAATGTATGCATAGTGGTGTGCAGTGTAGTGGTTCGCGGTGCCATGCGCAGTGCACCGTCTATTCATGGTGCATTGTGCCACCGTGTTCTCGTGTCGGTTGTTTCTTTAGGAGATATTTGCGCCTTCTCCCCGTGTACCTCAACAAATGCGTGAAATACCCCCGTTAATAACTAAATAATTCATAGTTTCTTTGCGCTCACATGTAGCTAGGCTCGCGTAGGACCTGTTGACTGGCCTTTTCCGCGTATTATATCATTTTAATACTGTGAAATGAAATTTAACCCATTTTAAGTGAAGTATTACTACGTCACACATAATATTATGTTTGTTTATAATTATTATGACTTAATATGATAATTATACCTCCAATGCAATAAATAAAAAAACATTTAAGATTTATTTTATGTCTTGTGACGGGTAATAGCACCTCGTCACATACTCTTTCTCTCAAATGTAACATGTACTATAGAATCAGCTGTTACAGGCATCATCAGCGGCGACGGGATAACGGGTAGGAGCCGAGGAAAGGTGAAAGAGAAAGAGAGAAAGAGAGTATAGGAGCCGCAATATTTCGGCAGAGACGCTTGAACTCCCGTGAGCGAAGCTACGATTGTCGCGAGGGCATATACTGACCGCGAGAAGACAGTGCGAGATTGTTGAGCAACAGAAACGGGGAGACCGCTGCGCCTCGTCGCCGTCTAGCCCCGGGCCATCGCCGAGTCCCACGACAAGCATCCGAGCGACGTCGCCAAGAAGCGTTATCACCAGGAAGCGTTGCAGTGCGAGCGGGCCACAACCACGCCGAGGAACTATTGTGAGTGCCTTTGGGCATCTGAACTCTATTACCTCTTTCTCTCTCTCTCGCAATATATATATATATATATATATATATATATATATATATATATATATATATATATATATATATATATATATATCGTTCACTGTAATACTCGAGTCTTCCTTGACTTTACCTTTTCCCCACGTTACTTATGCTCTACATTAACTATTATTATATCGCGGGTTAACTTCCGGTTAAAACCCCGTTATATAATTGGCGCCCAACGGAAAAACTCACAGAGTCATGGGGATTAAGCGTATAAAGAGCGGAAAGGTGCATAGTGTGGATCGCGCGTAATTATATCGTGAGCGTGAAAGAAGAAAAAATACTTTGAACGGTGATAGAATCGGCTTAGTCCGACACACGCGCAGGATTTGTTGGCGTTCGGCGCGCGAGAGAATTCGCGCAGAAAGTAAACAAGCCTTTGCTGGCTCTGCAAAATTATGAGTACGAGTCAGACTGGAGTGAAATAATATTTCGGCTTCATTGTACGCGACCACTTGAATTATTTGTTCGGTTTTACATAGGAGCAAATAAAATTTTCTGTTCTGCCAGATAGCATTTGTATAGGTACAAAAGGTGTAGGAAAAAGAAGATTTTGTAAAAATCGTCTCTCGCAAGTGGACAAATAGGTTGTTAAAGTGATTTTTTGTATATAATAAATACTTAATTAAAAGCTAGTGATTTCATTTTTTTTAGTTAACGGTAAATAATAAACAATTTTTGTCATCAAATGTTTATGATAAAATATAAAAGTATGTTATAAAACTAGAGTGCTAATTTTGATAAAATCATTCAGTGTTTAAATAGATAAAATTGGATTTCCTATATTTAAAGCGTATTCGCATAAATAATATCAACACTTTGTTTCATGACGAAAGTAAATGTAATGATTGTTGTTGGAATTTTCATTTACTTTTGAACTATTTACAAACAAACTAGTTATTGGAAATTTTATTTTGTAAATTGAGTAATAGTGTGAAATACTCATAAACTATATTGTTCTAGTTTATCATTACATTTGTTTTCGACGGTGGAAATTAAATAGTTACATTATAAAATTAATCACATGGTTGCAAAATTAATTTATGTTCAAATATATAATGTAGTAAACAAAAATACGTTTGACCATTTGCTCAATAACAGGCTAATTTATTATATTTGCTCGTTTATTCGATTAGCTTGTTCATTCACCGTATATTCGAGTATGGAAAATACATGACGGTACTACGTGCGATGATATTATAGCAGCGTGTATTGAAAATGTAACATACGTAGTGTCGATACTGAGAGTGTATACAGTGACTGTACTGTATAGACTATAGATAGTTGTGTAGGTGCGAGTCTGTGTAGTCGCAGCGTAGTATATGTAATACAACTGCGACCAAACCGCCGAATTATTGTGTGGCCATAAAATTTAGATAGCTTAGGTAATTGATTAATAATAATATTATGATGATTCTATATATATAAACAAGAGTTTAGTAACGTGATTAAGGATTGTAATAATTATTTACTTTCTTTTGAGAAATAATATTGGGAGTTAATTAATTACTTAATTACTTAATTAATTAATTACTTGATCGCTCACAAACTTCTTATTTTTGGCAAAATTGTTTTGTTCTGATAAAATAATATTATTATTTAATTATCTATTTAATTAATTAATATTGAAAATTTTTCTATTTGTGTTTTTTTCGAAGAACATTTTATTTTCATTTTTCTGGGGAAATCAAATAGGATTTTAGAATTTTCTTTTATATAGCGATTTATGCAAGTTAGTTAATTCAAATCGATATCGGATACAAAAAGTTTTCTTTCAGAGTTAATGCTTGTATATTGGAATAGTATTTTATAAGTAATAGTTACTAAGTAATAGCTACTGTATAAGCGATTTACGCAATCTAGTATTGATAAAATACACTGAAAGAAGCATTTTTATTTCCTTTTTTTGTTGTGTTGTGTGATAAACACTGGTTTTTTCGGGTACATCAAGCTACTTGATAAAAATAATTAAACTTTACTTTAGTGTTAAAAGTTTGAATTAATAACTTGTATTAAAAATTTTATTTTGGATCCGTTGATAAAACGATAGAAACCGAGATCTAAGCGTGGATTCTACGTTTAGATGGACAAAATGTAGATTTTTTTTAAATAGTCTCGAATTTAAAAGCGATAGTACGCTATTTGCGAAAGCGATAGAATATATAGATGCTTGCGGGGCGACTACACAGCTGCAGATTTCGTTGATAATTTAGACAACTCAAGCGACGAAGAGCAGAAAACTCGTCGAGAAGAGAAGCTTGACAAGGTATTAAGCGACGCAAAATTCAGTGACAGAACGCAGACCGAAATATTAGGAAGGCAACAATATTTGGCAAGCCACAGAACAGGAACGGGGCTACCGAGCGACTTTACTCCAGCGGCATTAAGCTCAACTCAGATGAGTTCAACAAATATGTCCTTAACTGAATGCGAAGGAAATGGTCTCGGTCAACACGGATTCACACGCTACTGGTTGACGTAACCACACCACCAACGTATGATCCGCCTATACAAACGCTCATCCCTCCACCAACACCATCACCAATGTCACTATCATTCTGGGGAATCCAGCCAATTAGTACTACGGTACCGCCGAGTACGCTGGCAGTAACGAGTACCAAGACAACAACGACAACGGCTACAGCAACTGGTTTAGGGGGATCGGGTAAAACAAGTAACCCGACTACAGTATTTTCGACGGGTACAAGACAATCTGTAAATATGATTGCAAATCCAAATGTGGTAATGATGACGTTATCGAATGGCACGTCATACCCCGTTTTAAGAGCCGTAGCACTCCAAATGGTAAGCACACAGACATTGGTACAAGACTACAGTACTCAAGTAAAAGAGCTGCGAGACAATGTTACTGAACTAGCTACGAGTACAAGGCTGCGATTTGAAACAATGACAAACAGCGAATCAGCGAATACGCGTCAGGGGCTAGGAGCAAAACCCAAAAACAACAGAGGTATCGCCTTTCAAGACACACTCGACCTACGATGTGAGGACGATTACCAGCTAAATGACGATACAAGGTCACAGGAGGAAGAAGCTGCAAGAGTGAGTGGTTCGCAACTTAACGCAAACACCCCGAGTTTTATATCACTCCTTCAACAAACGAAAGAGAGAGAAACAGCGATAGCTCGTCAGCATGATCAGATACTCCCAACACGGCCAGAGTCTAGGGGGAGGGGAGTGCATCAGTATTCTGAGACAATGCGACAATCGCAAAATAGTACATTTGCTAGTCATCGTGTTAATGATATTGGAAAAACGGTCGATCCTGGAACATCAAGTTTTCCGGGGAAAAAGACGGTCGCAGTACTGATGAATTTTTGCTACGCGTCAATGAGTGCCGCACACTGGCCCGCATAGAGGACGAGGATCTATGGAATGCCATGACGGAGTTGCTGAAGGAAGCAGCACTCCAATGGTGTCGTCAATCAAGGAAGAATTCGCACACATGGCAAGACTTTTGCGAGGCAGCACGACGCTGTTACGGCGTGGATAGCCATTATCAACAGCAGTTAATGACAGAAGCGACGGCGCATACCCAAGAATTTTCAGAACCAGTTATGGACTATATATTTTCTCTGCTCTCATACATTGATAAATTCGAAGTGCCTTGAAACGAGGAAAGAAAACTGCAACTTATCTATCAAAATATGTCGCCAGAGTTGCAAGCGATAGTGAGTAAGGAGAAAACCACTAATCTAGACACTTCGATTCGTTTGGCGCGGCAGGCAGAAGCTCTCTGGACTTGCGGCGTAACTGGAAAGAGTCACCTACAGCTGATAAATGCTTGCTGCCAGAATTGGCGTATAAAGGGCCACGCGCACCGACAAATTATTATAAAATGAGTCTAGCTACAATTGCTGAAAGTTCAACCCCAGATTTGTCTCAGAAAGTTGACAAGGTGGTAGAAAAGAAATGGAGTGCGAAGGGCTACGCTCCAAGTCTGGCAGCGATATCGCAGGGTTCGTCTCAAGATATCGCAGCTATGATTGAGAAGTTGTTCGAGGAAAAGCTAAAGCAGCTGACTGAGACTAGTCCTATGAAAGCTCCACCGCCAGCTGCAGATGAAGCTGCGGCGCAAAAACCAGCTTTCACAAGATATAAGGAGTCGTATTATAAAAGAGACGGTAGCCCGAAAAGAAAAAATTCCACACGCCAGCCGGCCAGCGACAAGAATAAAGGAAAGACACCTGGGCCACCTTCCCATCTTGTTTGCTGGGGCTGCTGCTGGCCAGGATACACTACAAGGACGTGTCCTGAATGTGCGGGAAAAGAGCAGGGGGGTATGTAGATCAGGTCCATACCACCCCTGTAGCCAACCTAAGGACCTCACCGACTCACCCTAATGAGACCAGCAAAGCACAAGAGCAAGCTGAGCCAGTTCGTCCACCGATCGTGACGGCGGCAGAACGTATAGTAGCTCACGATGCGAATGGCGCTTTTGAGGGATCAGCTCCTTACATCGAGAGGGACTACTCTCGCTGGTCGATGCAAGTGGAAATTGGTGGATTCCGAGTGCGTGCACTGCATGATGGAGGTGCAACACGTACATGTATTGGACCACTTGGCTTGCAGATTGCAGCAGCGTGTAATAAAAAGATTGCACCAAGTAAAGGACCAAGCGTGCGTATGGCTAACGGACAGATCTCACCTGTGATCGGATATGTCGATTTACCATTCGATATAGGTGAAGTACGACGCCACCTAGAGGTCGCTATCCTACCCGAACTACCAGAAGGATGTTTTCTTTGAGTCGATTTTAAGTGAGCGTTCAACGCATACATCCTACCTTGCGAAAATAAATTAAAGGTAGAAGGGATTGAAGAACTTCTCCCTCTCGAGGTAGCAACAGTAGGAATGGATGATCGAATTCCCATCTCCTCGGTTGGACTAGCCGACGTTACAGAGGTGCAACACTTACAATTACAGGAGATGTTGGATCCAGTATTACCAAAGGACAAAGTGCCTTTAGCACTAATCTTATCAAACAAAAGATTGATGTTGGTTCGGCGCGACCTATAGGCAAACATACAGTCCAGTCTCCAAGAAACTTGAAGAAGAAATGCATGCTCAAGTGCATCAAATGCTGGAGGCAGGGAACATTCGTAGATCCCATAGCGAATGGTCGAGTCCAGTGGTAATGGTTCGTAAGTCAAACGGCTCTTATCGCTTTTGCGTCGACTACAGGAAATTGAACGGAGTGACTAAGGTAGCTACGTATCCGATTCCCTATATGGACTCTATCCTGCGAAAGCTACCGAAAGAGCGCTATATTTCCAGTATTGACCTAAGCAGTGCATATCATCAGGTGCCGTTAGACGAAGAATCACGACACTTATATCGTATCGCATTGCTGTATTATTGGCCATCAATCTATAAAGACATAGCAAATTACGTGCGCCAAAGCTGTCCAATTAGCACCCGCAGGACTTATGGGCCGGCGTATTGTAACGAGGCCGTGGGAGGTAGTAGCTGGAGATATTATGGGCTCCAACTCTCGTACACCGCGAGGTCATAATACCTGTTAGTATTCATGGACCTTTTCACGCGCTGGGTGGAGTGTACCCCATTCACAAGACAAATCCGAAAACGATTAAAAGGGAAATCAGAGAGATGATCTTCCTAAGATTCGGAGTGCCGGAGACGTTCCACTCTGATAATAGAACGGAATTTAAGCACAAGATAGTGGATCGATTCCTCGAAGAACATGGAGTGGTCCACACCACAATACCACCGTATCATGGGCACGCAAATCCCGTGGAGCGAGTAAACCGCATTTTTAAGACCATGATCACGTCGTATATTGAGACAAACCATAGTACTTAAGATTTACATATTCCCGAGCTAGTGTTTGCCTATAATACGGCCGTGCAAGATTCCACGGAATTTTCACCAGCTTTTTTGAATTTCGAACGCAACCCTGAATCTCCAAGTACGCTACGGCGGCAAGAAGAACTGGGCGCAGCGCATGAAGCAGAGACAGCTGCGTTAAAAAATTGGAACGACCGCATGAATAAACTGCGTGAAGTGCGAGATTTAGCCGCACAAAATTCAGCAAAAGCGCAAGAACGCCAAGCTAAATATTATAATAGCAAGCGACGAGACGTGCAATATGCGGTTGGCGAGAAAGTATTGCGGCGCAATCGCATTCTCTCATGTGCACTTCAAGGAATCAGTACTAAATGAGCCCCTAAATACACTGGGCCATACGTCATTTCAGGGAAGCAAGGTTATAATATCTACCAACTGGCTGACAAAAATGGAAACAAAGTGGAACAAATATTCGACTACGATGATGAGGCTATAGAAGATACTTCGAAGGACAGCGAGGGACCGAACAACCTCTAGCTTCAGTCAGACGAGTCGCGTGCGAGCGATGCGCCCGTAGTAGTAAGGAAAAAGCGTAGTAAGCTGCGTCAAACAAGTGTAGTTGTTCAACGTAAAGCAGAAATTGTTAGTAATAGGGTAGGAACGCAACCGACTACAGTAGGTGAGATAAGCGGTGAACGCAGCACAATGTCCGCGGAAATCGCGAAAGATAAATCTATAAGAGGTCGAGGGAGACCAAAGGAGTCCACAAAACCCCCTGCGCCTCAACGTGACATATCTTCTCGATGCACGCGGTCTCAAACGGGCAAGGCATATAATTAAAACCTCGACCTTCTCGCAAGTTATTTATATATGTTCGTCATACTTATATCCATTATAAATGCGTCATTGGGCATCTGATAATTCCCATCTAAACCTCTCTTTCTTTTCCTAGGAAAAAAATGGACCGAAGACGGGATCTATGATCTGCGGACGATAATGTGACATTTGCCGTTCACCTGGTGGTGAGGCTGACAGGCCCGAAGCAGCCAGTCCTACTGAGAAACTCCTCCGAGGAATTAACTCTCCAGGAGATTCCTATTATAACTCCGGAGACCCACCTGCTCTCATGATCCAACCTGCGATAGCCGCTATCCGTCAAGGACCGACTAGTGGAGAAGCAGAGTCCAGCGAGTCCGAGAGCGATGATGGGGAGGATGCCATCACGGTTATCAAGACTGCCCAGGGGTCGGAACCAGCGGAAGCGACAACCGCAGAAGAAAGAACGGCGGAAGAGGGAGAGGCGACCCACACCACGGCCCTGGAGGAGTGGAAAGAGGTTTGCCAAGAGCTCCTCTTCTCGAGGCGGGAGTTTCTCAAGGCCCATCGTCGACGCTAAGGCGGCTATGGCCGCGACGGACCAGTGTGTCCGAGAGAGGGAGCGGAAGAGGCGACGCATGGAGCGAGAGGTGGAGGAGGCGCAGGCGAATATCGCGGCATTCCAGGAGGGGACGTACAGAGATGCCGCAGACCTTCAGCGGCAGCTAAATCAAGCGGTGGCCAAGCCCGGGAAGTAGGAGCCCTAGCACAGTCAGTCTAGTGGGACAGACCGCGCTTCTGCCACCAATGCGGCTTGAGAGGAGTCAGTCGCGGCCGCGAGTGCCCCAACCGCAGCAACCACCCTGGTGTCTTGCCGCGTAGATGAGCTTCCGAACATGCAAACATCGGGAGGCAGGGAGGATATGCGCACCGCCATCGAAACCCCCTGTCCGTAAATAAAAAAGGGTGAAAAAGAGACCTTTTTAGTACTTTTATTTATACTACCTTCCTTTTACAGCAAAATAATTATTAGCCTAAAATTTTTTTCTATAATTTAACATTATTATTTTCTTTGCGAAATTAGATTTATGATATTCTTCTTTTATTTATTGAGAGAGAGCAGTAGATGTCGAGCTGGCACACCTCCGGCTAGCAGCATCTGGGGAGGGGTATCTGACGGGTAATGGTACATCGTCACATACTCTCTCTCTCTCAAATATAACATGTATTATAGAATCAGCTGTTACGGGCATCATCAGCGGCGACGGGATAATGGGAAGGAGCCGAGGAAAGGTGAGAGAGAAAGAGAGAGAGTTTAGGTAGGCAGAAGGGAGGGGACGCGCAACGCGGAGCCGCAATATTTCGGCAGAGACGCTTGAGCTCCCGTGATCGATGCTACGATTGTCGCGAGGGCGTATATTGACCGCGAGAAGAAAGTGCGAGATTGTTGAGCAACAGAATCGGGGAAACCTCTGCGCATCGTCGCCGTCTAGCCCCAGGCTATCGCCGAGTCTGACGACAAGCATCCGGGCGACGTCGCCAAGAAGCGTTATCGCCAAGGAAGCGTTGCAGTGCCAGCGGGCCGCAACCACACCGAGGAACTATTGTAAGTGCCTTTCGGCATCTGAACTCTTTCTGTCTCTTTCTATCTCTCGCGATATATCCCAAGCAACAGACCTGCGAGAGCGCACGTGAGAGAATATATATATATATATATATATATATATATATATATATAATCACGTTGATTATTTCCAATATTCGAAAGTAACCAGACATACGAATTGATAAATCAACATAAAAAGCATATTAAAAAAATAATGTTATGTTCAGTATTAATTTTATGAATTATTCTGATTATTATTACCTCCAATGCAAGAAATAAATCCGATTTTCGTAAATTTCCACATCTACAAAATACTCAGAGAACATAGAAAGCGTAATAAAAACATAATATTCTGTTTATTAATATTTATTATTATTTATTATGTTTTTTATAATCTCTAATGCAAGAAATAAAAAACATTTTACATGTATTTTATGTCCTTAATTCACGTTGATTCTTTCCGAATTTCTAATATACCCTGACATAGGAAATGATAAATCAACATAAAAAGCCCATTATAAACATAAAATTATGTTTAATATTAATTTTAATAATTTATTACGATTATTGTTACGTCTTTAGCAAGAAAAAAATTCAGTTTACATTTACATTACGTCGTTAATTCTCGTTGAATATCTCCGATTTTCGTCAATTTAAAGATATACGAAATACTCAGAGAATAAAGGAAGCATAATAAAAACATAATATTGTGTTCATTTTAATTACTATGACTTATTATGACAATTATGACCCCCAAAGAAAGGAATAAAACACATTTTACATTTATATTACAATTGCTCTTTCTTCAAGATGTCGACTTGTTGCCTGGTATCCTGGATCAACTCTGCTAGGGTGAATGATAAGTCTTTTGGTATCAGGAAAGAATTTCCTTTCGCTGATACCAGCGTTATCGTGTCCTTATTCGGCGTTCTTGTTTCCCTGAGTGTATTAGTACGGATGTTATCGACCGAGTGGTCTTTGTCCCTTCCGGCGTTCTCAGGTGATCTATGCAGTAACTGCTTTAGGTTTCTGTGCACTTCTGTGTCTTACAGCAGAATGGCCAGTCGATGGTCTTTTGGTTCCGCGGTGTATGTTCGCTATCTATTTCCTAGTCTTCGACGAAATCGTTGGCCGAGTAATTTCCGAGCAGTCAATTTTGTAAACGGTTGGCACGCGAGAAGTAACTCCCATCTGTCATCAGCTTCAGCTGTGATAGAGTTTATTCGACTGCTTAACCGTTCAACTCCATTATCCGCATTTCAATCGATTCTGACGCAGATAACACCATCTTGTAGGATTTGCTTCAGATCTGATTGATCTTCAGATGTAGTTATCTCTATTTTTCCTTTTTCTACAAGTTTTCGTTATTTTTAAGTCTGTGCGGGGGTATATTTTAATTCGGTGGTACGAGAATAAGTTCGTAATAAAATGAATATACGATTTTCGCAAATTCTAGTGTTCTCGTCTTCGCAATTTTCACTTTTTAATCGTTTCGCAATTAAGATGAATCACGGGTACATCTTAGATAAAATTATAAAAAGAAATAAAAATTTCAAAATCGACGTAACGTCTTCGCTCTTCAACGACTCCCCTTCACTTGTCCTTCTCATTGAGCCGAGATTTATTTATATCTTCTCTCCTCCTTGGTTTTCACTCGACTGGCGTCTGGCGGCGGCGGCTGGCTGTCTGGCTCAGCCTATTCATACTTCGAGATGTCTCTCTCACGCATGTATGATGCTTGAGCCGCGACGATGGCCAGACTCTCTCTCTCCCCATTGAAGCGTGTCCCTCTATGACTACACAAAGTAGCGCTACTTTCACAAAAATGCAGCAGCAGCAGCTCTGAGTTCCGGGTCTCTTGGGGTCTCGATGAGCAGGTCAAGTTTTATAGAGTGTACCCACGTCTACTGCCCCGGCGACGACAGCGACGACGACGATGAAGTACTTTTACAAAAATGCATCTGCAGTATAATGCTGAGTTGTGCAGTATCTCTTTGCTCACTCACAGTTCTCTCTCTTGTTCTTGAAGTTATCATGGCAGGCTATAGAAGCAGTAGTAGTAGCACTGCTGGTAGCTACAGCAACCACCGTATTAGTATTTTTTTTCTGTTCTGTTTCTGCAGTTATCTTCTCTAATTGTACTCTATACATCTAAATTTAGTTCCTTTTTACTATGTTCAAGTATTTGCATTTATTATGAATTCGTCAATATTTTGAAAAGAGTATTTGCAAAAGTTGATCAATTCGACGATGACATTCTCATCGTAAATGTAAATTATTTTGTATTTTTGTTTTTTTTTGTTTATATTTTAAAAATGTATGTGTTCTTATAATGTATGTCTGTCTGTCTGTTACAGAAGAGTTGTCATACTGAGACCTGGGAGGAGTCAGCGTGTCATATGATCTGCAGAGCGTGTGGGGCACCTCATGGTGGAAAGAAGCCGAGGTGTGCTCCTTACAAGTCTTCCCAACTTTCGCCATTTATGTATTTTTAATGAGCCATAAATGGCGGAGGTTGGAAAAGGTTTCCATCACGGGACACCTCGTTCCTATCCGCCACCTCCGTCTTTCTATCTACTACAACCAAATCATCCCCCGATTACAGCATAGTAATTATGTGAGTTTTATTTATATTTTCTGTTTAACTATTTTACTTTAATAAATTGTTTTCTCTTGATAAATATATACATAATGTGTGACTATTTTACTTTAATGCATTTTTTCTCTTAATAAATATATACATAATGTGTGTATTTTTTTATTTTACAGAGAGAGAGAGGGAGACTATCGATAATTCTATACTCGCTTGGTATTGCGTTAATTCACAAGCTTGTAAACAATCTAAAACATCGTTAACGTCATCTCGATGATCACGCACATATTCATTTATGCGTGTTTCTAAATGTTCAATTTTATCTTTGAAATTATCATATAATTTTTCTATTTGTGCAATTTCTTCTAAAATATTTTCAGATTTGTTATTCTTTGTAACACTTGTTTTATTGCTTGTATTAGTTGATGATGATCCTTCTGCCATTATTACAATTTCGTCAATACTGTATAAAGAGAGCAATGTGAATATTAAACAGTAAGTTATTAATCTTTGTAGCTTAACCGACTCCGTACTGTCTGTGGACTGAACTTGCGCAAGAACTTACGTTCCTATTTATAATAAATCTCCTCGTCTACTATTCGCTTAACTTTCACTTGCAACTCTAGCTGTATGGATACACACACGCACCTACTACACGCCTACTTCTAATACTACTTTTCATATTGCATATTTCTAAGAATTTTTCTAGCGCTTTCTAAACGTTTAAATGTAGTTTTTCCTTTTGAATAATGAATCCTCTACTATCGAGCTCATTTATTATCTCCAACACCTCATTATCGACAAAAGTATATGCAGCAAGTTTAGCACTTATATGTAGTTGTAATCTTTCAACAAGTTCATTAATATCATAATAATATTTATAGTCAACTGACTTATTTGTAACTGTCACATTTAAATTATCTAATAAGTTTTCATTCTTTTACCTCTGTTAATTTTATTACGCATTCCTTTTCCTTCTTTACCAATTTATGATGATATTTATATTTATAGCCTCTATTGCTTTTAATGGGACCATTATCTGTAAATCTATGTCTATAAACTTAAGTCAATTCTAATATTTCTTTATAATTTTTTAAATCTTTTTTAGTGTATAGATTTTTATTTGGTTGTGTTTTAAAAATTAGTTCTAGCAGACCTACGGTAGCATTTATTTTTCTACTATCAATTATTATATTATCATTTTTATTAACATCAAATTTTTTCCTTCCTAGCATTCAAGTACTTTAATCATAATAAGGTCCGTATGCTTTATCAATAACTCTGTTAGGATCGGTAAAAAAATCCAATCATATAAGTATTTAAAAATGGTCCAACATTTTTATCTAGATAATCATTAAAATTATCCAATTCTCTTGGGTTATCAACTACATTTTGCATAGAAGTTTCTAGAATTGTTGGACTTTCATATACCTCCTCATTAATTATATTCTCTTGTGCAGCTGCCTCTTCTTCTTCCTCTTTGTGATCATGTATATTTAGTAAAGGTGATGAATATCCACTTGTTGAGGGTAATGTTAATGTTTTTCTTCTTTTTAACGCTGCTAGACTTTTCCGAAGAGCTGTCAAAGATGCATTTATTTGTGAAACCTCAAAACTTATTTTTCTATTCTTTATAAACGGTTGATTTGTTATTAAAAATTGCTTTCATTATCGTTTTCATTATCCTCATATTTATCTGGTTTTATTTGATCAACAATTTCATTTTAACGATTCAACAACTGGTTTTAAATTGAGAGACACATTCTCATCATATTCTATTTAGCATAATTTCAGAGCTTCGTGTTTTTTGCGTATTATATTTTTTGTTTTTACAATATCTTCAATAAAAAATTTTTGCATGATGCTACCTATTCAATAGATTGAAAGATACTAACGTCTACAGTATAATGTATTCATTAAAACCTCGTTAGTATCTACCCTCGTTAATGTCTCTATCTTTATCTGTAACTAAGAAACCATATTTCTTTTGCAACACTTATTACACATATTATAAAATATATTGAACATCGTGTCAGTATTAACATGATTATTATACACACGACGAATATTTGTAAGATATTGTTTAAATAATATTAGCATATTTGCGTCATCTCTTACCAGATGTTTCTAGATAGTTGCGTAACTTCGGCAAATAAAAAAGTTTTCTATATTTGCATGTCTACCCATTGAAAAGTAGCTTCTTATCACACCCTGTTTATCACAGGCAACATTATCGAAAATAAATATTGAGTTAGGTAAAGCTTCTTGAGGTGGTATTATATTTTCATTCTTCGAAATGGTAACGTAGCCTATATTTTTTTAATTGCTCATAATTTTTTCAAGATATAAATATTTTGGTTGATTTAGAGATTTAGAATAGACAAAGATTTTCAAATCTTAAACCATTAGGACTAATTAATAAACTTATTAGTGCATTTGTTTTTCCGCAATTAGATGAACCAGTTATAATACATCTAATAGTATTTGCTAACAGGGGTCCATATCTCATTTTAAAATTATACTTTTCATCAAATTCATTATCTATATTAATAATTTTTATAACTTTTGATTGACGAATAAATTTCATTGTTTTCTCTTCTAATAATTTATTGAAAGAATTTCTCGGGAAAATAAGTTTACTTTACATATTAATATTTTTTCCTACATAGTATTTAACCTACTAACTATTTATTATACACTCGAACACAATGTTGCGTAATATTATTTTAATGATTCATTAGATTCTTGAACTACATTCTATAATATTATAACTCGATATAACATGATTATTAACTATGATGAAATAATATGAAATATTAGGCAATATTTAACCTACTTTGATTAATTATTTACTAGCGAAAAAATACATCGCTCGCTCACTCTCGCTCGGTTGTATCTAGGTTATAACTCTATTGCATTTTTAAATTTTAAATGAATTCTTTTTGTTAACATGATCTGCAGAATTAGATATTTTTATTAGATATAATTTAGCACGTTCAAAATGTTCTGAAATTCATAGAAAAAATTTAATATGAATTTAATTATTTAAAATGTTAAAAAATTAATATTTTTTTTTCATCTTTATGTTTAGTTATATTTCTTTGGTAGGAATGCGAATTTCTTAGTTCATATGATTATTAAAAAAAAGTTTATTTTGTATACTAAACAATATTAATTGAAATTTGAAGTACTGCTCATGTGTATTGTATCTCGTGATGGAAAGCATTCGCAAAAAAAATATATCATCACGAATTTGGCGGATAAATTTAAAAGTTGTCGAAGAGTTGCTTTGCTAAATTATGTATTAACAAGGAGGGATCAAATGTCGCGAAAAACGGATTTCAATAAGGTTTTGGTAGGCATGTTCTGACACCTTGAGATGACAACTTTTGGTCGTAGTTTTTGCGATTCGGTCTTATTTCACGAATTACAATTAATTTATGTCAAAATATGCAATAAACAGAGTCTCTTTTAACACGCGTAACTCTAATACAATAGACCCTATGTAATTTTACAAAATGTGAGAATAAAGTACGGGAAATCTATCCATAGAGGTGGTTTTGAAGCTTAAAATATGGTTTTACTTAAGAGATACTCGTGATTTCAATTTTTATTGATTTTTCACATTTAGAAAAGTGTGTAAAAAATCAGATAAAATTAATAAAAACTTGAATGATCTATACCTCTTAAGCAAAACTATATTTTAACCTCAAAATCATCTCTATGGATAGGAAATTTTCCGTACTTTAATCTTATTATTTGTAAAATTACATAGGGTTTATTGTATTAGAGTTACTCGTGTTCAAAGAGACTCTGTTTTTTTTGCATATTTTCCCCAGTGGAAAAAAAGTGTGTTAAAATGTACTAAAGTGCTTAAATATGTTGTATTTGGGCCCTTTGGCAATGCAGTTTAATATATTTTGGTACATCTTGATACACTTTTATATATTTTTACACACCTGTATACATTTTGATACACAAATAATTTTAAGATTTTCTAGAGTGTATTAAAATGTATCAAAATGTATTAATGTACAGCAAAATATATCAAAGTGTATCAAAACGTATTTAATGGTATCAAAATGTATAAATCTGTATCAAAGAAGTTAAGAATTTGTTGACGATTAAAGAAACAAATTTTTACTCTAAATTTGTGTACATAAATGTATCAAAGTGTATCAAAATGTGTCAAAGATTATTTCAGTGTATATTGATGTACCAAAACGTATTAAACTGCATCGATGAAGGACCTAAATGCAAAATTTAAAAACACAGTTGTACATTTTAATACATTTCAAGACAGTTATAGACACTTTTGTACACTTACGTACACTTTAGGCCACTTTGATACATAACAAATTTCCTCTAGGGTTGTCTAAAATTGGTTTTAACTCGTGAAATAAGGCCGCATTTCTTGCATGGTTTCACCACTCCTTGTAAGTATAAAAATTATATATATATATATATATATATATATATATATATATATATATATATATAATCTTTGTGTAAGTTGGATATGAGTTTTGACTTTCCCGGATGGTATTTCTGTTATCGACTGTTGTGGACTAAGATTTTGCTGTAGTTTTACACAGCTAAAGGAATACATGTATTAATATTTATAGAAAAAGAAAATATTTTGATATTTTGCCATTTATTTCAGAAAAACATTAAAAAGCAAATTTCATCATATGTAAAAGGTATAAATATAAATTTTCTTTTTAATATACAGAGAATATAAATGATTACTATAAATATATTTTTTTACGTTTCTGATATGGCCATTATTATAATGAAATTAAATGAAAAATTACATGTTTCATTTAAATCTAGAATATTGCATTTTTTAAACAGAAAAAATAAATCATGATCATTCATTTTAGTATACAAATTAAACTATTAAAGTATTATTTATTTTTATTTTAGTACGAGATGACTTGGACGAAATTTTAGAAAAACAGTAATAATTCATATTAATAATAGATATTTTTCAAAATAAATAAAGTATATTTTCAAATACAAACCATTATCGAAATTCATACTCCATCCAAAAAGTATTCGTAAAATTGTTACTCTAAAAGTGTAGATATAATAAATTAACTTACTAACTAACTAACTTTTCAACTAGTCTGGATAAATGTCAGTCTTCTGTATACATTCTAAACCTAAAAAAATAAAAATTGACATTAGAAAGAACAAAAGTAGCATTTCATTCTTCTAGAAAAGTTTAAAAGTGTGATTTTATTCTTTAGAGAATTTGTCAATGACTTTAAAAGTGTCATAGTTTATAAGTCTTAGATAATTATTTTTCCATTTTAATAAATACAGCGCTGTGAAAAAATGAAAATCGGCAGCTGCATTCTAATAAATGCAAAGCTGTAAAAAAATCAAAATCGGCAGCAGCATTTTAATAAATGCAGCACTATGAAAAAATAAAAATCGGCAGCAGCATTTAAATAATGCAGCGCTGAAAAAAAAATTGGCAGCAGCTTTTTAAGAAAAGTAGCGCTGTAATTAAAAAGAAAAAAAATGTAATAAATGTAAGCTACAAAATTACATGATTCTCTGCCTCCTGCGCCTGTGAGCCGGTCTGTTGTGGTGCCTGCACAGTGGAACATTCTAACCATAGCTGTGATAATAAATCACAGCTTCCACTGGTCCATCGGCACGGCTTTCAACATCCAAGCAATAACACCCGGCCAGGTGTTTTTTGAGGTTAAGAGAGGTGAACACGGCAGAGTGGCGGGAGCCAAGCACGAAGCATAATCCAGAGGTACCACTTCATTCTGGACACACAGCACGCAGCGCCATACTATCAAGGCGCCATCTGCCGACTCGAACTGCAACTACGTGACCACCGAGGCGACACCTGCTGCATCCTAGACACACCATCAGTACCTTCCACGACTCATCTTTGTCGCCACTAACACCATGGTCGACAACTGCGCCATCTGCGGGGAGGTTCCTAGGAGCAGCAACTCGCTACGTAAGTGCTGCATATGCGATATTACTTACCATCCGGCGTGCAAGCCTCTTGCAGTGCTTACCTGCGTACAAAGGAATGCATTGCAGCTACATACTAAAGCGGTAGCGTGCCAGGCATGTATCGACTCGAAGAGGTCGATGTTCGAGTCGGCAGTCGCGCGCGCGACGAACGCCAGCAAAAATATGAGTGGGAAAGAGAAGGAGCTAGCCGCGTCCACTCCGGCCAATAAAAGGCCTGCAACAGCTGCTCGCACCAATCAGGCGAGCAAGGCCGCGCCCACCAACTCCTCACTCTCTCTGTTGCAGGGGCTAAGCCCCGCCCCCACCAGCAGCCTACTCCGGTTGGCCTCACAGTCTCCTGTGACGTCACTAGGCCCGCCCATTTCCAGTACAGGAGCAGAGCACAGTGGGGAATCCCCGAGTGACGTCACGGCCAAGAATGCGGACCGAGCTAATAATACTTCACAGTCCTCCTTCTCCAAAAATAACAGCAGTATTAATGATATAAATGCGTCCGTCAGGAACAACGGTCTCCTGCCTAGTGGAGTACGCGAATTCTACTTCAAGAAACATTGATAATGCACTTGCTAGACATTGCACCTCTATTGAAGGCAGATTGGAGGCAATTGTAAATAGGCTAAATACGTTACCAGCAGTACATACTTTGGCACTTTCAATTGACTCTAAGCTGCAAAAAATTGAGGAAAAACTGTCGAAACAACACTCCCAGCTGGAGGAGATGAAAAAGGAGAAGCAAGTGCTTTATCAAGAAATAGATAACCTAAAAATTAAAAATAAAAAATTACATGATAATAACGTAGAAACGAACACTTTATTGACCAATACAGAGGTAAATTATAGCATGTTAATTGATAAAATCGATAATCTAGAGCAGACAAATCTCGAGTCACAGACTAAAATTTATAATCTTGTATTAAACACTTTTGAAAACGATTTCCTAAATTTAACAAATAAAATCAATAGAGTTGAACGTGACAACAAGGAAATAATAACAAAAATAGAAAAAATAATAACAAAAGAAGATTTTACCTCTGTATATACTACTACTATTGAGAAAATTGAAAGAAATGTTGAGAACATCCAAAAAGATAACCAATTCATACTAAATAAAATAGAATTCCAAAAAATCGCAGTACTACCCAGTACACAAAACAATACCGTTTCTCTTATAAGTACAAAAAAATGTACTACTGCTAATAATAATGCGTCTGCTACGAATAGTACCTTACTTGACAATTATAGTGATATAAGCGAAACAATTGACAATTGTGAAAGCAATAATGACGGGTTTATCCAGATTGTAAATAGTAGAAATAAAATGTCTAGGCGTTTGAATAAGTATAATAACGACAATGCTGACGCTGCGGCATCACCTGCACGAAGCACGCGGGTGCAAACGATTGATGGGGGACAATGCACAGTAAAAACATTAAAAGCGGTAATACGGAGCTCATTATTTCAAACATTTTCGACGGTGATGTCTCTAAGCGTGTTGACGTCGCACACGCGATACTGTGCCGTGTCCTTCCATCAACACAAAAAATTGATATAATAGGCACACGCCTGCTTCGGTCAGAAGAATCAACAGCTGCGGCATTAGCAGATACAAACAGCGAACGTAGAAGGTCACCATGGGTTGTTACCCTTTCCAGCAGTGCGTTAGGCGAGATAATAATGCGAGCCAAAAAGCTTATCACTGGCTTTCATGCTAGAGATGTCGACATTGCAGCTCTTGACCAGGACACAAGGGATGGGATTATAAATGGGAAAATTTTTATAAATGAATTGTTAACAAAAGAATGTTTTATTAAATATAGAAGTCTCAAGGCCCTTGCGATGAGACTTAATTTTAAATATGTTTGGCATAGAGGGGGCCGTTTCCTGGTGAAGAGGCGCGATGGCGATGTCTCTCATGAATTTTCATCTGCGGCTGATTTACAGACAATTGTGGCATCATATGCCATTAATCAACCATCTCAAACTGTATATACTGAAAAAAAAACTGTTGATAATGAAATCGAAATTGATAATAATGTAATTCCGTCAACTGCTGCAAAAAATTGACTATCCGCAGACACTGCTGGGGGGGTTCACTGTAAGGGACTGAGGGCAGGTTTTGTCAATGTTACCTCACTGAAGGGGCACATTGGCATGATTAAACAACACCTTTCAGCTCGTTCTACCTACCATCTCTTTGGGGTTGCTGAGTCGCACCTTGACCCTGATGTTGGGAGTGATCTCATTCAGATCGATGACTACTCACTACTTAGACTTGATCGCAACAAACTAGGAGGCGGGCTAGTCCTGTACATTCATAACACTTTCAAGGCAAATTTACTAAGCAGTTCTCCAACAACACAGGAGGGCAGACCATTTATACCTGAATATTTAATGTGCAGTGTTCAGCAGGGCAGCCTTCCCCCCGTCTTTGTTGCTTTAATATACAGACCACCACACGTACCGTTTTTACAGGGCTCGGACTTAATAGACAAACTGACGATACATACTCAAGACTTTAGTCACAAAATTATTATGGGAGATCTGAATGCGAACCTACTCGGAACGTCAGCCGATGCGAAATTTGTTAGACGGTTGGCTGATGATCTTAACCTTCAAATAATTGATCATGGTGCGACTCATCATCTCACGGATTCTCACACGTGGATTGATGTGATCTTGACAGATAATAATGACGTTGTACTGAGCAGGGACAATCGGCCGGCGCCTTTTCCCAGTCATCATAACATCATAGAGGTCGAGATTGGGGTCGAAACTGCTGCATCCCCTGTGGTTGAATCATTCAGCTACAGGGATTTTAAGTCGATCCAGCAAGACGACCTCCTGTCTCACCTAGCTGACTGTGATTGGTCGCGGATCGATGGTCCCGCGGCGAGTGTTGACAGTCAATTAGAGTGCCTCAGTGTCAACCTCATGGCTGTGATAGATAAAATTGCACCGTTAAAAGAATTCATACCGAAAAAGAAAACAAATCCACCATGGGTTGATGCTGAACTAATACATCTTTACAAAAAACGTGACTCCGTACGAAGACGCTATTCGAGGACCAATGACGACAGACTGTGGCGGGAGTATCAGGGCCTTGCAGCTGAAGCTGAATTACGAACGAAGGAAACAAGGGAAAGATTTTTACAAAATAAAATTTCTGAAGCGATTAATAATAAGAAAGATATCTGGAAAGAGCTCAAGGCTCTGGGCCTTCTGCCAAAGACAAGAGAGGAGCTTCATGGTTTCTCACCGGAAGAGCTCAATGCCCACTTTGCAGGGGTGTCGATCTCCCAAAATGAGGGTGATGAAGAACTTGACAGCGTCCTGACCACTGCCAGTGATGACGGTTTTGTTTTCCGAGAAGTCAGCTTCTCGGACGTGGTTCTGGCTGTTGCCCACTTCTCATCACAAGCCAGAGGGGAAGACGACATTCCCCAAAGTATAGTGGCTAAGGCTCTTCCGTTTGTGGGAGATCATATTGTTAAGATCTTTAACTCCTCTCTGTCCAGTGGCATTTTTCCGGGAGCTTGGAAGGGAGCTCGGTTGGTGCCTTTGAAGAAGAAGCCTGTCCCATCTACGGTGTCAGATTTCCGACCAATTGCCCTACTGAGTTTCCTTTCTAAGGTCCTTGAAAAAATCGTACACGACCAAATAACTGACTTCTTACGAGAAAATAATACTTTGGACCCGATGCAGACTGGTTTTCGACAGAATCACAGTACACAGACAGCACTACTGAAACTGACGGAGGACATAAGATCAGGCATTGACAACAACAGAAAACTATTGACTATTTTGTTAATGTTTGATTTTAGCAAAGCATTCGACACCATCTCACACACTAAACTGCTGCGTAAGCTGATGCGCATGGGATTCTCCAGGAGTGTTCTCCTGTGGCTTAAGTCATATATCATGGGGAGACGACAGAAAGTCGTCACAATCACAAACGGGGATTCAGGTTGGCTAACCACCAATCTTGGCGTTCCACAGGGCTCAGTCCTGGGACCCCTGCTTTTCAGCCTGTACATAAACGACTTACAAGACGCACTCGACTTAGATGGTGTCGAACACATACTTTACGCTGACGACTTGCAAACCTACACACAAGTGACCCTGAAAGGTCTTCGTGATGGTATCGGTCGCATGTCGGCTGTAGCACAAGCAGTGTCGAACTGGGCAACGTCAGCTGGCCTGCGCCTCAATGTCGGCAAGACAAAGGCGATCATTTTTGGATCTGATCACAACATCAAACAGGTTCATAGCCTCGACTTGCAAGGCATTGAGATACAGACCGGCGTACACGTTCCCTTTGTCGATACAGTCACCAACCTCGGCGTGGTGATGGACGGAGGGTTGACATGGAAGCCGCAACTGAATGCGGTCAGTAGAAAGGTAAATAGGGCTCTGTATAGCTTAAAACTTTTCCGTTCAAGCACCACAGAGATACTGAGGAAGCAGCTGGCATGTGCACTGGTACTACCTCACTTAGATTATTGCTCAGTGGTTCTTCTTGATGTGTCAGGGGAGCTCCAGAGACGACTACAACGTCTACAGAATGCATGTGTGAGATACATATGTGGTGTTAGGCGGGATGAGCATATCACCGCCTACAGGAAAAAACTGGACTGGTTAGATTTGAAGGTGAGGAGGGAGTATTTTATGGGGCTGCTGCTTTACAAAGCGGTTGTCATGCGGCAGCCACCGTATCTTACTGCCCTCTTTGAAAAAAACCAGGCCAGGACTTCAAGTAGGGGTGGTATGAAAGAGCTCTCGGTTCCGGGGTCGCGCACCGATAAGGGCCTCTTTTCATTCAGAGTTCAAGGTGCGCACCTCTGGAATTCGCTCCCGAACAGTGTGAGGTGCCTGCCATCTTTTTGTAAATTTAAAACGGCGTTTAGCAGGCACCTTAAGCAATTACATGGTGAAGAGTATGTTCAGAGATAAAAAATGAGTCGAGTATTTATTTAGGCTTTTTATTTATTTAAATTATTTATTTATTTAATTTATTTATTTATTAAAACTTATTTATTTAATTTATTTATTTATTAAAACTTATTTATTTAATTTATTTATTTATTAAAACTTATTTATTTAATTTATTTATTTATTAAAACTTATTTATTTATTTATTTAACTTATTTATTTATTTAAATTTATTTATTTATTTATTTATTTAATTTAATTATTTATCTTGTTTATTTATTTATTCGACGTATTTATTTATTAATTTATTTATTTATTTATTAAATATGTTTAGTGTTAATTAGGTGTGAATGTATTTATTAGCGTGATTGTTAAAGTGTTATGAATGAGTGTGTTTTAAGTTTGGACGTGATAGTGTACGCAAAGATTTAGCAAAGTATGTGTATGTATTCTTATATTTATATGTTATCTCTATTGTATTTATTTTTTATTCTATGTATTATTATTTTTTTTTTTTTTTGACGAAGCGTTTTATGTGATATTTGACTGTGACTAGTTCATTGCATTTAGATTTTATAAACTGACGAACTGATAAAGTGAATTATTATTTTAATAAGAAATATGCAATAAGTGAAAGTAAGATAACAATTATATTAAACCGACTGATATTTTTTAATTATAAATACAACTACATGTACATGAAATTGTAAGATTTTGTCTTCTGACGAATAAAAAGTATATCTATCTATCTATCTATCTAACCTTATCAGCACGTCCTCGTCGTGAGAGTCGGGCAACGAAAATACGTTGGGTAACGGTTAGAGGATACAGAACTATTTTTTGTTTCAAACATTGCATTTAAATACACAAGTATTACCTGGGAAATTGTATTTCATTTATTTGATACAAATACTAAATACTTTGTATGTACATATTATTAAAGAATTATTATATATATATATATATATATATATATATATATATATATATATATATATATATATATATACATGTATATATATATTTATATTTAATTTTTATTACTTTTCTATAGATCTATTAATACAAGGAATACATTCAGTGGGCAGATTATATAACATATTATGCCCATATAATCCTGCGTATTTCATTTTTTACATTCAGTGAAAAACCCGGAATCTCCGTGTAGACGATGTCCATGTGTCAGGGTTACCCTTATGTCGACAGTATATCGTCTACGAGAAGTAGTACCAGGTAGATATAGGATTTAGTGAAGAACTTAAAATCTCCCCATAGACGTTATCTAGGTGTCAGGGTGACCCCCAGGTCGACGACACATCATGTACGAGTAGTCGCACCAAGTAGACATAGGATTTTGTGAAAAAACAAAAATCTTCCTGTAGACGATGTCCAGGTGTCAGGGTAACCCCCAGGTCAACGGGATATCGTCTACGTGAAGTAGTACCAGGTAGACATAAGATTTAGTGAAAAACTCGGAAACTACCCGTAGACAATGCCCAGGTGTAAGGGTGCCTCAAGGTCGACGGAACGTCATTTGCGGGAGTGGACGACCTCCAAGTGACAGGGTAAAAAAGAAATTTTAAAAAAGTCGTTCTTATTTAGAAAACAATTAGCAACATCTAAAGATTAAAACCTCAGGGCCCGGAGAACCGGAGAGCCAGAGCTCCGGAGAACGGGAAGTGTATCACTATAATATAATATAAGATTTTTATGCTTGAAACTTATTATGGGAAAATCATTAAAATAATGCAAAGCAGCTTAGAAAGAAAACGTTATCAATCTTTTAATTCTACTCGTTGTGGTGAGCATTCATTAAAATTTATAATTGAAAATTCATATAGATAATAATATAATTGTCCGTAATCTCGCTAACTCTATCATTAACAAGTTAATCTTCATGAATAGAAGTTGATTATTTTCCTCCTATTGACTTAGGTAATCAAGACTATGAATTAGCATTATTAAATTTTGAATCATTTAACTCAATACCTAACATTGCTAGTTCTAGTAATAAGTTTTATTATAATGAAAATGAGATAATATAAATACCAACAGGATCATATGAAATAAACGATATTGAAGAATATTTAAAAATACAACTAATTGATTTAAATAGACAAAATCTATAATAGAACAATCACAAGATAAAACTTTAAATAATCCTTTAATTTTACGAGGAAATAGATAAACTTTAAAAATCGAAATTGCTTCCTTATATTATATTCATTTTAAAAAGGAAAACAATATTTGAAAAATTTTAGGCTTTACAAATATTATATTAGAAGCAAATAAATTATATGAATCTAATTGTCCTATAAATATATTTAAAGTAAATAGAATACGAATTATATGTAATATAACAACAGGTGCTTATAGTATTAATAAACTAGTACATTCAATTTATGAAATTGCGCCAAACGTTCCTCCAGGATATAAAATAACGCTGACCCCCACTAACATCGTTTACTCTCCACTCACAGTACGTAAAATAAGTAATTTAAATATAAACATTTGTGACCAAGATGATAATTTAGTTGACTTTAGAAGTGAAATAATATCTATTAGATTACATTTGAGAAAGAAGAAATTATAGCAAATAAAGAAAGGAATATGTTATTCTAGCATTTATAATACAGATCCAATCTCATCAACATCAAGCATAATTATAAAAAAATATCTAGAGCACATAGTAACGAAGCTAAATTAACATTAAACAGTAAACATATTCTACGATCGTTAGGATTTATAGTAAAAGAAAATAATGGAAAATATTCTACATATACTTAATAAACCAATTTTTGATGATAGAATAACAAAAATTGAATATCATGCATATCAACCCTTTACATCATCAGCACTTAATTATATGAATGATATAAAAATACCAATGCATTAGTTAGATATTTACACTTTAGTTTGTGATAGTTATTTATATTTGGAAGGAAAAGTAAAATATACAGGTGATACAGTAAATATTTCTCTTACAAATAACTTTGTAGCTTTTCTTTTTGACAAAATACGGTATGAAATAAATGGCATTGGCGTAGATTAAACTAAAAATATTAGAATTACTACAAAAATTAAAAATATACTTTCATTGAGTTTAGAAGAAGAAACTTATATGATTATTAGTGGATGGAATAGTAAACCTAACATAGTTTCTTGAAAAGATCAATAGTTTAATTTAATAATTCAATTATAAACGTATCATAATTAATTTAAAACAAGAATTAATTTTAATTAGATCTATAAATAACTTAAATTGTTCAATGACAACGACTGATAGAAAAGTTAAAATTGATTTAACTAAAGCATAGTGGTTAGTTGTGTATATTATGATAAATGAAATTAATAAACTTAATTTATTAAGAATTTTAAATAGTAATCGTATGATTACATGTTGCTAACGGACATGGGATTTATTTGAATATCCCTTATTACCACAATTAGAAAAACCAAGATATGTTATTTTAGTGCTATAAACAACAACAAAAAATAATTTTGCAGCTAATGTTGCACAATTTAATTATTGTGATATTACTCATGTGCGTTTCTAATTAAATTCGGAAGTTTATCCCTATGAAAGCTTAAATATAAATACTGCAAATCAAAGATATACTACACTATTATATTTTATGTACGTTAGATTTAGAAAATCATATTACAATAAGAACACAGAAAAATTTACTTATACTTTGACAGATGTGACGGATGGTTGGAGGGGTCCTCCTGTGCCGCCAGAGAAAGGCGCGCAGGAATTGAGGAGACAGGGCTTTTGGGTAATCGTGGCTTTATTAGGTCCGAGCACCTCTCGTCGTGAGTACCGCCGGCTATCTGCTGCCCGCTCGCGGTCGCATCGCGACTCGCCAACGGTCCCGCGCGCAAAAGGTGCAAGTACTGCACTTTTGCGCGTAGGAACACTGGAGCAGCGTCGGGCACAGCTGACTGCGTGTCTTGCGCGCATCCGCTCTGCGATAAGGAAATGCCACGGAAAGCCAGAAGCTCATCCGTGACACGTGCGGGGCCGCGTTGGGTGACGTCCGCGTTGCTCGAAAAAAAACAATGAAAACGTACGACCGACGTACTGCTCTAGCGTGCATGTTCTGAATAGCCAAGTTTGTGTGTGTAAGTGAGAGCGCGCAAAAGCGCGCTAGCACTTGTACTTGTAAAATTTATTTCAAATGATATTAATTAACTTATGTCCCTTCGGCTTTTTATAGCGTCCACTTTCTAAAAATGTATTACAGATAAGCAGCCGCTGCTGCTTTACAAGATATCATTTGAGAGGTGCTCTACATTATATACTTATTTCTATATCTTATTATCTACTTCGTTTTACAAATTTCTTAAACCTTGCTTATATTTAAATTTTTCCCTTTTTATTTATCAACTTTAAAATTCTCTACTCTTCAAATTCTTCAAATTTTTCAAATTTTTCAAATTTTCAAATTTTTCAAATTTTCAAATTTTTCAAATTTTCAAATTTTTCAAATTTTTCAAATTTTCAAATTCTTAAATTTGTATATCTTAGCATTTATTTGAGCTGTTATGTACCTTAAAATATAAAATATGTAATTGGACATTTGCGCTTAGGGTCGCTTTTCGTCCTATAAGCGCGCAGCTTTATTTTCTCGTTTACTTCAATTGGAACACGCTCGCGTTTGACCCTGATTTTTATTGCCTTTTTATTCAACCTTAATATTTTTATTCGATTCGCGTCGTCGCGTGCCCTAAAAAAACAGAAGTTTCTGTTAGCTGTCGAACATGGAACTTTAACTATCGCGCGCAGCTTGGCTAGTTCTCCTACAATTCTGTACGATTAATCGCTTCATCTTGTTTTTCTTCCGGGGCGCGGCTCGTCCGGGGCCGCGTAAAAAAACAATAAAAAAAACGACTGTTCTACGCTAGTTTGTCAGACTGTCTAGCTAACTCGCCGGGCCTTTCGAGTTTGTTAACGTGGACGGTTTTAGACACGTCAGCGTTTTGTACCGTGACGTTGTTCGTCTTGCGGTTTATTTTTATTATTTCGAAAGGGCCCGTATACTCCTTTGCGAATTTTCCTTTCTTTGGTTCTTTCAGGACGTAGACTTGTTCTCCTTCTCGGAAGTGTTTAATGTTTAAATTCCTGTCGTAATAATACTTCGTGCGATATTTCGCTTGCACTAAGTTCATGGCTGCTGTCGTCTGTAGGACTGTAAGATGGGATAGCATACGCACTATATAACTGTTATAGGACAGCGCTAACTCTTTCGTTGTGAAGCTTGATGGTGTTCTCGGTTTAAAACCGAACACAAGCTCATGCGGTGTATAGCCCGTGCTTTCGTGTTCTGTGCAGTTGTAAGCGTGCTGGCATATTGCTGTCCAATTATCCCAGTCAGTTACGTCTCTTATATATTTTCGGAGATATTCCGTCAGTGTATGATGCATCCTTTCTATTGAGCCGTTCGATTGGGGGTGGTAGGCTGTAGTGCAAAATTTTTCGATTCCGAATATCTTAGCAAATTCTTCCAATAAACGGTTTTGAAAATGGGTCCCCTGGTCCGTAAGGATCGCTGCTGGTGGTCCAAATATGCAGATTATTTTTTCTGTCAAAGCTCTTGCTACCTCCTTTGCTGTTGCGTATTTTGTTGGTGTTAAAATTGTATATTTTGTGAGTGCGTCTTGCGCTGACAAAATATACTTGTAACCCTTCTTGGTTTTTTCCAGCGGGCCGTAGAAGTCAAGGGCGAGCTGCTCGAAAGGGGCTGCCGGTGTATTACTAATTAACATCGGCAGACGGGTTTTTACTCGAACTAGTTTATTGCTCTGGCAAACAGTGCATCTCGCGACAAATTGGCGCACATCTGGGCGCATATTTCGCCAGTAAAAGTCGCCAGCAATTTTGCTGTACGTCTTATTCATACCTCTATGGCCGCCTATGGCTGCCTCGTGGTACTCTTTAATTAGCTTGTACCTTTCCATGACATTAGGTACGGGCAGGTTATTTTTTAATAGGACTGCACTTATCTTGGCGTTTGTAAAAAATCTATCGAATTGATCGATGAAGTTTGTCCATTCTGCTAGGGACAAAATTGCTAAGTCGCGGATAATAGCCAAGCTCGTTATTTCTTTGGCTATTACTACGTTTTTCAAAGTCCGTAGGCATTTTCCAATATCAGCACGCATCGGTCGGTCGTCTATATACTTCTTTACATAAACGCCTATGAGTTTGATGCCTTGAAACTCGGAGATATTTATCTCGCTGACCTTGAACTCTCTGCTTGTCAGTTCGTCCGGATTTAGGTATCCTCTTTCTATTAAGGCTTCTTGTATCTCTGTTGTTATGAAGTTGTCCGCTGATATTAAATATACTAGGTTTTCACGAAAACGGAATGGATGTTCGTTCAGAGATTGTAAGTGAACGAACGGAGGTGGCAACTGGCCGTCCGGAGCTGCCCATGGTGGCTTTTCGCGAGGTGGCCGTGCGTTGGAAACGACGTAACGCTTCAGGTTACCGTCGCTTGCTGCAGCCGTTACGCGGCTAACGACGCCGTCGGGCCTATCGCTGTCGCTGGCGGGACCGTTCGCTTGCGGGGCTCCTGCAAGATTTTCAGCGGGAGGGTCGCCCTGTCCCGCCGCAGAATCCTTGCTGTCGGAGCTGCTTTCTGGAGGCGAGCCTGGCGGTGCTTCACCCATGGGCCAATCGTCGGCCCCTGCGCTTGCAGGCCCCGGGTCGCTTCTTTCGGGCTCGGCCAGTATCGGCTGTTGCTCCCATTCGTCGTTGCATGGACTACCTCTGAGCGTGTCGTCGGGGTTGACGTCTCTTTGATCAGCTGGCGCTGAGGGAGCCGCCATTTTGCGCTTCCTGCGTGTTTTCCTGCCCAATTCCGGTGACTTTGGCTGACTTTGCTCGTCGTCATCCGATGGGCTAACCCCGGATGCCTTATAAGAGGTTGCGATGCGCAGATATGGCGTAAAATGGTGGCCGGTTAGATTCAGATGCATATATACCTCAGCCGTGTTGGCTATTAAATGGCAATATATGCGCTTGTCGCTGCTTATGTCATAATGGATACAGATATTTGTTTTGTATTCCTGGGCGAACAGGTAGGCGCAATCTACTGTGCCGTACTCTGTGTCAGACTCTAGTATCCTCAGCGTCTCTGTTGGCTCGCCGCAGTGCGTCAGCTGGGGAGACGCGCGAAGTCGGCTTCTGAGCTCGAGGGCTGTGATATCTAGATTTGCCAACTTAATTAACGAATCAAATAAGCAGTTACCTGGAGGCGACTGAGGAATATCGTCTGAGCGGATCAGGTTGACTAACGGCTCTGCGCATCGCTTTTTGCGAATGTAGGCATGTGTCAGAATATTGCCTGAGCTGACTGACGAATTCTCATCCGAGGAATCGACTCTGCGGTCGTATTTCCGCGGGATATCGGCGAAGTCCTCGAACGGGCCATCGCCACTCGTGATTGACCATCCTAATAGAGAAATAGGACGAAGGGGAGCCTCGGATAAAGGCTTGTCCGCAGGTTTACCGGGACTAGCCGGAGCTGGGTTTTCGTTGATTTGCGGCGACCTGTTTAGGTCGGCGCCCGAATCGGCGACCGGATTTTTACTATTCGCCTTGCCTGTACTCGGTTTCGCGGTCTGTCCGCCTGCGAGGCCAGTGAGGCTGTTTTCCGGGGAACCTACCGACGATTTTGCTTCCCAGATGTTTATCTGAAAGCCGTCTCTTCCTTCTATTTCTTTTTCCTGTATATCTACTGTCAGTTTAGTGTTGAGCCTGGTGCCTATTCGAGGCAATACTGCATTTAGTGGCGATTTAATAATATTGGTCGGATCGACGTGAGTGTTCGGATCGACGTGACGCAGCTGCTCCTCAGTGGAAGGCGAGCTACCTGACTGATCGGCGATCGGGTATGCTGCGCATACCTGAGCTCTGTGACCGACTGGACTATCGTTTCTTCCCGACTTTGGTTTACTGGGAATTACGATAGTTTCCAGCGGCTCGATGCTCGTCAGCGTTTGCGTTTTGAGCCGTGGCTGGGAAGTAATGGAGTCGCTACTCGAGTCGCTGGGCTCGAATAGATTGGGTTCCGTGCGACTCTTACTTTTTTGACTCGATCTTGTGGCGTAGCCTTGTGTTGTTCTCGATGCAGAAATAGACTTATGAGAAGGCTCTGACATGTCAGTTTCTGTCTCGGAAGAGCTCGATGAGCTTGAAGCTGTATTGGCTGCCATTGGCTCGTCCAGGCCAGTCGCTACTGCTGGCGGCGCCTTCTGCTCTTGGCTGGCGCTGAACTCGATCGATGCTCGTAAGATTTCTATGATTCGTTCGCGCTCTTTCTTACTGAGTATGTATTTCTTTTTCTCCGTCCTTTTTAACTCAGTTGTAGTCATAATACATGCTAATTTTATTGTACTGTGATAATCTAAGGAGAATGTGTTTTTGCGGTTGCTCTCTTGCGTGAACCACTGTATATGGGCGTCCTCGTCTTCCCAATATATGTCTTTCCTTGCGCGACATAAATAAAAATCGTCGTGATCATTTCTTACGGCCAGTATTTCGCCTTTTTTATATAAGATGTCTTTTTCCTTACGGTTTCTTTTTGGGGCTTCCTGCCCTTCGGAATCTTCCGAGCTAGTCTTGTAGTTCTTAGTCTTTTTATCGCGGTCGATTCCTTTTTTCTTGATTGCTCGCGTTCTAAAAATTCTTCCAGGTGGTGCATCTGCTTCCACATCGGGCTCGGCTGCATTCTGCTCGTTTGCAAGCTTGTAGAGTTCTACGCGCGGAAGTTCTGGATTCACTTCCCCTTCTTTGATGACTGGGTTCCGCGAAAGGGCATCAGCGTTGGCGTTTTTCTCGCCTGGCCGATAAACTATTACGAAGTCGTAGCCAATGAGAGCCGCCTTGAGTCTGTTAAAACGCAAGTCGGGCTTCTTGGTTGTGTGGAAGTGTTTTAACGGTTCGTGGTCTGTTACGATCGTGAATTTTCGACCAAACAGATAGTAGCGAAACTGTTCTTTGGCAAAAACTATTGCCAGTAATTCTTTATCGTAAGTGGGATAGCGGAGCTCGCTGCCTTTAAGGCAGCGCGACGCGTAGGCGCAAACCTGGTCCTTGCCCAACTCGCCCTGCGAGAGTATCGCTCCAAGGGCCCAATCGCTACTATCGGTCGTTACTATGAATGGTTTCGTTAAATCCGGTGTTCTCAGCACTGGTTCGCTGCACATCGTGGCCCTAAGTGTATCGAACGCCTTTTGCTGTTCTGGTCCCCACTCAAACTCCACTCCTTTCTGTAGCAGTTTAAACATAGGTCGGGCTATTTTCGAAAAATTTTTAATAAAGCGCCTATAGTAGCTGAAGAGACCAAGCGCTTGCTTTACTTTCTTCGCGTCAGTTGGTACCGGGTATTGGTCCATAGCGGCTATTTTATTGGGATCTGTTTTTATCAGCCCGCCGCCTACTATATGACCCAGTACGAGTGCTTCTTTCTTTAAAAACTGGCACTTTCTCGGCTCAACTGTCAAATTGGCCTCCAGTAATCTTTTCAGCACACGGCGCAATCTTGTGTTATGCTGTTCTAGCGTCTCGCCAAAAATCATTAAATCGTCGAGGTATATCTCGACCTCATCTCCTTGCAGGCCTGCCATGGCTAACGACATGGCCTTGACAAAGGTCAAGGTGGCCTCCTTGAGTCCCATCGCCATCCTTCTGTACTCGAGCATCTGTTGACCGTGCTCGCCGTCAGGGGCGTGGAAAGCCGTAAGATGAGCTGAATCGGGATGCATCTCGATCTGGTGATAGCCCTGTTTCAGGTCCATTACTGTAATATAATTGGCTGAGGCTAAGTGTTCTAATATGTCGCTTGTGAATGGTAAAGGGTGGCAGCTGCCCTCTGTTTCTTCGTTCAGGGCTCTGAAATCCGTGACCAGTCTATACTTCTTATTGCCTTGCGCATCTGGCTTTTTTGGCACGATCCAGAGCGCTGAAGAATAGTTTGACCTTGATGGTACAACTATATTTTGCTCCCGCAATTTGTTTAACTACCTAGTCATATTTTCCCTTAGGGCTGGTGGAAACCGGAACCTATTTGATCGAATTACCTTGTTCGATTTAAGTTCGATTTTATGTTGTATCAAGTGTGTCGCAGGAAGGGGCTCTCCCTCGAGGCCAAACACTCCTGCGTACTCGTCAATGATTCCCGTGATGTAATTTACCTCTTCTTCATTACATCCTTCTAAATCTGCCAGCTCTAGGATTTTCTGCACCCTCTCTTTGCGTAAATCAGTGTTGTGCATAAGTTTTGCGTTTAGGTCCCTTATTTCTTTGTATTTTTCTCTCTGTTTATCCGCCTCGTACATGCGCCTCAAGCATGCTGAAAAATCAACTGCCTTATCAGCTGAGCCGTCCCCGTCGGCTTGGTAGAGCGGGTTTGGGTTTTCTACGCTCGTTTCGCATTCTTGCAAATTAACTATCGGGGCGTCAATCGAGATATCCTCGTTGCCAATATTTATGCATTCTGCATAGACTCTGCCGTTCCTAACTTCGGCAATAAAATTTCCAAATAGTAAATGTTTATGCAGATTCATTATTGGAACCCAACCTATTTTTACGTCGTTGTTTGCAACCCTGGCACTGATTATCATCTTAACTTTTGGAGGCACGGTTAGTCTCTCATTCGTCTCAAACTGTATGGACGAACTGCCGAGTCTAAGGCTCTTTGTGGCTGCATCTACACAACCTTCGTAGCGATCTATTATATCCCATCCGATTATTCCCGCATTCTCTATGGGGAAATCGTTGGATACCACGTGCACTGTGCACTTATGACCTTGTATTGCTACTTCGGCCTGACCCAAGGTGTAAGAGGCTCCCGGAGAGACTCCTTTTATTTCTATAATTGTTTGCCTATCTATTGGGTTGCTGGGTTCTAAATACCCGATCTTCACGACGGAAATGTCGGCTCCTGAATCAGCATAGAATTTGCCCTTTCTCTGCTTCAATTGGGGGCAATCGATGTTTACTATTGGCGGTTGACGACCCGCAGACAAAAATTTGATTTTTATCGACTCTTTTACTAACTTGCTTTTTGGTTTTGGATTTTCTTCACGCTCGGCGTTCGAGGATCGCGTCGAGCGTGCGGCTAGTTTAAATGCTGCTTGCTAAGCTGCTTGTTTTGCTCGCTGCTATCATTGGGTATCGACTCGGCGCTCGGCGGCTCCTTATTACCGCTGCTGTCGCCGGCACTAACAAAGTCGACCTTCACGTCATTACGCTGAGTGTTGCTAGCATAGTTTCTATAATTGCCTCTATTGTTGTTGGTGCTACTATAGTTATTCCGGTTTCTTGAATTGCTAAAATTCCTATTTTCGTTGGCTCGATTATTGACCAGCCAAGGATTTTTTATTACCTTATTCTTGGCATCTTTTTGTAGCTTCCAACATTCGCTAATGTCATGCGTTGATTGCTCGCAATAGTCGCAATATGGATTAGCAAGCGGACGAGTTGCTTGCGTGCGCAAGTTATTTGATGCGCTTGTCCTTGGCGCTGGATTGCAGCTGCAAGTGTTATCAGCTATTGCTCGGCGCACTTGCACTGGGTCGGCGGCTGCCTGCCTGCTACTTGGCTGCAAATCGTCGCGAGAAGGGGGGGGGGGCGGCAGCGCTGTGCCTCCTGACAGCTGGCCTAATGCTGATCGGCGCGCGCTTTGTTTTCCTTCGAACTCTAGCGCGAATCTTATCGCCTCATTCAGTGACCTTGGCCCTTGAATGCGCACTTGGTGGTCGAGCGGTGCCTTTAGCCCGAACATAAATTGCTGCAGGGCGTCCTCGCCGGCGTAACGCTTTCGGGTTTCCTTGTCGCGCTTCGACAGGTCCGGCGCGGATTCGACTATCGTCAGCAAGCGATTATAGAGTTTCTGCATTCTTAAGCCATAATCGCCGACTGGCTCCCTGTGTTCCTGCTGCAACATCTTTATTTTGGCCTGCACCTCATCGGCCATTCCTATATTGCCGTACTGCATTGTGAGGTCAGCCAAAAGCTGCCTCACCGACTTATAGCTGGTAAGCCTGGCTTGATATCCGTCAGCTGCTTTCCCCGTTAATTTATTGGCCAATGCTATTATTAATAATTTCTCTAATTCGGGGCCAAACGAGTCGCGCAGCTGTCTGACCGACTGGCAAAATAGATTTAGTTTGTCCGGGTTGCCGTCGAACGTTGGCAATAAATTTACAGCTTGAGTAAATGAGACTTTCCCGCCGAATCCTTGTCGCCGGCGGTGCCTATCATTACTACGGTCGCTAGGCGCTGAATCACTCTCGTCGTCGTTGTCTGAGTCGACATAATACGCGTATGGTTTTTGGTCGGATTCGCGCCGTCGCCTGCTACGCTCGTGATCCCGATGGCTGCTACGGTCGCTCCCGCTGTCATCCGACGGGTTGCGACTGGAGCGGTATCGCTCGCTCTCGCGCCAATCACACCGATCGCTTCTAGTGTGCTCGCTTCGCTTGTAAGGACGTACGCCACGCTACCGCTCTCGCGGCTCGGGTCGCGCTGAGCGCCTGCATACGTTTAGCGCGCTGCTGGAATCGCGCACTGCGCCGCTTCATGCTCTTATCGCGCCACTCTCGAAGCGCGCTGTACGGCTATGCGGGTTTATCATGCGCTCCTCGTTGCGCCCCGTATTCGCGCACGCATCTCCCGTGAATCGGTGTGATTCGGTGGCCCGTGCGCTCCTTGATGCTTCTCGATTTTCAAACGATTTCCGAGTACGAACCGAGGCGCGATTGTCCTCGCTATCCGAACCGTTGCGTACGTACATGCTTTTATTTATTTGGGACGGCAAAATTAGACGCCGCTTATTTCTTATTTTTGCGCGATATTCCTGGAATATTTCGCGCCTCTCGGCGAGTGATTCAGGCTCGCTGCCGTTTCCGGAACCATCGCTACTATATTTTTGTCGGTTCGTGTGGCAATTTTGACGGCTGTCCATCGCTTGCTTGATCGCCGCCTGGACAGACGCGAGCAATGCGGCACTTACTTGCTCCTGCTCGCTGGAAATTTTCGAGCCCTTTGTTTTTCTGGGCCACTCTGCATTTTTACCGCTGCGTGCACCGCTTGCGCTCCGTGCGCTCTGCACGCTCCACTCTCCTGGACTAAGCTCGCGTTGCCTGCGTTGATTTTTGCGTAAATTATTCGGGTTTTCGCCAACGTTTACGTTTGTCGCCCGGGTCCTGCTGTGTTCGATTCTGCCGCGTTCGCTGCTCGCATCGCGATTCTTCCTAGATTTTATTTTTGCGGAATTTGCGCGAGTTAATTCGGGATCTCCGTTTTTCCAAACTATATTTTTAATTCCGAGTAAATTCATTACCCCGTCATTGCATTTATCATTTATGGCCCAACGCTCTGGGACCTCTAAATCGCCGACTACCGAATTTTCGGCGTCGCTGCCGAGCTCGCTGTCGGCCGATCTGGAGTCGGCGGAGCCGCTTTCCGACGGAGATCTCGCTGCGTCACGGAGCCGCGCCAGCCTTTCCTCTAGTTGGCGACCGATTTCAGACGGTGCTTTTTCGGCACTCGTTCCGATGGCACCTGCTGCATTGCAACCTATCAATGCGTCGCCTACTAGAGGATGCTGATCCACCGTCGCCGCTTCCTTCGCGGTTTGATCACGGTCGTCGACGATGCGTTCACCTCCGCTTCCGTGCGATTTTGTACGCGCACGCTCACCTTGGCTTGAGCTGCCCGAGCCACGAGATGCAAGCTCGATCTCGCTGCGCAATAGCGCTCTGCGTGCCTCGGGGCTGAGCTTGCTTAAATGTACCAGCACTTTTTCGGCGCGCTGAAATATTTTTTTATTGCTCGCCGGGTCTCCCGATGTATGCGACGCGCGCGACCATTTGCCCTGAATTAGCAGGCTCCGCGTTGCAAGGTCGAATTTACCTAGGCGTTTTAAAATTTTTTCTATTAAACGATCTTCGCGCGCGATGATTTCGGAGTCGCGTTGAGCCCGGATCACTGCTCTTCTCTCGGATTTCGCGTCCGGGTCCGTCTCGTCGGACAACACATCGGATAAGTCGGAGGGCATTTTAAAATTGTTCGCTCGAATCAACTATTAATTTAAAAAAGGAAAAAAAATTCCCGAAGCTGCGCGCTAGGACAAAAAGACGACTTACAGAATTGCAGCGAAGAATACGATGTGGCTGCACATCGTCGGTATTACTGGTGATGGCGTGCGAAGGCGGCTGCTCTCTGCTGCTGCGGCTGCTCCTGGGCTGCGGCTGTCTCGCGCGCGTCGGCGGCTGGTCCGCGCCGGCGATTGAATAGCGCGTGGAGGCTGCTGGACTGGCCTCGTTGGCCCAGGCGGGCTTAGGTGGCCCCGATGGGCTTCGTTGGCCCCGATGGGCTTTGTTGGCCCCGATGGGCTTCGTTGGCCTAGTGTAGGCTTGCGGCTTATCGCCAGTGGGCCGCTCTGATCGTTGCTTGCTCTCGTGGCTCGGCGGCCGGTGCTCTGCAAAACCACTGCGCTCTCGATTACGGGTGGCGGCTTCTTTTCTTTTTTTTTTTATGCTCTGCGACGGCTGCTTGCGCGACGTATTGGCGTCTGCTGAAGAGTACTATCACACTTCGATGTCCTGCTCGCGCGCTCGCCCGTATATATATTTTGTGTTTTTAATTAAACGTTGGAGAGAGAAATCCTCGATTCCACACAGGCCCACGAGGGATGCCAAATGTGACGGATGGTTGGAGGGGTCCTCCTGTGCCGCCAGAGAAAGGCGCGCAGGAATTGAGGAGACAGGGCTTTTGGGTAATCGTGGCTTTATTAGGTCCGAGCACCTCTCGTCGTGAGTACCGCCGGCTATCTGCTGCCCGCTCGCGGTCGCATCGCGACTCGCCAACGGTCCCGCGCGCAAAAGGTGCAAGTACTGCACTTTTGCGCGTAGGAACACTGGAGCAGCGTCGGGCAGAGCTGACTGCGTGTCTTGCGCGCATCCGCTCTGCGATAAGGAAATGCCACGGAAAGCCAGAAGCTCATCCGTGACACAGAATTTTCGGAAAAATCACGTTTCATAGTTATTGATTGCTCACGACAAGACGCACATGTGAAAAGTGGAACTATAGATATTCGTATTGAATTTAAAACAATAACAAATATACCCGAGACAACAACAGCATATTGATTAATAAAATATGATAAAATTATTGAATATAATCCTTTAACAGGAATAGTACATGAACTTATTTGAATAAAGTTTGTAATGTGTTATGGTGGGGGATAAGTTAATAATAATGTTTTTTTTCTACAAAAATACAGTACACTTTACGCAAGTGTCGAGAGTATACATCTAATAATGGATTTACTATTTGATTTTTTATTTTTACGAGATTGTATTGATAATTTAATAATAAAAGAAGCAGCTGATGTTTCGATATTTCCAAAATATGTAGAACATTGGATAATTAGCTAGTGAAATACAGAAATTGAACAGTGAAGAAACAACAATACATCATTGAATTAATTGGAATGAAGGAAACATATGCAGAAAAGATTTCCACTATTATTCAAGAGCTAGCATTATTAGCAAACAGAATATTTATGTATGGAGAACAAAAAGTTAATGTATTAAAATAAATTATATCACTAGAAAATAGAATTGAATTAAATAAGCATCATTGTCTGTGGGTATAGAAATTTCCAAATAATGATCTTTTATGCTATCATCATGGAATATTTTTAGAATGTAACGCAAAAGAAAGTAAAACAATTATTGTTGACTGTTTACAACTATAATAAAAATAAAAACAAAAATTTATTTGCAAAATCATATACACCCAATTGGACTACAGAAATATTTAGAATTATAAATGTACAACAAACAACACCAGTTACTTATTTAATTGAAGATGCTAAAAAAGTATCTATGCTTGGAGAATTTTATGAATTAGAATTACAAAATGTTGCAAACCCAAATGTATGTTTGATAGAAAAAATATTAAAATAGAAAAAAAATCAAATATTCGTTAAATGGCTAGGTTTAGATGCTAGTCACCATTCTTGGATTAAATTAAATGATGTAATACAGGAAAAAAAGTAAATAAAACAATTATTGATATTATAATTTTATGTTTATTGATCAATATATCCCCAGGGTAATGTGTCAGTAGTGTTTTCTAGAAGGCATATTTTAACAACGCTCGCATTTAAGGCTAATTTTCGCCGTTTAATAGTAAAAATTCCATGATTTTTCGATCGAATAAAATTTTGTTGTCAATATAAGTCTTCATAATTGAATAAGCAATTATAATAATCTTTAAACTTGATTTGATTTCTAACAATTATAGATTTTACACCATTCGCTTTTTTAATACATTTTTTATTGTTTTCATCATCATCGTCCATACGAATTGAGTACATGTTTGAGCGAAGACCTATAAATTCTCGTATTATTTCTCCACCACATTCATCTTTCATTAGACTCATAACTTTTTTGTCAACAAGAGTAATGTTATAAATATTATTTTTACAATAATTTGAAGTATCAAATTCACATATTTTCGACTTTATAAATTTATATATGCATTCACATTTAATTTCGTATATTAGGCTATCTGTATCTGTGTGCATTAGTTATATATTTATATTAAAATTATCTAGCATTGTATCATAATAAAATTTATATAAATGTACTTTAGCATAATCTAAAAGACACATATCTACGTATATAGGTTTATTAAATAAAACATTTTTGTACTTTTAATATAAATTTAGCTGCTCCTTTTCACCCCTTCCATTTTGTATATAATTTTATATCTAAATAATTTATAACATTTTCCATTGATTTACCAAAAACAGCATTAACAAATAATTTAAAAATAGCTATGTCAAATATATCGGTAGCTTTTTGTCGTAAATCAATATTAAGATCTACGGTTATTTAGTTTGAGAAAATGAAAGTATACTATGATTTTTAGTATAATTCCAAGCGAAGCAGCTTCTTTTAGCGCTTCAATGTGAATAATAAGAATCATTTGAATTTTGTTATTCGGTAACGACTGACACATAACACAGCCATATAAATGATTAACGTCTTAACAAATTAAAAATGTTGACGGATCATTAGGATTATAATCATTTGGATTTTTTAAATATTTATTATTCGCTTTACTGTATCGATTAGATATTTTACTTGATCCACCACGTATTCCTCTTTCGATAAATAAAATTTGTTCAATATCAGTCAATAATTCTAATTCTATTTTAGTGTAGAATAGACAAGCATCACAAGCAAAGGATGGAAAACTTACGTAATGTGCTGAGTCAAGATCTTATGCTTTTATACAAGTTAAATAAAAAATTTTCATATATATCTGCTAGGAATAAAACGTCAACTTTTAAATATAAATCTTAATATTCTGCTAAATTTTTAATATTAAAATGTAACCATACGTTTTTTGCATGATGATAATCTTCATCAGAAATATTAGTGTTATTATGTTTATTGAAAAAATGTATGTGATCGGGTAATGATATAGTTTCTTGCATCATCGCAATATTTGTTACATAATCGTATGGAAAAAAATTTTTCCTAGTTAATAAATTAAATGATATTTATCAATGTGTTTAAGTTGTAATTTCAAATGTTTCATATCTTTTTTATCTGAATATGATGCTAATTTATCAATGCTACTGCTTTAAAAGTTATAAGAATCTTTAAAGGCTAAATATACTTTACATTTATTCAGAGTTCGAATAACAGTGATGTATTTTTCATTACTGTGTGGGATTACGCTAATATTGCCAATAAAAGTACTCGGTATATCTCTTATAATTAAATGCGCATCATAATTCGTCAAATTATGGAAAAATATAGGTAAACAGAAATCTGAAAATTTAAATTACATTTGTTATGTGCATCATCACGACAATTACCGCTTAAATGATAATGATCAAATCTCCTCTTCATACGACTCTTCTAAATAATTTAACTGTAAAATTATTTTGCTTTTACAATTGAAGTATTTTGCTTCGTCATTTTCCTCTTTAAGAAAAATAACACTTAAACTTAAAATTGTTTTAAGAAATTGAATTCTTGAAGACCAGCCTTGATGTAATTTAACCATATAGTTTTGGTTTCTAATGAAAATTCTTTCACATCGATATGACTAACATTTATAATACTACCTGTTTTTATTCTGTTTTGAAATGCCGATATTGACTCCTCAAAGATAACATCTAATTTAGCAGTATTACTTTTAAGATGTGATTCAGCAATCTTTGAAAACCAACAATTAGATAAATTTTATTTTCTATACTTTTTTTAACGTAAATTTTGTATTTAGGTTTGAAATATTTTTAAACAAATTTATTGTCGATTTACATTTTACTACAAATGTTTTACGACTGATATTATACTTGGCCAAGTAGTCACCATCTTTTATTAATTATCATTATCCCGTTACCGCTTTACACAAATAATACAGTATAATAAATAATACATTGTATACGATTATTGTATTAATAATAAATATAGATATGTAACCGATACAATAAATAATCATAAATTATAAAACCAAGTGTAAGTGATTCAAGCAATCCCATAAGAAATAAAATAATAAAAAAATAAATATTTTAATGAGAAATAAAATAAGAAAAGAAATGTGTAAGAGTGTTACGTATATTCGTTAGTGGATTAATTTCGTCGCTAGACCGAAATCAGGCGAGATGTGCGTAAAGGTGGAGAAATGATCGACGGCATAATGAAATGATCGGGTAGGTTTATTGACCAATATATTAACAGAGATTGGTTCGAAAGAGAGTTCGCGAATGTAAGTGACGTGTGGACTCAGAGAATGTTCGCGTCCAGACTAGTGGTGGTCCTCCTCGTGTAAGGTCTCTGAGTCCTGACTACTGGTAGTCGTCTCGTGGTCGAATGGAGAATCGCTCGCGAGTGGGCGTCGGGCCCCCCATTTATAATGTATGCAGAGACTGTCTTCTCTCTCCCACGCTATTCGGAGCTTGAGAGTCACGGGCTTCGCCGGCATGTTGCTATACGCGCGGAAAATACCCTTAGCACCAAAAAAAGTACTCCACGAGCGCATTGTTAAAAAAAAATTTCTAAAAACAATAACTTGTTAAAAAAAATTTTGAAAAGTCCTATTTTACTATATTTTTGGTATACATTCTATGTTTACAGTTATAATTAATCAAGAAATGGATCTTTGTTTCATATCTATGATTCCCATATCTACGGTAAGTTGGATTACATTTATTTAATTCATGTTATTGTGTTCGTGTATAATGTAAGTGCTTAAGTTGTCGAGCGGTCTATTTTTCAATTCGATTCTCTGTTTAGTTGAAAATGCTTAGGTTGTCGAGCGGTCTATATAATTATTGTTGTTTAATATTTGTGTATTTGTTACATAGTTTGTGTATGTATGTGCAGGATGTTGTATATTTATTCGCATTATATAATATTTCCCTATATTACAATATTTCTACCTAGTGGATCTCTCTTTCGTTTCTTATTTATATATGTATACAAAAGTTCTCTTCTTTCGATTATTACAATTAATGCACATTTTATATTCTTGTCTCTCTTCTTTCACTTGCTTGGACTGAATTGGCTTATACTCAGTATCTGCACTTTGAAGCGCCCTGGACGTCGTGTGCGGCTGTATGGGTAGCCCGTTTGTCCAGGCATTGTTCTGTAGGTTTGGTAGGTTGAGGCCCACGGATGGTGGCGGTATGAAATATGGTATAGGTTGCATCATGCCCATTATCTCGGGTTGATTTCACCATTCTACTTGTAATTCTCTTTGGTGAGTTTGCTCTGCTGCATTGTAGTTATCTGCAAACATTTTCTTACGCATTAGTAGTGGGGCCCCCCTAATCGCTGGAACTTTCCAAATTACCAATATAATTTACATTTTTAAGAAATTTACAAGGAAGAAAATCTTTGCCAGATGGTTTTATATTCTCCGATTCTTCTAGTTTTATCTATGATTTCGTGAAAATCGTGTCCTAACTAAAAAGAATGCGTGGGCGAGCCTCCTTCCGAATTAAGAGTTTTTAAGGCTTCTTCCTTTTCTAAAGTGTCTTTAACATAAGACGCGTAAGCTAAATTTGAATTATTTACTATCGACATTACATCTAAGGTTGTTTCATTAAATAAAATTGTCGTATAATCAGCCCTTATTTCGCGAGAAGCTATGAGGCGAATACTACCTGTGCGTGCGGTGCAGCCGTATTGCAGGCTCAGCATCCCAGTTCTCTCAATATCGAACGCGCTATCTGATAACCGTTTGTAACTAGTGAAAACCCTTTCTTTTACGTTAGTTAAAAAGATCCATATATTTTGAATGTTACTTCTTGTCCAAAATGTATCCCTTAATCTAATTAATTTTATCTTACATAAAGAAAGGTCTAGCGGGACTTTATGTACGCTTAACTTTATTTTGCATTCGGTGTTTTCGTTGATCCTGTGAATTGGTTCAGTTTCTTTACATGTACATATATATATATATATATATATATATATATATATATATATATATATATATATAGCTTATTTAGAGTTTTACATTTATTTAAAGTGTTTAATGTTATTGGTATATATGAATTTAACCCTTTCTCTAACGCGAAATATTGGGATTCCGGCCAAATGTAGGTAAATGCCGTTGTTGTATTTAGTGAGTTTTGTAGAACTGGTAATGGCAAGGACTTATATAAATCGAATGATCCGTAATCTAGTAATGGTAATCCTATGTAATAAACTAGGTGGAAGTCTGAAAAGGTTATAGAGACATCTGAAATCTAATTAATTCCGTGGTTGGTGCTGATGTTATCGTGGTTGGGAAGGTTGCTTCTGATACCGTTTCGGTGGCCAAACTTTCGGACTTCAGGATTTGTTCGGGTATAACAAATTTTGGATGGACTATTCCTTGTGTCGCGAATAAAATACTTCTGTGTCTAGTTCGTATTGTAGTAGATTATCTTCAAGTACGGTACTGTGCGGTCATTTTTTGAATGGCCGCATCGAGTTCGTTGGCCTCGGCATGTACGACTCCGAATACGGTATAAGTGAGCTCTGTTTGGTTAGCTACCAACTTGGCTAATTGGCGGTTGTCGTTTGCAGCTACTCTTATGATTTGTTTTAGTTCTTCCCCTTCTTCTTCATCGAGGGTCCTGAATAAGGAACAACTTATTTTCCCTATCGCCGAGAACCAGGCTCTTCGAATTCGGTCTTTTTTGTCCACTTCGTGTCCTTGCAGCATGTCTCCAAGGTAGTTCTTCTTGCCCTTGTTACGCTGGACGAGGTGCAGGGAGACTTCCGACCTCAGGCCCGTCCCGTTTGGATAAGTTGCCACGCAGAGACTTGGGAGTACCCCAAGGCAGACGAAGTGTGTCGTCGGGGTTCCCGCCGAAGGGACCATTCGCCAGTTTTTATGCGGTTGAATGGGCAAAAGGTATTGTAGGTGTTTTTTTTGTTTTCATCGCATTTCTTTTTTCTTGTATTATTTCTTGATATGTATCCATATATTTTTTCAGAATTGGCTGCGAATCCCTTTACCACTGTCGGCATGGGAGATACGTGAATAGGACATTATACGGCAGATTCTACTAATTAAAAATTCTTATTTGAGGTGTTTTATGTAAAACAAAATAAAAGATACTGAACTCTACCTAATATGATTTATTTATTTTGATATTTCCTAAGGTCAACCTTTTTATTTTAATGGTGTGAAACTTAAAATTTTTCTATATTTCTTTTCATATCTGCCAATTAATTGGTACTTATCTTCCTTAACTAAATTAATTGTTGAAATATGAAATTCTTTGTTATAAGTTACTTTTAAATTGCTATATTACTTTCTACATAATAGCACGAAAAGGGTGTGCCTGTTTTTGATGGTTTGACAAAAGATAATCTTTTTACTAAAAATATAGAACGATAGGTAACAATACTAATCAACGAAAATTTTTCTCAGTACGTAATTTATTATAAATATTTAAATTAAGTATAATCAGATGTTAATACGTCAAGGTTCATATAACTAACTAAATTTTGTAAACGATTTGCGATCATAGATTTTGGAGATATGATTTACCTCGTCAATTTCTGAATATTGTAAGGTAGAAAAAAAAATCGTTGCAAAACAAGAATGAACCAAAAAATCTTAAAATTTATTTCAAATTCCGAATCCTTAAGAAGAGGTAATGGAAAATGAGCCTTGGTTGATTAAAAAGGATGATTGCGCAGTTCTTGAGATATAAGCGGGCAAAATTTTGAAAAATGACATAACCTCAACTATCCTGGAAACAAAATCCTCATGATCTGGGCTAGGAGCTTAGCCAAGCGATTCTTGAAAGCTATCTTTCTGGAATTTCTGAGATAAAATAAAGCTGTTTCGCTCGAGTTATCGATTTTTTTTTGCGAAAATGACTTTTTTTTACAAAAACAAAGAAAGGGTTTAAGACTTGAAAATTATACAGAATATTCGTCATCATATTCATATTTGCCGCAAATTTTTCTAAAAATTTCCGTCGTATTTTTGCGGTATGATCCTTGTTTCTTCTCTGAATTTGTATTATGTTTTGAGTGTAAAGTAATATTTGTCTACAGAAAATGACAAAAGATAATTTTATTCTTGACTCGAGTGCACTATATCTAGTGGGTTTTAGTGCAAAAGTCGGTTTTTAATTTTTCATTTGAATCGGGTTGCACCTAAAAATCTAAAAAAATTCACAGATTTTTTTCTAATTTTTATCTATATGTATGAATGATGAGTTCTTAGGGCCGGTTTGGAGACCGATGCCTGGCCTCAGTTTCTGCTGTTTTTGGCATGGTTCTGGCTCCTATACTTTTGGATCCAGAGTACTCTATTTTCATTTAGAAATCTAGTTTTACATATACTACTATAATTTATAGTTAGAATTGCTCTACTTAATTTTCATCTCTTGGGCATCAAATTGAATTGATCAATTGATTGATTTTTCTTCTTCTATCCTATGTGAGGCTTCCAAACATTGTAAAATAATCTTTTTGGGTGTATTATTGATGATTTTATGGGTAGGGTTTGCCTAGAGTATTATTTTCCTTATTCCAGTGTATTTTATCTATTTTATTTATCAAATATCCGGTAGGGATTTGATATATTTAATATATCTATAATTTAAATACATAATATATTTAAATTTCTCTTAAAGTTATGGCTATCAGGGTTTAAAAACTCTGTAAAACTAGTTGTCTACATTTATTCTTTAATATTTATGTGGCAATGATTTAAAGAAAATTTTATTCTTGACTCGAGTGCACTGTATCGAGTGGTTTTTAATGCCAAAATCAGTTTAAAAACTAAATAAATTCACAGAATTTTTTCTAATATTTCCCCATAATACGAATTTTTTTAAATTTCTAGATATTTTAGAAGTATTCAAACCGAATTCTGATTTACATTAATTTATTATGTTTGAAATTATTTACCCGTGATTGACGCAATGTCACTGAGAGGAATATGGGTAAATAATTTCTTGTTAAGGCTCTTGCTTCTATGTTTTTGAAGCTAGAGAGCTCAGATTTGGTTTAGGAGTACGTTATTATATGCAGTTCTAAGATTTATAGCTAAAATGAACCTACCTAATGTTGATCTCTTACCCATAAGAAATTTTTATACATAATTTACGTATTATGTGGTATATTGATTATATGATAAAAATATTTTTGTCAAGGCTCTTACTTCTATGTTTTTGAAGCTAGAGTGCTCAGATTTTATTTTTAAATGTATTATTTTATTGATTTCCTTAATACTGTGCCGCTTTTACTTTTGAATTTTCCCGGGAGATGTCGGTGCTGCCTTTGGCGGCGTTTTGTTGTACTAGTATTTCCAGTGTTCTTCCAGGGTTCATTTCGCTGACGTTGCATGCTACTTTACGTGTATTATACTATGCTTGTGACTCGTGTTTTCATTCGGTCTCGTTGTATTGTAGCTATTGACCTAACCTGTGCCGCGATTGGTAACCCAAAACGTGTTTTGTGCGCTAATTGGGCTTGTCTTGTTTCTTTTTGTGTGCCAGGATTGCCATGGTGAGGAGCCTGTTGCCGTTTGTTGGATTTGTTTAAAGTGAGTTTTTTTTGTCTTACATGTGTTAAGATTGCAAATGTGAGAAGTGGGTTAGTTATTAAGGCAAGCGTGTGTTTTTTTTTCAGTGCTGTTCATTCGGAATCATCCCACTGCTAAGTTGGACCTTTGTTCATATTGTAATTATGTAGCTTTAATTTATTACATGGCATTTAACCTGTTTATTTATGTAGGTGAATCCTTTAAATTATTTCCAGGAGGTATCATATATTTTTAATAACTTTCAGCTACTTTATGCTATGGGGTCAATATTATTAATAAAAATCTATTTTTACAACATTGGTTATTTCTCCAAAACTATTATATATTATTGAAACTATTGGCTACTTTACAATATGGAGTCACTATTATTAATAAAAAACGATTTTTGTTGCCGCCGGTGGAGCTTCATTGAACTAGTATTTTCTAGGGTTCTTCAAGGGTTCATTTCGCTGACGCTGCATAAATGCGTGGTGCTGCGCTCATGCTTGTCGCGTTTAGCATGGCGTGTGGTAGTGTCCGCGTTTATGGCTTGTTTTATTTTTGTCTATTTCTAATTATTTGTCTAATGCTTGTGATAATTATACTAATAATATTAATAACTTCGTACGTAACAACTCTATTTTACCGTAAATATCTTATGTTTTTACGTTGCCAAAGTACGTTGCTTATTTTTAATTTTGAATTATTTCTTAATCCTTTACTAATGCCTATGATAATTATATTAATATAATAGTATAGTAGTTTTAATGTTGATACTACTGAAAAAATATATATATAAGTATTATCCCCTTTACCTTTCTTAACCTTATGTCGATTGTTTTTTTATTTTCCTATTGTACCAGGTCTATGTATATAGTATATGTGGGTATATATGTATATCAATGATGTAGATATCCAATTGAGTCTCCTAGCGGGTCTCCTGCATTGATTTTGGGATTTGAATCCTTGCTGAATATCTATAATTATTATTATAGTAAGTATTACTATTACTCTCTTCACCTTCCCTAGCTTTATATCTATTATATTGTTATTTTTTTATTTATTTTTATTTGTTCTTATATGAATAGTGTGTGCGTGTGTGAATGTCATTGATGGTTGCTTCATTATTTATTTGTATATCTAATTTTAAGTATCAAAATGTTGTGACGGTTCCGTCGCTGAATTTAACGAACCTCCTTCGTCAATTGACGATTCACGAGAATTTATCCTTTGAGAGGTTGATTTCGCGTCCCACCTGTCAACCTGGTTTTTTCGTGAACGACAAGAATGCAGGTTTGTTCCAAGGCACCATGGATGATCTACGCATGTCTTAGAGGTACTGGTACATCCTTTATTGTATCCCATTTTTTTGCCTTACTGACGGTGATACGGTAAATAGTGGATGTGGGATAAATACTTGTTTTGGGATAATTTTGATTTTTTTTATGAAGATTGTGATTTATCTTCTTTCCTGTCCATCTTCCTTTGCTTATCTGATTGTTATATTGTTTTTTTCCAGCGTCATTTTGATCCCAATATCGTATATTATTCGATAAGGGACCAGAGAGATGCCTTCGAATGGATTGTGATGGTAGTTTCCGCAGAAACTGACAAGTCGGTGTACGGTATGAACTTGGAAAGTAAATATCTTAAATTTTTCGCCGGCCAGTAACACTGCACTTAACCCTTCTGCCGGGATAAACGTCCCAATGTTTTATTTAGCTGATGTAGTTATGATTCACGGGATTATTATTACTTTTTTTTGGTATTTTAGTTAGTCAGTGTTGAATATGATTCCTGGAACTGGTTCCTTGTTGTGTTTAAATTTTATTATTTCAGACTAACTATAGGTTTGTTGGTTTGTTTGATATACTATACTTGTATCGCGTTATTGTCATCTTGTGCTATAATGTCATTACCTCGTCTATTTATTACTTGTATCCGACCCTAAAAGGTTCATTAGCTCGATTGTTTGATAATAATTGATATATTTATGTCGTTTTTTTCCATCCATTTTTCTGTTTTCCTTGACTCCAGTTGGTTCGCAATGTAATAAGAGGTGCTGCTTCGGAGTTTTCACTCCCTGTGAAATCGGCTGAACTTTAGTGCAGTAAGCGAAGGTCTGAAATACACTTTTGACCTCCATCTCTGCAATCTGAATATTTAGTATCTTTAGTCAATTAGAAACTATTTTTCCTACACAAAAAAGTTAAATAGTGTGTCGTAGGGGAGGAAAACAGTAAACCAACCTATTTTTAGCCCTTTTCTCCGAAACGGTGAACGATATGCAAAAAAGGTTTGCAGCACATTATTCAGGAGACACTAATGCATAAAAATGTACTATTAATCAATCTTCGATGAATGAGAAATAAATAACTAGAGTGATTTTTATATTTACGCAACGCCAGTATATTGTTACGTCCGGTTTGCCGCACAGAGCTAATGATGAGTAATAATCGGCACTATTCAGATACTTATCGATCAAGGGACCACTATAGCTAGGATGGGCGGCGAACGGTTTAAACCCGTAGCGACATTTACATCAAACAGCAGGTAGAAAGATCGAAAAGGTAGTAGGTACCGATTCCTGCGGCTTAACTTTGTGTTTTCTCTTCTGGCCAACTCGTTCTCCACGTGCTCTGCTCGTTTTCTTGAACTACTGCTGGACGCCAGAGGTTTATGATGACCGTGGGAAATTCGAGTAAAGTGGCGAGAATGTAGTTTGATAGATATTAATTTATTCACTTGAATTATAAATTACAAACAAGTTTTACAGAACACTCATCTAATTGACGTACAAATTGTCTTAAATCAGAATTACAATGACGCTAAATTGGTGATACAAGATGCTGAGTCAGAGTTACGAAGGTCGGTTAGTCGTCGGGGAGAGATACTTTCTCTGGAAAATCTCGAATGGAAAAGCCTGCTGCTTGGTTGGCGGGTCAGCTTTTATAGGCAGATCGCCGGGCTGGATGCTGTGGAAAGGAAGCTTCTAGAAAGTTCTAAGGGAGTCATGTAGGGGGAGGTGCTGTTAATGGGCGGCCGAATAAGAAAGCCATTGTTACGCGGACTTGCGAGTCCGCGTTGGCGATCTAGCCAGGATTTTTATGTAGAATTGGAGGAGAGAATACGTTGGTCATTGGAGATGCAGGGATTTTCCGTAAGGGGAAAGGTATTTCATTTTAAGGGATCATTCTGGTTTATCACTTTCAAAAAATCGAATTTTTTTTTGTGCATTTTTCGAAAGTAGATGTATGTAGAAGTATTGTGTAAAAATTTTAGAATGATCCGAGCACTCTAACTATGTTATTTTTACACTTGTGCACCGTTACCTTTACTACCTGAGCGCGCGCGCTCGACCCACCTTTCGACTAATCCCCCTTTGTACCTTCAAGCAGCTGCTTGGGAGTCATGTATCCTACGCTTTGGTGTTTTTCTTAGAATGGAGAATGTGTAGAAGTATTCTTCAGGTAAAGATTTTCAAATGTTTGGCTGTATGTACCTTGTACGAGAAGTTTTTGCTTCGCTTTTGAGCGATCAGTAGCAGTCTCGTTTTTGACTTTGAACGAGTAACAGCACGTGTTTGATATTTTACTATGTATCAAAAATCGTCTAAATTCAGTAACAAACGTCCCGGCAAACCCGGTAACAAGAGTAAATTTCAAGGCAATAGACATACTGACGCAGTTGATTCGCAGTCAACCAGCAAATCAGCTGAAAAATTAAGAAAAACTGAAGACGCGACTTTCGATGTGCCTGTCGTTGTGTTTTCCATGCTGTCAAGTTATTTGAAGTGTAAAGTTTGTGACGGAAAGGTTTTGTTTAATAAATACAGTCAGCGAGGATTAGATTTAAACTGCTTATAACTTGTGGATGCGGAGAAAAATTTATTGACTCGTGCCCAATGATTGGGACGGGCTATGAAGTGAATCGTCGTTTAGTATTTGTTATGCGTTTGCTTGGAGTTGGTGTTCAGGGCATAAACATGTTTTGCAATCTCATGGATCTAGGCAAAGGTTTAAGTATATCTGCTTATTATGGAATTGTTGATACCATCTTGATTGCTGTCGAGGCAGTTTTCAACCAGGTGCAGCTCAGAGCTCTCGCTGAAGAAAAATTTGAAAATAAAAAGAGAGGAGAAGCAGAAGATATGCTGAGTGTTTCCGGTGATGGCTCTTGGTCGAAAAGAGGTTTTTCTTCATTGATCGGAATAGTTTCTCTCATATTCAAGTACTCTGGAAAAGTTATAGACATTGCAGTAAGATCTAGCTACTGTAAAGGTTGTGAAAAATGGAAAGGGAGAGAGCATGAAGTGGAGTATTTGGCTTGGTATGAAAAACATCGAGAAAACTGCAATGCAAACCACGATGGTAGTGCCGGTAAGATGGAAGTTGATGGCATTGTGGAAATGTTTCTTCGATCGCTAGAAAAGTTTGCCGTAAAGTACGGGTTTTACATTGGGGACGGCGACTCGAATACGTTCAAGATGCTGCTTAGCGTTTTTCCGTATGGCGAGAATTTCACTGTAAAAAAGTTAGAGTGCGATTTACACGTTCCAAAACGAATTTTTAAACGTGCTAATGAGGCAAGAAAAGCACTTATTCAAAAGAAGAAGACTCTAAAACAGGCTGTAAACAGAAAAACTCCAGTGAAAAAACCTACAAAAAAAAACTGTAGCGAAAAAGTCTGCTAAAAAAACTCCTGCAAAAAAAATCCCTATGGAAAAAACTCAAGGGCTAACTATAAAGGTGATGAAAGAACTATCAACTAACTATAGTTTTGCTGTTTAAAGAAACAAAGATTCAATCGAGAATATGAAGACTGAAATTTGGGCTGGTTACTATCACAAAATTTCGACTGACGAAAATGTACAGCATTCGTACTGTTCTGTTAAATGGTGTAAATAACTAAAGGCCAAGGAGAATAAAACTATTTACAAACATAAACCTACTCTTTCTACCGATGTACAAGAAGTTTTAAAGCCAATATATGACGATTTAACCAGGACCGAGTTGCTCGAAAGATGTTTGGGTGGCCATACCCAGAATAATAACGAAAGTTTTAACAAATGCGTTTGGAGTATGTCCCCCAAACATATTTTCAATGGTAAAAAAATCGTTGAGATTGCAAGCAAAACAGCCACCTGCATTTTTAATGAGGGATTCGAGCCAGTATTAAAAATAATGGGCGTTATGGGCATCAAACTCGGACAGACAGCCGTCGACTTCGCCAGAAACCGCGACGATGGACGTAAATGTTTAGCGAAGCGTCGTAGCTCTGAATCGTCTAAAGAGACAAGGACCAAGCAGAGACAGGCCAGATTAGAAGAAAATGAGAACTTTGAACAAGAAGAAGGCGTTTTGTATTGTGCAGGCATCGCTAATTAAATGTAAGCAAGATTTTTTCACGATTTTTAATTAAAAAAAACTTTAAACGCGATTTTCTGGAAACAATGTTTTTTCTGTTGGAGGGTGTGGTTTCTCAGAAACCACTGAACCGATCCTTATGAAATTTTAACCACATATTCTACATACATATAGTTCTCCAATGTACTAGGATCTCCTTGAAATATTGATGTTACTATGCTTTTCTTGCAAAAAAAAACGGTGAAAAAAACACGTTTTTTTTATTATTATTATTTTCGACGCCATCTTTTTTTTTTCAATAAATATTTATAATTCTAGTATGCTGGATAACCACTATTACACTTAATCTAAAAATCTTTGAATTTTTTTTAGGTGAACTGATATGAACATATCACACCCGCCAGCGACGTACCTACTTCTTGAGGCGTTACGTTGGGCTCTGATTAATTTCACACAAAAACTGTTAAAAATAAAAAAAACGCACGCGTACACGCATACACGTAAGTGCAGGAGAGGTCAAATTATATATATTATCATTAATGGGATATTAAACCTTTAAATTTTCAATTAATTGATAATATATTTTAAGGTAAAAATGAGTCACTTGTTATATAATACCTGTTCTTTTTCGGTAAATTCGAATATTTTACAAAACTATAAAGGAAAATATTTTAAAACTTTCGTTGGTCATGTGGGGATTTATACATAAAAATTATTGACAAAGGATATAGTCTTTTTACGCCAAAACTATTCGATTTTTAAAAAAAATTTATTACGAAATATGAATTAAAAAGAGAAGCTGAATAATATTATATACAAATTCCCACATTCATATCATAAGTACATGCTTTTTTATCATAATAAAACCTTGATAACTCCAATTCGATCGTGTTGGCTCTCAAAATCTTGCGGAGCCCAAGAAATATAGAGATTTATATTATGACCAATCAAAGAGAACTAAGGACTATATAAAATATTTTATTAATTCTTCCGTCATATTTTGATAAAATGTGCTTTACCGGAAAAAAAGTAATATATGATGAGTGACTCATTTTTACCATAAAATTTATTAACAATTAATTTAAAATTTAAAAGTGTATCTGTCCCCTTAAGATGTATAATTTATTTATTGTAACTTAGTAACAAGTGCTTCTTTCCTGGTAGAAAATAAGCCAATTAGGCTGGTTAACGTATTAATTTATAGCTAAATTTTTTACTTAAAAATAAATAATTTTTAGCTTATTTATAGCTAATTTCTAGTTAAGAAGCAGTTAAAATAATTAAAGTGTTATGGCAACCAAAACAAACATATAGGTTACGGCTGTTTACGATAAATACTTATACCATAAGTATTAATAAATTATTCTTAGTTATTCTTAAATACAAATCAAATAATTATAATTTAATTTTAATATTGAAAAAGTTACACCAGTCGCCTTTTTGGTAAGAAAATCTTTATGCATTGTTAGTCGCGAGAGACTTAACCTTAACTTTTCAATAATAAAGTAAAACAAAGAAATATGCTTCATGTAAAATACTTTTATGCCAATAGGTTAATTATACATTTCTTATTGACTCTACGTAGTTCTACACTATTTATACTTAAATTAACGTAATATGAATGTGTATTTTATAACATTTACAAAAAGTGATTAATGTTAGTTAGAAATTAGCTAGAAATAAGCTAAAAAGTATACCACTGGAATCGGGTTTTTAGCTAATTCGTTAAGTAGAAATAAGCTAATTTTGTCAACATTAGCTAACTTCTGGCAAAAAACCAGCTTATAGATTTCTACCAGAGCATAAGATGCATAATTTATTTGTTGTAACTTCGTAATTATACAAATGTTTTAAATGATAATTATCTATTAAATAACGTACTCTGAAAAATGAAATTTGTCAATTTTTTAATAAAGTAATTACCCTATTTGCTTATTCAAATAAAGTGGAGTGCCTTGTACTCACTTTTGTAAAAACTGCAACGGCGAAAGCTGTTCAAACCCATCCCAAAAAGAAAAACCGATTGAGGATAACGAGGAATTGCATGATATTGATGAAATGACGCACGAGATCAATATTTCGCGTCATGAATTTGATGAACTTGATTTAGATGATTCATAAGACAATACGATTAGCATTCACGAAGTTTGAATTTATTATAGAAAAATTGAAGATATATGTATATTTTTCTACGTTTATAAATAAAATCTTTTCAATATATTTTAACTCGTTCGAATGTGAATGCCATTTGCAATTTCGTTAAAAAATATTAAATATTTCTAAAAAACAAATTAATAATCAAATAGGCTAATTACATTATTATAAAATTGACAAAATTCATTTTTCTGAGTACGTTCTTTAATAAATAATTATCATTTAAAACATTTGTATAATTACCCTGTTACAATAAATAAATTATGCATTTAAGGGGACAGATACACTTTTAAATTTTAAATTAAATTTTAATAAATTTAATGGTAAAAATGAGTCACTCATCATATATTACTTTTTTTTCGGTAAAGCACATTTTATTAAAATATGACGGAAAAATTAAAAAAAATATTTTCTATAGTCCTTAGGTGTCTTGGATTGGTCATAATATAAATCTTTATATTTCTTATGCTCCGCAAGATTTTGAGAGCCAACACGATCGAATTGGCGTTTTCAAGGTTTTATTATGATAAAAAAGTATGTACTTATGATATGAATGTGGGAATTTGTATATAACATTATTCAGCTTCTCTTTTTAATTCATATTTCGTAATAAAAATTTGTTTAAAGTCGAATAGTTTTGGCGTAAAAAGACTATATCGTTTGTCAATAATTTTTATGTACAAATTCCCATATGACCAATAAAAGATTTAAAATATAAGCATTGACTCATTTTTATCTTAAAATGTATTATCAATTAATTGAAAATTTAATGGTGTAATGTTCCATTAAAGAAAATACATATATTGATATTTAAAAACGATTTTCTATACAAATAAGGGGATGAATACGTTTGAAATAGACGGGGAACGCAGATCTCTCTCTCTCTCTCTCTCTCTCTCTCTCTCTCTCTCTCTCTCACTTACGTGCGTGTGTGTACGCGCACCGCAGACGCGTCGGCATACAGTCATGTGGTATGTTATGAAAATGACTCTCTCAGACGCTACAGTTGCTGCTCATGTATATGGATATACTGGCGTTGCGTAAATATAAAAATCATTTTAGTTATTTATTTCTCACTCATCGAAAATTAGATAATGGTGCATTTTCATGCATTAGTGTATCCTGAATAACGTGCTGCAAACCGTTCCGAATATCATTCACCGTTTCGGAGAAAATAGCCAAAAAAGGTTTGTTTACTGTTTTTCCCCCCTACAACACATTTTGAAATTTATTGTGTAGGAAAAAAAATTTCTAATTGACTAAAGATACTAAATATCCACATTCCAGGATGGAGGTCAAAACTGTATTTTAGACCTTTATTTACTGGACTATTGTTACCTTATAAGGTATTGTATTTTTTTTTCTTATTACTGTATATTATTTTCTATACTTATTAGTAAGTCTTTATTGTTCCTATCGTTATTTTGTTGACCTGCTTAGTTTATTTGTATCGTTAAATAGTTTTCTTATGGTTGCACATGGCGAGTTCGTGCTGCTACCTCTTATTTGAGCGTTTGGTCCGGCTTGAGTGGTGGTCTTGCATGGGTTGATGGTTTGTTTTGTTTTTGTTACTTATAGCTAATTTTTTCTTATAATTTTATTTGCTCTTATGGTAACGACGGTCCTGTATGTTTTATGTTGGATTCCTTATTGTGTGTTTGTCGTTCTCGGAATTAGCGTGGATTTGCTGCTGCTGGCGCAGCATCTCTAGTTACCACTGCTCGCCTAAATGGTGTCATCGTTGGTGTTTAATGTCGTCTGTTTCGTACATTCTAGCGTTTATATGGAGTATCTGTGTCCGTCTTCATTATCGCCTTAGCCTGGTCTTAGTTCGGATGTATTTCTCAGTTAGTGTCCATTGAGTGGTTTATTTCGATATGTGGATCGATATTGGTGTTTCCCCTGCTCTTTTCTTTCATTCGGTTATTTATCCCGAACGGGGTGCGGTAAATATTGCAAAATTTTAATAGTTGTGTGTTGGGGATTTTTCTTCTTTATTTAATGTCTTATTTAAGGAGGTGATAGTAAGAGTTACGTTAAAAGAAAATAACGTCTTGTGTCACCCTGTCACGCAAAAATATCCTGAAGCTAAGCTGCTGCAGGTTACATCGCTTCAGCTAGGGGTGGATGACAGGCTCGGGAGTGCGGCGTTATCTTGTTCATGCCATGGTGTTATAAGTTGTCCGATATTCTTTCTTGTCCAATTAAATTGTGTAGAAATTATAAGTAATTATATCCCTAGATTGGGCGACTCGTGTGCATGAAAGAGGATTTCTGACTCTCTACGGTGGGGGCCTCCTGGTCTGATTGTTCAAGATCCGAGTGCACTGATATTTGGGAGGCTGAAGGGCATGATCCCTTAGGTCTTCTGCGACTTTTTCGTCCCTTCCGACATCAATCTGATTTCCATGAAAAGACCTTTCGCGATAATTATGTTATCTATCGTGTTGTCTGTCCGGCTGGTACGGTTCGTAATTTTTGTTAATACCTTCGTTGCAGTACTTTTTTTGTCTTAAATCTCAAGGTAATGCGTAGTATTGTACGTATTTATTGTGGCGTGCTATGATGTGTACCTTTCGCCTGTCTTCAGTCCTGGAGCGCTTCGTTTACTGGGTGGCGGTGTACTCTGCTCTACTGACTAAGCGTCTGGCGACTTCGCCGGTGTACAAGTCGGTGGTGTACCCGTGTAATGAAGAGCTAATTTTATTTTTATATATTCTATGCGAATTTGTTTATGGGTTTCGTTTTTAATTAAAGGATTGGTTTGGTTAGATTGCCGTATCAAGTTTGGTACGGAATCATGTTTATTTACGCAACCAGCCATCTCCGCCGGTATCTACACGACGCCGCTAATTGCTATTTGCTTAATAATAATGTCGTGACTTAGCTAAACGCGAGTTAGCTAATATAACTCGTCTGCACGTTTGAGGCTCACGGATGTTTTTATGTCGGTTTTCTGAATAACCAAGTGTCGAATATTTGTAGCTTTTGAGAGGTTTTCTTTTATATTCGATTTATATTATCTTAGTCTAACTATAGGTTTAGTAGGTTGTTTGACGTGCTATATGCCGTATTATATTATTGCCGGTCTTGTACTATATTATCGTTACCCTCATCTATTTATTATTCGGCAGCGGGCCTAGAAGTACCCTTATTAGCTAGTACGTTTGATATCAATATATTAATTTATTATATTCTATATTTCTATCGTTTCTCATTTTCCTTAATTACCTGTATTTTTTCGACTCGAGTCGGTTCACGATGTAATGTAAGATGCTGCCTTAGCATTTCCGTTCCCTTGTAATTGATTAATAGAATATTTATTAATTTATTCATTAATATATGCTGTTTCTATAATTATTAATGCCCCCTTCCTGTTCCTATCTTTACTTTTATTGACCCTTGTAGGCTATTTGTATTGCTAAAATAGGTTTTTCTTATAGCCGTGCCTGGCGTGATGGGCCGCAGCGCCTTGTTTCTGCGTTTACGCGTTTGACTTAACTTGTATTGTATCACAGTGCCTCATACACATGCGCGGCCCCTTTATTTTCGTTATCTATTTGCCTGTTTGTTTAGTATCCCTTTGGTATCTTCTGATCTCTCCGTTTGATTTGGTGACCCTTTCAGTGCTTTTATTTCGATTTTGATTCCCTTTATGTCCCTTCTTATATTTTTCAGTTTATCAAGGGCTATTTTCAGCTTATTATATCTAATTACGTGTTCTTTTTCATTATCGTCCAGTATGAGTTCTAGTTTTTGCAGCTTCCAGCTCTTGAACATTTTGCTGGCTTTTTCAGTGGTGGGTTGGTGGGCTACGACGTAGTGAGCAGGTGGACTTGACTATGAAATTATCTCTCGATCTGGATAGTGCTGAATTTGGGTTATCCGTTCCTTTGTAGTCGTCGTCGTATTATCTTTGCACTGCAAGGGTTCTTATTACATATTTTGCGCTGCTTCGTTTACTTGACTATACTTCGTTTTTTCAATGCATTGACGCAATTTGTTTCCAATATATTAATTATCGGTATTGTCCGTTATGCTATAATGCTATGATATAATATATATATCTAAATTTCCTAAATGTTATTCGTTCGACCCTGCATTTATCCGCGGTAGTTTGCATTTATATCTGACTCTCTTAAATCGAATTTTCTACTTCAATTATCATTTATAATCATACTATTACCGTTTTCCCTAACTTTGATACGGCTGATATCGATTGATCTTACCCGGCATTCGTCTGTACGCGAAAAAAAAATAATGTGTTCTACGATATTTCGCGATTGCTGATGTCCGCGCGGGATACCTGATGTGCCGTTTCGCGGAGAAAAATGACGCTTGCCTCGCTGTGGTTCGAACGCTGTCTCGACGAAATTTCTTCCCCACCTTATTTCCTTTATCTAGGGAAGGGAATGAAGCTAAAAATGCATATTTACAGTCTACTCGATCCGCGTGGATGTTTCATTCCTTGCCGAGAACCCATTGAGAACAGTCGCAATTTATTCGAGGCGTTGCCTTTGACTATCGTTTGATTTTACTTCGAAGAGATTCCACTCAGTTATTGGTGAGTAATATTTTTTTAAAGTAGTTCTTTCCTCATTTTTTGATGATTTGTTTTATAACATTTTTTTTAATTTTTTTTATTTTTTTAGGAAGATGTCGTCTCAGGAAGTTCGTGATGAGGTTACTCTCGGCAGTTCAGCTGGCCGTCGCGCCACTCAAGTAGATGCGAGCAATCGGTATCGGCTTGTTGCTCATGAGGTATCAGGTGCCATTTGCGCGCACCCTGATCGTGCTCCTCACTTCAATGGCTCGCACCGAGTGTCAACCCCTGGCCGATTTTCCGGGCGGGACGTCCGAACGCCTGGACCTCGCCTGGGCCTTGAATGTCTCCGAAGTCCGAGGGGTTCCAGTCTGCATCCAAACATGAGAGGTTCTACTATGTTTTCCTCTGATCATTTGCCGGCCTCGTGGGAGCATAGACCTATGGGTGGTGACCATGGCCCCTATCGACCAACACGCAGTAATCGGTCCGCACGTAGGCCTGTCGACAACTCTCCTAGTGTCTTCCATGACCAGTGGTGCCGAATGTGTGCTGGTCGAGAAGACCATCTTTGAGCGTCCAATAGGCGTGGTGTCCGTGCGGAGATGTGGCGACGAGAGTATCCGGACATATTTATTTACCCTCATGATTTCTTCATGCCGTTGCTGAGCCGAGTTATGTCCCGCAGCGTGTGAGACCTGCCTTTTCCGTTATTCCGCCTGTTTGGCGACCTTTGGCGTCTCATCGAGCCGAGGGTCGTGTGACGCCCGCTCCTGTTGATGAAACGTCTGCGCCACGCTCTGTGGCGCAACTGGAAGGAGTTGATCATTCGACTTCTAGGCCACGCCTCCTCCCCAACGTCAGCGACGAGGAACTGTTTTCCCTTCAGACCGTCCGCTTGTCGGATTTATCGACGCGTCATATATACACATCTTTTCTTCCATATTTCTTTTTGCTTTTCTTTTCTTTTTCTTTCATGTTATTTTTTCTTATTTTATTTTCTTTTCTTTTTTTTTTCTTATATATTTTCTTTTCTTTCTTTCTTTTCAATTCCTTATTTTTTCTTTTTTCATTACGGCTGCTACTGATTAGGTCTCTTGATTATTCGTGATTTTTTTTTACATTTTCTTTTTATTACGCGCGAACTGGTTTTTCGTATAGCACGTACGACGGCGCGCGGACAGTCGTGCAAGGTGTCGATGATTACGACGGGATATGTCACGACGATTCACGGAAACAGCGTACGCATTTTTGGTTCAGTCGACTGCTACTACGCAAGATGTGCCCCAAGTGTCTCAGTTTGACGCATTCTTATCGGAAATCATAATTTCTCCTTTATTCCTTCCGAATGTCGCGCGTGCCGCTCAGATTGTTCGCGGTTAGAGGCGGCCTCGAGTGCGCTGTCTTTAGTGCCAGCGTGATCGGGGGTGCCTGTCGTACTTCGACAAGTCACTTTTCCAATTACTCCAGGAGCGTCCGAATCACTACTGCTGGAGCAAAATTTCCTTTGTTCAGGGACACTAGATACGGCTCATTAGACTGGGTTTTTAATGCAAGCGGGAGCGTCCGTGGCGCCGTACAGTTCTGATTCGTTTGGAAGTCCAGGAGCGTCCAAATCGCTACCACTGGTAAGGAATTCTTTGGTATGGGAAGGGTCGGGAGCGTCGCATCAAGTTAATATGTTCTCGCAAGATAAAGCATTTTTTGCGCTGCAAAAGTGCATGTATCGCTGCAACTGGTAAAAAATGATTCGCTAGAAGCGTCGCGTCAGATTAGTGTGTTATCGCGAGCAAAAACGCCTGCTACGGTGCAAAGTTTCAATTTTTCAGAAAGTCCAGGAGCGTCCAGGCCGCTGCAACTGGTAAAGGATGATTCGTTAGGGGAAAGATCAGAAGCGTCGCATCAGTTTAGCGTGTTATCACGAACAGAGACGCATGCTATGGTGTAAGGTTCCAATATTTCGGACAGTCTAGAAGCGTCAAAGCCGCTGCAACTGGTAAAGGATGATTCCTTGCACACTGATACGTCCGTTGCAATGCAATTGGTCGGATCTTTGGTACCAGCTCAAGTTTCGCTGTCCAATTGGTCTCGCGATTTGTTATCGGATTTGCCCGATTCTTTGCTGAATGAAACCGTGAGTCGTTCAATGTCGCCGCAAACCACCGATATTTCGAGTGACCGCCTTTCCGTTCCGAGCATGAAATGCCGAAAGTTAATGAGGATGAATTACTACGTACGCCATTGGAAGAACCAAATTCTGTCTTGCCTTGCCGAATTTGTTTCGAATGTATGTTCAAACCGATTTATTAGTGTTCTAATGGACATTCAGTTTGTAGTTTCTGTTATAACAGAGCCTTAGCGTGCCCATTCTGTAGGGAGCCGCGCGGTAAAGTACGCAATCGAGCCCTCGAGGCGCTAGTAGGTAATATTTCTTACCCATGTTGTTATCAGCCGTGGGGCTGTCCCGAGTTTGTTAGTCCGGATAGTTGGACTTGCCACGTTTTAGTCTGTGGTATTTCTTTCGCGCGCTGGGTCTCGCCAGACGGAGTTGTATCCCCTCTCTCTGTCACGCCTACTGAGTCTCGCGTATCGCTGGGGAGCTTATCTTTCGAGAGTGACCGAACACCAGTCGTCTCTGAGTATGAAGATTTATAATTTCTAACGTCTTTATTTCTCTCTCCAAATTTTTATTTGATTTTGTAGCTATGACATTAATCTATTATTTCCTATTATTACAGAGTCGTTGTCGCATGGGTCAGGGTGACGAGAGCGCAGGGTATACTGCTGCGGCTCCGGCATTGTCTGGTACAAATGCTTCATTGACTGAATCGTCTCCACCTCATTTTGATCGACATCGGCAACGTGTTAGGGGTCTGTAACTCTCTCGGTACGATTCGGATTCCGAAGATGATGCTAGGTTTTTCTTCTGAGGATTGGTATTGGATGCTATTGCGCCCTTTGATAGCCTTGATAAAGTTTCCGATTTCTTGGGGAACTTATTTAATGAGGCTTGCACCGATGCGGAGAATGAACCGAGTACTCCACTTAGTACTCCGTCGTCTACTCCCCCACCGTCTCCGCCTGCTATTAGGCTCATTGTCCTGCCAGCTCCATTTCCAGCCTTACCGGCCATACGGCCTGTTGCTCGTCCTATCGCCCTACCCCTGGCATTGCCTGCCGTATTGCCTACTACTGAGGCTACCATTCCGGCTGTCGTCTGGTCTCCTTCCGTACCCCGTAGTTGGCCTACTGCTGGACCTCGGTCAACGGTCTGTCGGATCCCCTGCTCCTGGAGATCTTCACCTCCCGTGTGTGCGAAGATTTCATCTACCCCGAGTTCCGTCAATGTGACAACGGACATGCTATTTGCCCTGGGTGTGCGGACTGCTGTGTCAGCTGCCCCTTATGCCGACAACTCACGCTGGAGTGGTGCAAACTTTTACTTTAGGAGATCGCTGAAAGTATCCGGTTCAGTATCCTGCAGATATCATGAGCTTGGATGTTCCTAAATCCCCGAAATTCGGGACTGGTACTTTCATACCATTATCTGTGGGCACCGACCTGCGCCGTTGTCACCCGAGCGGATTGCCGAAATTCACGTTAGAGCTGCTGACGAGGGTGATTGGTGAAGTACTATAATATGTTCATTTTGTTTAATATTTGAATTTTCTGGTATTTTTCTTTTAAATATAATCAAATTACTTCCAATTGACTTAGATTGTTATTTATTTATTGACCATTCACTACAACTCTGGAGTCTCTGCTATCGCATCTCTAAGGTAGGGTGAGTTCTTGGATTGGACTTGGTATTCCAGTGTACCATTTAACACAAATAAGAATTGTTCGAGCGCCTTCATATCGGCATTGGTTTTGTACGTTTTCCTTTCCCATTCGCGTAAACTACGGCTGGAGTCGTAGATATTATGTAACCTATTATGTAACGTCTGAATGCGAAGTCCTTAGTATCCTGCACTTTCTCCAAGATTTTGACAGACGACTTTAAGCTCGGCTAATACCTTGTCGGCTCTGCCTACACCGCTATATTGTATTGTAAGGTCTGCTAGTAAACGTTCTACTGTATCATATTGGATTATAATCGTATACGAGCAGTATACCTTTCAGTGACCCTTCCGCGAAATTTAGACGCGAGAGTGTTAAGTATCCACCTTTTTGAGTTGGGCCCAAATTCATTAACTACGTCGTGAACGACCCTACAAAATAACGCGAGCGTGTCCGGATTGCCATCATAATGCGGGATGGTATTTATTGCTTGATGAAGGGAGGACATCCATTCTCCATCCCTAGGTCATTCTCCTCGCCGAGTTTCGCAAGGAAAGCTAACAAATCGTACGCGTGAGATGGTTGTTTTCTATTTTCTAGTAGCCTGTCCACGAATACATTGTATTGTTCGCTGGAATTACCATTTTCGATTCCCCTATTACTTGGTTGTCGTTGCCGTTCTGTACCGTAGTTGGGATCGTCTACGAAGTCTCCCCCTTCAGTTTTGAATTGATCTAACGTGGCGCGTACATTGCATGCATTTCCCGTATGTGGCTCGTATTTCTCTATGCCACTCGGGAATGAGTAGTTATCTTGGAGGTCTTGGTTCTGGGGGCTCGGTCTCGGTGTTGGGGCATCTCCCGGTTTCCGGCTCGCGATACAGGCTCCATTAGTTCTTGGTCAATAGTCGCTCCAAAAGTCCTGTGGCTCCTATTTAAGATTCGTATCGAGCAACGGGTTCAATGGGTTAGCATTGAGTAACGTGAGTCTTTGTTGCAGAAATTCGAAATCCTTGTCGAGAGAGGATGATTCCGACTCACGTCGTCTCCTCAATTCGTCCCGGTTGCTTTAGGTTTTATCTTCCGTATGTATGCCTTGCTTCTCATTTTCTTTGTCCGCGTCGTAGTCGAGGAGATTAAGTTGTTTGGGGATTGTCCTTGTCTCAGATATTGCTCCCAACTGTGCTACCGGGGCTATCCTAGTGGCCTCCGCGATCTCTATCTCGCGTTTTTTGTTCAATAAATGTTCTTTCGTGGCGATGAAAAATCTAATGCCTCGGCAGAAAATTTATCGGCAGCCTCGATAACATACTCGATTTAGTGAATGGCTGATCCCAGTATTCCAGCTGGATCATTCTCATTACCCGTCGGAATTACTAGACCGCCGGCCGGATTCATTCTCTGGCTACCGTCTGCCATTTTTCTTAGTTTTATGCGGTAATGAAGTCTATCGAACGTAATTTTAAAGCCATTGTTATGCTAGAAGTGACGCGAGCACAAATATACGTTCAATGTCTAAGGATTGACTAGGTATTATCAATTTATCAGGATGGAGAGCAGAATTTATTTCATAGATAGGTTTAATTTAATTATATAATTAATAACCGTCGGAAAGTTTCTACCTTTCGCAGAATACCCTCTGGGACAAAATATTATAATTATAAGGGCACTTACCTTAAGGCGACAGCAATGATGAGGGCGGTAACGACTGATGTCATCCTTTCGTCATTCCTATCAAGTGCGATGAGCTTACTGTGCTGTACGACGTCGACCGGCGCGGTGGATCGATTACTTAGGATGGTGCCTCTGTTTTAAGGCTTAAAACCGCGATCACACCCAGTTCCTTTACAAATAGAACCCCATACCTAGCACCAGAAATGTTACGTGTGTTCGTGAGTGGATTCGGTTCATCGCTAGGCCGAAATCAGGCGAGATGTGCGTAAAGGTGGAAATTATCGACGACGGAATGAAATGATCGGGTAGGTTTATTGACCAATATATTAACAGAGATTGGTTCGAAAGAGAGTTCGCGAGTGTAAGTGATGTGTGGACTCAGGAAATGTTCGCGTCTCGACTGGTGGTGGTCCTCCTCGTGTGTGGTCTCTCAGTCCTGACTACTGGTAGTCGTCTCGTGGTCGAGTGGAGAATCGCTCGCGAGTGGGCGTCGGACCCCCCTTTTGTAATGTATGCGCAGGCTGCCCTCTCTCTCCCCCGACATTCGGGGCTCGAGAGTCGCGGGCATCGCCGGCATGTTGCTGTGCGCGAGAAAATTGGTGGTAAAAGAAGCTCCTGGAACTATGTTCTAGAACGTACGTACGAACCATCGTACGAATAAAGAATTTAAAAATTATTATTCAGTGGTAAAATGGAAACCATAGTTTCTATTCTATGTAATGTAGCAAATATCTTTTTCTATGTTGTCCATTAACTCTTCAAGCGGTTTTGAACGATTGTCTAGAAAATCAGTTCATTTTTTAGATAAGTATATGTAAACGGTGTAATCACAATCAAGTTTGTATTTTTCACCGTAAACAGTGTTCTCTTTAACAAGGCCAGTAGCCCTGTATTTATGATTAACAGCTAATTTATTCATTCGCGTGTACTGCAAATTTCGAGTGCAAGCTACAGCGTTTAAAGATTCTATTTTTTTTTAAATATTATTTTAATTAACTTTAATAAATTTATAATTACTTAATAATAGTTTATGGATTATATCTGAAATAATCTAATTCAAAATATACAATTGCATTATTATTAATTGTTTTTGAATAGCATCTATTGTATTTTAAATAATTATGTGATTTTCTTTTAACTTTAAATTAAGGTGTATTTAAACACTTATATAGACGATTATTTTCTAGCATAGGTGATACGATTCATTTACTATAAAAATTATAATGATTTAAAACAAAGCTATCTAGTATTTGAATACAGTTTTCTATTTTTCTTCATTCAAATAAATAATTTTTACATCTCTTATAGCAGCGACAGCCATTATTAAATAAATAATAGTTTACGACGACGCAGACGACAACGACGATACCGACCACGACGTTTTATTATGATTACTGTTACATCCAATCCAAAAAATGAAATACATAATATATTTATATTATGTCTTTATTTAACGTTGAATCTTTCCGATTTTCGAAAATAATCAGACATACAAAAGGATAAATCAAAATAAAAAGCATATTAAAAATATAATATTATGTTTAATATTTATTTTCATGACTGAATGTTATTATTATTATATAAAGTGCAAAAAGCGAAATACATTTTACATTTATTTTATCGCTTTAATTCACCTTGAATCTTACCAATTTTCGTATATAGCCAGATATGCGAAATGTTAAATCAACACAAAAAGCATATTAAAAATATAATGTTATGTTCAATATTAATTTTCATAATTGACTAAGATTATTGTAACCACCAATGCAAGAAATAAAATACATTTATATAGTTAACATTTATTTTATGTCTTTAATTCGCATTGAATGTTTCCGAGTTTCGTATATACCCAGTATAACGTTTTTAGGTTGTTGGGTCCTGGTTTCGCGCGTCACTAATCCGAAGATTAGTGAGATTATTGTAAAGGTGGCTTGAAATAATCACGCGTGGCTAGGTAGTTGATTGACTGGTTTATTCATAGGAACAATTGTGACTGAGAGAGAGAGAGAGAGAGAGAAACTAATAGAATAGTGTCGCAGTGCGAGCGTGTTTGGCAGGTGTCGGTGGAGCGTCAGAGCGCGAGCCCCGGCAGGTTGGTCGCTTATATAGGCTGGGGTAGAACAGCACCTTCCAGTCCGAAGCGCATGATAAGTTTTGGTGTGGGAGTCACGGTTAGCAACACCAAAAAGCCGAGTCGGCGTCGTTGGTGAGCTCGAGCTCGTCGTGGAGTTGAGAAATGTAGAGTCAGCGATTCTCAGGAACTGCGACGCAGTTGGGTTGTTGCTAGGTGGTCGGAAAGTTCTAGTGCTAGGCTAATGTAATATGCCTGATATGTGCCACATGTGACACGTCTGAGGATGCTGGTCACCTACCGTGGTGACTTAACCTAAACTAAGTATAAAGTTACGGAACCCGAAAAAAAATGTATGTTTATTTTTCGCGTAGGAGGCGCAGTCTCCTTTATATCATGTAGGTCCCATCTATGCAACATTTTTCTATCTATAAGTTTACATTTATAGCATGCGTGTACTTCTAACTATTTAATTACATCATTAAAATACATAGTGATTATATAATAAGGTTACATAGCTAATTTCTCTCTCTCTCGCTGCAATAATATTTATTTACTACATTATATTTGTGTCTTAAGTCGTATGTCATATTCTGGAATTATCTAGTTGTAATGGTCTATGCTCTGGGCAGCGTCCAGGTCACTCTTGGATGTCCAGCCCTGTTTCCGTTAGATATTTCATTCTGTGCTACCATAGTTATGATGTCCTGTGGTATGGCTAATCCATTGGCCAGTGTTACTTGGTGGAGGTCGGGTAGGCTGAGATTTAGTATCGGTGTTGGTGCTGAATACGGCAGCTGAGTTGGAAAACTGGCCGTGTTTCCCCTTGGTCTGGACGGTGGTGGTCCATGCTGTTCTAGTGTTGTATGATTTTTCTTTGTTTCTGAAAGCATTCTACAACTTATTAGTTTTGAGGCCCTCCCGGAGAACGAGATTTTCCAAACGATGATCGCGATTATGATTATGGTTATAATGGTTCCTCCCGAGTATGCGACCGTATTTTGCATTGTATTGAATTTTCGCGAGACTGTATGATATTGGCCCTATATTGTAAAATAGTTGAAAGTTTTTCAAAATGTACGATAGCTTTTGAGAAATTTAAAAGTTATCTCAGATTTGCATAAATAATCTATATTGTCAAATTGATTTTTATTAATTATATTGCCCTATATTGTAAAATAGTTGAAAGTATTTCAAAATGTACGATAGCTTTTGAGAAATTTAAAAGTTATCTAAGATTTGCATAAATGATCTATGTTGTAAAATTTGTTTTTATTAATTATATTGGCCCTATATTGTAGAATAGTTGAAAATTTTTCAAAATATACGATAGCTTTTGAGAAATTTAAATATTATCTAAGATTTGCATCAATAATCTATGTTGTAAAATTTGTTTTTATTAATTATATTGGCCCTATATTGTAGAATAGTTGAAAGCTTTCCAAAATATACGATAGCTTTTGAGAAATTTAAAAGTTATCTAAGATTTGCATAAATATTGTATGTTGTAAAATTGATTTTTATTAATTATATTGGCCCTATATTGTAGAATAGTTGAAAGTTTTTCAAAATATACGATAGCCTTTGAGAAATTTAAAAGTTATCTAAGTTTTGCATCAATAATCTATTTTGTTAAATTTTTTTTATTAATTATATTGGCCCTATATTGTAGAATAGTTGCATAAAGTAAATAATATATGTTGTAAAATTTGTTTTTATTAATTATATTGGCTGTATATTGTAGAATAGTTGAAAGCTTTCCAAAATATACGATAGCTTTTGAGAAATTTAAAAGTTATCTAAGATTTGCATAAATAATCTATGTTGTATAATTGGTTTTTATTAATTATATTCGCCCTATCTAAGATTTAAAGTTATCTAAGATTTGCATAAATAATCTATGTTGTAAAATTGGTTTTTATTAATTATATTTGCCCTATATTGTAAATAGTTGACAGTTTTTCAAAATGAAATTTAGCTTTTGAGAAATTTAAAAGTTATTTAAGATTTGCATAAATATTTAGCATTGCTATTTAATTTTATATGTCTTTTGTTACTGGTGGTTATGCGCTAGTGATGTGATTGTTTATATTTAATGCTTTGTAATTTGTTTATTTTGGGTGTTAGCTCCTTAAATTATTAATTTATGTATTATTTATCTTTATTTATGCCTATATTCATTATTTATCGTCTATTTATGTATTAATATATCTATAGATATATATGTAGTCGTGTATGTATGTGTGATTTTGGCCAAGTCCGTGAAAGTTCTTTTTACTGAACGCATACGCCATATCTTGATCTAGATATGTACTTGCGATCGACTGTTGGATCGTGCGGTCGGTACGCGGCCCAGGAGGTGCTGCCACCGCGTAGACTTGTTCGAGCTTAGAGATCGAGCGCTGGATCGTGCTGTCGCGATCGATCCAGGAGGTGCTGCCACCGCATTGGTTTGGTATATTATGCTCGCACATGTTTTTTTGTCGGCTGGTTACATAATAGGGAAGGAAGATCGACTGATGAAGGAAAATCACCTCTTTTTTTTGTCGTCGCGGATTGTTTTCTATTCTCCTGTGCGCGTTATACTACTTTTGAGTCATGGAAAACTATATTGGGTATAGAATTTTGCTCTTCCTTCTAGTATTAGGTGTTTTCCGTTTGTGTACGTAATTACGGTTTCGTTTAGTCTATTTTCTGTCGCGGTTATGCAGTGTTTGTGATCTTTTTCTATTTTGAAGTGTTGGATTTTTGTGTTTGTACTGAAATGGCATACCCTCGAGAAGGTCTGCATCATGATTTCGTCCGGAATCATGAGAACAAGTCGATGGAGCAAGCCATTTCCTTTATGTTCCAGGGAAAAGGTACTTGTGCCGCTTATACAGTTCACGTGGTAAGTACCCTAGTTATATTTTTATTCCACTGCACGTTTAAATTGTCATCGTTTGAAATTTTGTTGTGATTTGCTTATCAGTTTTGGTTTATATAAATAAAATTCTTGTCTAAAATATTTAAACAAAAAAAATTTATATTTCTTTAATATCTATTTATTGTCTATTGTAATTTTATTTCTATATATATTTTTAATATTATTTCCAAGCGCACTCATCGTGCAATGCGCTGGCGTATTAAGATGGAGAAGGAAGATCGACCGAAAGAAGGAAGATCCGCGCAGAAGAAGGAAGATCCGCGCAGCGAAGAAAGATCCACGCAGAGAAGGAAGATCGACCTAAAGAAGAAAGGTCCAAGCAGGGGAGTATGCCTTATTTATTATTTTGTCTGTCTGTCTGTCTGTCTGTCTGTCTGGCTGGCTGGCTGGCTGGCTGGCTGGCTGGCTGGCTGGCTGGCTGGCTGGCTGGCTGGCTGGCTGGCTGGCTGGCTGGCTGGCTGGCTGGCTGGCTGGCTGGCTGGCTGGCTGGCTGGCTGGCTGGCTGGCTGGCTGGCTGGCTGGCTGGCTGGCTGGCTGGCTGGCTGGCTGGCTGGCTGGCTGGCTGGCTGGCTGGCTGGCTGGCTGGCTGGCTGGCTGGCTGGCTGGCTGGCTGGCTGGCTGGCTGGCTGGCTGGCTGGCTGGCTGGCTGGCTGGCTGGCTGGCTGGCTGGCTGGCTGGCTGGCTGGCTGGCTGGCTGGCTGGCTGGCTGGCTGGCTGGCTGGCTGGCTGGCTGGCTGGCTGGCTGGCTGGCTGGCTGGCTGGCTGGCTGGCTGGCTGGCTGGCTGGCTGGCTGGCTGGCTGGCTGGCTGGCTGGCTGGCTGGCTGGCTGGCTGGCTGGCTGGCTGGCTGGCTGGCTGGCTGGCTGGCTGGCTGGCTGGCTGGCTGGCTGGCTGGCTGGCTGGCTGGCTGGCTGGCTGGCTGGCTGGCTGGCTGGCTGGCTGGCTGGCTGGCTGGCTGGCTGGCTGGCTGGCTGGCTGGCTGGCTGGCTGGCTGGCTGGCTGGCTGGCTGGCTGGCTGGCTGGCTGGCTGGCTGGCTGGCTGGCTGGCTGGCTGGCTTGCTTGCTTGCTTGCTTGCTTGCTTGCTTGCTTGCTTGCTTGCTTGCTTGCTTGCTTGCTTGCTTGCTTGCTTGCTTGCTTGCTTGCTTGCTTGCTTGCTTGCTTGCTTGCTTGCTTGCTTGCTTGCTTGCTTGCTTGCTTGCTTGCTTGCTTGCTTGCTTGCTTGCTTGCTTGCTTGCTTGCTTGCTTGCTTGCTTGCTTATACTTATTTATTTAGTTATTTAGTTATTTATTTATTTATTTATTTATTTATTTATTTATTTATTTATTTATTTATTTATTTATTTATTTATTTATTTATTTATTTATTTATTTATTTATTTATTTATTTATTTATTTATTTATTTATTTATATTTTTTTTTTCAGGGTAGTCACGATGCTTGCTTATACTTATTTATTTAGTTATTTAGTTATTTATTTATTTATTTATTTATTTATATTTTTTTCAGGGTAGTCACGATACATCACGTATTTTTTGTAGTGCTAGGGACTTAGAGGAGTTCATGTCCGAAACACTGGCGGGTGTTGTGAATGGGACATTCAAGCCTGTTTACGGCATGAATTTGAGTAGTTCCTCTTTAGGGTTAACTGGGGTGCTGGATTCGACGCCCTCGAATGTAAGTCCTGAGAGGAATTCTTCTCTGGATCCATAAGTCGGAGTAAATATTCCCACCTATTACTTCGCTGGGCACCGGTCGATCACGGATATCCGTGACGGAGACGGCTACTTGGATAGTTCCAATGTGATGCATTGGGGCACCAAGAATGCCTGTAAGTTACGGTTATTCGTGCACCCCCTCGATTCTGACAGGTTTCATCGAAAGCTGCGTAGGTGTATAAAGCTGCTACGGAAGGAGGGCCAAAACGTATCAGCTTGGAGTCGCGGCTGTGTGACTCCGCATCACCAAAAAAACATATGTGTTACTCCACGCTTTTTGGCGGAATTGCGCATTCGTTTTGAGATGATCAAGCAGCAGCCGGGTGACCTAGTGTACGTGGGTTCGGGTGTGTGCCATCAGGTAATCAATTGCGGCATTTCAGTTTCAGAGGCTGTTAATATCGGGAGTGCCGCATGGAACCTGATGGGGCACACTTTTGTAAGCTGCTGTTGTGCTGGTAATGTGGTAGATTATGCTCGGTCTAACCCGGGTATTTAGGGTGTTGTCACCGAGCATCCTCGGATTTTGTTCGAGTGCGACGTACCTCATTGCCCGTATGTTAGTGCTAACGAACCGATTTTTGCATTGCACGCCACTGCAGATACGGCGCAGTTTGTCAAAAACGTTTCTCCATTTTCTCGAATCTGCAGAGGCATGTGCGGAACTATCATTCTGATGATGCTCCGGCTCGGCCAAGTGAGGCTTGTAGATTTTGTGGAAGACAGTTGTTAGCACTTACTATGCCTAAGCATATGCGGGATTTCTATACACCCGATGGACAAAAACGTCGCACCAAGGTTTGCAACCTTTGTCATCAGACTTTATTAAGTTTCAACATGGCTAGGCATCGGCGAAATTGTCAGGGTTCTGCCCCTTAGTCTAATAATTTTGTAAATATTGATTGTTATTTCTTGTTTGTCATTTAGTATTACTTATTTATTTATACTTTATTGTTTTCTTTGTAGTTAATATTGATCAGATATCTAATAATCCAATTGTTAGCGATTAGAGTTGTCAGGATATGTAGACATTCACGACGTTTGTTTGCCCGTTGTTTGTTCGGCATATACTGCTGAGTTTGCGTCAAGCAGTCTGCGTCCAGTGTGTTTCATATACCTTCCGCCTACATTTAGTGAGTCCTCTATAACGTTATAATTAATTCGTAGTGCGTTTTGTTTTTAGGTTCTATATGTTATTTTAGAGATCGCGGTGAGATTTGTATCACTAGGCTTCATGCTGTATTGCAATAATTATTCTGTTATTAGGATATTCTTAATATGTGTGTATATATGTCCATATATGTGTGTTTGTCTCGTGTTCCTTTTTCTAACATGCTTATTATTATTAAACCTGGTTGAATAATGACTTCCTCATTAAAATATATTGTTTTTTTATATATATAATACTACTTATTTCGAGACTCTTTTTTTTCTTTTTGGATATCTAATAGAAAAGTATTAATAAAAATAATAATGATTTGTTTGGAATAAGGATTCGGGGTGTAACGTTTTATTCGACCCAAGCATTTAGCGTGGTAGCGGTTCTAGTGCGGATTCTCGAGTTTTGTTTCGTTTATATTCTGGCGAGGGATTTTTGCTGAGGTTGGGTTACCCGGCGTCAAACGCGCCTCTCCATCGCCTAGCCTATGTCGGTGTGACATAGGTGCGATCGTTGTTGGTGGTTGTGGGCCCCTCTCTTACCGGGTTTTTCTTGGCTATAAAACGGGAGTAGCTGCAGTTTATGGCCTACTGTGCTACTTTCTTCAATTGGAGCAGCGTCTACGTAAGTTCTCTTATCTCGTTTTTGATTAATGGTGTGCAATATATCCATATATATATATATATATATATATATATATATATATATATATATATATATATATATATATATATATATATATATATATATATATATATATATATATATATATATATATATATATATATATATATATATATATATATATATATATATATATATATATATATATATATATATTTTGTTTCCAGTTTTTTTTTGCAATGAATCCGTCAACCAGATTTCCAGTGCAGCCATACAGCTGCCTCCGGTGCAGGTTTTCGCGGGGCAATCCAGTGTCCGGTCGAGTCGGCCAACATCGGCTCCCGGTGGAACGGGAGCGGGATGTTCAGCTTCCTAGCCTTCTATCACGTCCCGGGCTGTCTTCCTTAAGAGAATGGCCTTGGACCCTTTAATAGGTGTCCCTCTGCCCCTCTTGGTGAGCGATCCATAGCTTCAGGAGTGTTGCCCCGGAATGCTGTTGCCTTGTGGGGGTGGATCGTCGAGGCCCTATTCGAGGAGGGGATCCGAATTCTTCGGGGAGGAGCCCTTCCGACCTTCTACTTCAAGGGGTCGCCGAGTGGCCCAAGATAGTAGACCGGGACCAACTGGCATGCCTGATGAGAGGTTGCCGCGATTCTCGACACTGGTTGTTGGTACGTCTTCGTACCAAATGGCGAGCGGCCACCTATCAACATTCAGGAGGGGGATTTTCGCCCTGTGCTCGGGGGACCACGCTCGGTGCCATCCCGACAACCGTCGCGTGCAGGGGCCTCCAGTTCTTCCCGGCGAGTGAGTACTCTATCTTTTTTTTTTATTTAATTTTTCTCTTCTATAACCCCTCCTTTCCTTGTTATAGACGCGTAGTCGTCGCTCCAGTCGCTTGATTCGCTTACGACGAGCGTATCATGCGACCGTCCGATGCTGTGTCCCGGCTTCTCGTCCCTCACCCGATAACGACCTTCCATCTCTTGGAGCAACGGAGCCCTCGCTTCCGGGCAGTCGCCCTGATGAGGCGGCGACTGGGACACCCTCTCCCTCGCCTTTCGCGACGCCGGCTGGAACTTCTTCTGTGCCTGATGTCTCGGCGACTGGGAGCGGTGTCCTTGTGCCCGATGTCACAGTGGATAGGGATGAGCTTGATGCGTCCCTCGGCCCGGCGTCTCCCGTTTCTGACGGTGCGCCTAACTCCTTGGAACCCTCAATTGGCTCGCCGAGTGGAACCGGGAGTTCCCTGTCTTTACCTTCCCGAATTCCCTTCTGTTCCACTCCTATGCTCTCCATTCTCGTTACTCGGCTTGCATGCCCTATTTGCTGTGTATATATGTTTCGACCTATATTCATGTGCAAAAATGGGCACGCACTTTTCTCGTATTGTTGGTCTCGAAATTATTGTTTCTGTGTGTGCCGGAGTGAGACAAGCTCCACCCGAAACTTCGCTCTTGAGGCCTTAAGTGGCCTGGATCCTTATCCATGTAGGTTTCAATACCTTGGTTGTCCAGCCACCCCTACTCCTGATGCGTGGACAACGCATACTGATTCCTGTTCTTTCGCTCCTTCCCGTTATCCGAGCTCACTTGATTCAGACGGAAGCATTATCACTCTGAATTCTGATCTGGATTAGGTGATGGTTTAATCCGTATCTATATATGTATATTATCATGCTAATTTATTTTGTATATTTTTCTTTTCTAGAGCGACTTTTACACTCCGCCGATTCAGCATCACTCGACACACTATCTGATTGGGGTCTCGGATATCATCGTACCAGCACAGTTAGCTCAGGATGCTATGACGGAGCTGTTCATTTGTCCGATCTGTGCTGATTTTATCTATCCCAGATATCTTCAGTGAGAGAATGCACATGCTCTTTGCCTGAGGTGCATCGGGCGCGTCCTCCGCTGTCTATTTTGCTTGCAAGCAAGACCTTTTTGGCCCCATCTGCTAATGCAGCGGGTTGGTCACAGCCTTCAGATGCCCTGCCGGTATACACTTTTCGGCTGCACCGAAGTTCTGTCGACGATTGACTGGCATCCTCACGTCAAAGGCTACTCTTTCTGTCCCCCTACATCACCCAAGGACGGACAGCGTTCCGCTGACTAGGAGAATGATGACCCTTTTGCCGGTCCCGAGGATTCAGAGAGCGCTGATGATCCTGTGGCAGATACCCCAGATGTTGCGGATGATGCGTCTGACTTTGAGAGAGAGTTGGCGGAGGTTGCGGCTGCCTTAACTATTTCCGAAGAAGATGCTAGGCCCGAACAATGGTCTTTTGATTTTATAGATATGGAATAATCACGACCATGCATTCTGTTTCGTCTTTTGTTTTCGTTACCATACATGATCTTGTTATCTATTAAATGCTCTCTATTTATTTATTTCCTTTATTCCATTTCCAAATCCTTATTCCTTCATATTCATGTCTTTCTATTATATTATTATTATTTGCATTTTTATCTAAACTAGAAATAAGAAAAAAAAATATTATCTATGAAATATCACTTAAAATTTTGGGGAAGAGAAAAAAATATAAGTGGGAAAAAAGTGTTATATGCTTGAAATATCATTCAAATTATATATTTTTTGAACTTAAAGAAAAATTTCTCTTAAAGAGAAACCAATTATTTATTTACATCAATTATTCATTTTGATAGTTTGGATCTTCTATTACTTGTTTATTTAAAGAGAATGTAGACATTTTTAAAATATTTACAATGCTACTATGTTTTAATATGAATGATTCGTTTTTCTTCGCAATTTGATTTCTTTTATATTTCTATTTTTGTAATATTTATGTGGAACACACATCTTTCTTTTCTTGAAGGAGTCACTATTAATCCGTTTTTCCATATATGTTATTACATATGCAAACATATAAATATGCGTATTCATCATAATACGCTTATTAAAACATAATAATTAACATTTGCATATTAGTATCTTTATTTCGGATGCCTTTGCGTCCGAGGGCCGCGGTAAAAAAAAAGAAAAAGTATATATAATAATTTTTGTTTTAGGTATCTATATTACCGACGCGGGAACAGTTATCTGTTATTTCACTTTAATACACACTTCGAAATTAATACGTTATATTCTGACACACTTCTAGGTTTTCAATCCCTGCCTTATTAATATGCCTGTACGGTCATGATTGCATTAATGTAATACTATTTCTTTCATTTATATATATTCCTTATATTGCTGTTATCTTTTGGCCTCAACTGATTCTTATTTATAGTGTTATAGTTTCGTCATGTGGGTTTACTTGGTCTACCGCCCTTTTTACTTTATTAAAGTGTACAGTCTTAAGGGGGGAGTCTGCTTTAGGAGCCGAATAGAAAGCTTTTTTCAGCGATTTTTTTAAAGGGGAGGAAATGATTGCGGTAAACGAAATTTTGAGAACATAATGTACTATATTTTAGCTTCAAAAAACAATTTTTGTTATTAGAAAATATTAAAATTTCTTTAAGTTATGACCATTTTGCCGGAGCGCCTGGAGTCTGCACGTTCTAATCGGTGCCGGTGATGGAGGTCGTGCGGTGCGTCTGAAACAGTCGAGACATAATTTTTTTTAATTTTTATTAGTTTCTTTTCTATATGAATTCAAAAAATACCGAAGAAGTTGTCAAATTCCTAATTTTTTCGAAGTTTGAAAAAAAATCACTTTTTTGAAAATAAAATTCACTTTAAGTTGCAAAAAAAGTAGTTTAAATAATACTTCTGTCTAACTTTTTCAGTTCAAATAGAAGATAATTTAATACTGAAGCTAGATCACATTGATTTTTTTCGATCGGACGTATATTCTTATTGCTATTATCGGCACCGTTTTCTAAAAATCGTAAAAATGAAAACTCCAGAAAACGCGCTTTAAAGTTTTCGGTCCAAAAAAATATAAGTTTTTGGGTACTTACAGTAATTAGAGGTTAATCAGCTATCCCTGGTCCATACATTAGTCCTTCCTCTTCTTCAAAAAACACGTTTTGGCTGAGGGTTTCCAATCTTGGGGCTGTACGAGCCTTCTTGCTAGAAAATGATGCGCACTGGTTCTCCTGAGTTATGCGCTCAGCATCGACGGCGTCAGCAAAATTTTTGCACTGCTACCCGATGATGATATTGAGGAGCTGCATGGTGGAAAGTACAGCAGAGTAGCCCTCGTTAAAAATGCCTGCAGCCATATATGCTGCAATTATGACGATTTTATAGCCGGTATTCAAATGTTTCGGACTTAGGCGCCACACAATCGAATCAAACGATTGAAATGGCGAGAAACACAGATATAAATTCAATAATGCGGTAGCAGTGCGCAGAATGAATAATGACATCATCGCTGCTTGCTGTCATTAACTTCTGCTCACTGCGGCTCGTGTGTAAGTCTCCGTCGTCCGATGAAACACTTGTAAAACGATTGCCGTGAAATTTCCGCTTTCGCGGTTCCGCAGCACGCTGTCTTTTAGATCGATCACCTTTCGGGTAGCTTGACATTTCGATGTGTACTCGGAAAAATCAAAAGTGGAACTGAAAGCTGACGCTACAAACAGCAGTGTAGAAGCCGATGCCGAGAGCGATAGTATACCGTTATATTGTATACCGTTCTCCCTACTACTACTCAACACAGACCTTCTAGAAACTCCAAATAACGTTTCAAAGGACGGTTGGACCTTTTCAGGTATATACGAGTATAGTCGAATAATAGAATACATCGAGGGGCGGAGCGCGCGCGCTCGGGTCTGCCCGAGCATTCGCACCTGCTCGATGCTCGGCCACTAAAACTGCTCCAGCTTCGGAAATATGTCGAATTGGCCTCTGAAATTTTGAAGACATATTCTGGGATAGTTTTGGAATAGATTTAAGACAAAATAAAATCGATTTTTTGAAGCCGGAAAAGCAGACTCCTTCCTTAATATCATCTCCCATTTTTATTGTAACGTTATGATGTTTGTTGTCTACCTTAATAATTTCGTAGTGTCTCAGGTATTCGTCGTCGAATTTTCCCTTCTTGGGTTCCTTGATTAGATATACTATCTCGCCCTCACGAAAGTGTTTCACGTTTAATTTCCGGTCGTAATAGTGCTTCGATCGGTAATTAAAGTGCACTAAATTCATTGCTGCTAATAATTGCAATTGACTCAAATTTTCGGCTAGGTCTGCTAGGTAGTCGTCGTAGGTAGTTAATTGGTCCCTAGGCGGAAAACTAGATGGAGTACGAGCACGTGTTCCAAATACAAGTTCGTGAGGTGTATATCCCGAACTGTCATGGATGGTTGTGTTGTATGCGTGATGGGCTAGAGGTATCCATTCTTCCCAGGCATCACGACGTCCGTTAGAGTAGCTCTTAATGTATTCCGTGAGGGTGTGGTACATTCTTTTGATGCTTTGATTGTGGGTAGAAAGCAATAGTGTTATATTTCTTGATTTTAAACATACGAGCGAATTCTTCTAAGGTGTGACTTAAAAAATTTGTACCTTGATCCGTTAAGATGGCAGCGGGTGGGCCAAAGTAACATATTAATTTGGTTACTATTGCACGTTCTACTTCTATAGCGGTGGCTTGGTGGAGCGGAATCAAAATAATATATTTCGTAAGGGCATCGTGTATCGTGAGGATGTGTCGGCGTCCTGATTCGGCGGGGTCTAAGGGACCGTAAAAACCCATTCAGATTTTATCGAAGGGCCGCGATGGCAATTTTTGGATTGACAGGTTAAGCATACATTTACAAACTGTCTGACGTCCGCTTGCATGTGTTTCCAATAATAGTTTTGTGCCAGGCGATCGTAGGTTTTGTTTATACCTTTGTGCCCTCCAATAGATGACCCATGATATTCCTTAATTATACGAAATCTGTATTTTGTTTTGGGTATTGGAAGATTATTTAGAAAGCATACTATTACTAGTGACCTTCCTTTAAATAGCCGGTTGCATTGTTCAATAAAATATGTCCAGGTCGTAAGTGACAACATGTTTAGGTCACGAATAATGCCAAATGAGTTAATGCTAAATTTCTTCAGAATGCTTCGTAATATCTTGATGCACTTGTTGACGTCTGGCCGTAATGCTCTGTTATCAATGTTTTGTTTTATCACTACACCAAACATTTTGAAATTCTTGCAATCAGTGACTAGTATTTCTTCCACTGAACGTTTTTTACTATCTAACTCTTCTAAGTGTATGTATTGACGTTGTAATAGTGCATCTATTATTTCTGATTCAAGATACGTGTCTACTGATAGCAAATATACAAGGTTTTCATGATATACAAAAGGGTGTGTATTCATCACCTTCACTTGCGTGAAGGGTGGTATCAAATTTTGATCCAATGGTAACCAAGGTGGTTTTCTATAAGACGGTCGAGCGTCGGCTACTAGGCAGCGGTTGAAAGCTTCACCTTGCTCTGTATCGCCTACTTCGGGTATTGTATGGGTTGCAGAGGCGGGTTCTTCTCTTACGGTAAATGTTTCGTCCACGGAACGTTGACTATAGGGCATGTAAGGCGTAAAATGAGTAAATGCATCCGATAGGTGTAGGTGTATACATGGAAGATTTCTAGTCACCTCAAAATGAGCGTAAATTGTTGTTCCATTAGTAAGCGGATAATGCACACAAACGTTAATGTTGTATGTTCTTGAAAATACGTATATACAATCCACGTTTGCATATTTGTTTTCTGAAAACAGTATTGTTTCAGCCTCCTGTGGGTTACCGCAGTCTCTCAAGGTAGGTGACGGTAGAAGGTGCCGCCTTAGGTATCGCACGTGCCCTTCCATACCGCAGATTTTCATTACCGAATGAAAAAAACAGTTTCCAGGTGGATCATCTGGAATATCTGTATCATGTATTAAACGGGCGTGTGATTCGGCACAGCTTTCTCGTTGTTCGTATACTGAAAAGGGTGCGGCTAAAGCGTCGAGGATGAGTGGGTCGCTTTCGTTAGTAGTGTCCCCTCCGTCAGGTTCAGAAATGAATAGTGACTCTTCTAACTCTACTTCTCTTGGTGTTAGTTCTGTTCCGGTATCGTTATCTCAAAACCAAAATGAAATGGTTCCGAAAGAGTTGCTAAGGTTTTTAGATGCGGATATATCTGAGTTTTGTGATGAATCTTTGGGTTCCTTGGATGTGCTGGCGGTTGTGTCAGGCTCTCGAATATTTATTTGTAAGCTGAACTTGCCTTCTATATTTAGTTCCTTCACGTCCACTATGAGCCTTGTGTTTAGCTTATCCCCTTCACCTTTTGAAGTTCCCTTCTTCTGGGGTGACGGCGTTATTCCTGTTGTCTTATCCGTGGTAAGGTTTTTAGTTAGAAAGGAGAATTTCAATTTCTCCTGCCCTTAAGAGAAACAAAACGTGGACTGCAAGGTAGGTTCTCCTATGGTTGATTGAACGCTATCGGGGGATATATTGAGAGTATGTTCGCTTTCATCCTTAGAGGCGAGGGTAGTTGATGATGTATTCGATATATCTGCATCGTATAGTGTCCCTACACTTCCTGTTGCCTTAGTAGTAGTTGTGCTGTCAGTGAAAGTGTCCGCTACCGTATAATTGGTGGAGTTGGCGTTTCGTCGGCCAGGTAAAGGGCTCTTTTGAAGGGCTGCCCTTTTTAAATCATCTGGAAGTTCGTGTATTAATGCAGATGCTTTGAATAGGCGGTTTTTATATGTTCTCTTAGCTTTATGTTTGATATTTCCGCTTCCTTCGGGTTCGGACTCATTCCCCGCGATCGCCTCTACTGCGGGAATATTTTGGTTCCCAGTTTGATCAATGCCGTCGGACTGTTCTCTCAGGTGAGCAGGTGTTCCCTTGTCTATTTCTTCGGCAATTGTCCCATTCGTCATAAATATGCGTACAGGTGGATTATTCTCGACATAATTATCCTCCTTTTCTTGCTGCTCCGCAAGTTCATATAATTTGATTCGTGTTAGCTCTGGGTTTTCTTCCCCTTCTTCCAATATAGGGTTGCGTGATAAGGCATCCGCATTAGTGTTACTATTTCCGGAGCGATATACCACATCGGATTCATATCCTTTTAACTGGGCTTTAAGGCGGTTAAATCGCAGGTCTGCCTTTTTAGTTACGTGAAAATGCTTCAAGGGCTCGTGATCAGCTGCGAGTGTGAATCTTTTACCGTAGAGAAAGGGTCTAAATTGGTCTTTTGCGAAAACGACGGTGAGAAGCTCTTGGTCGTAAGTGGGTAGCGTAACTCTGATCCTCTCATACACCCTGAAGCATAGGCGCAGGGCTGGTCCTTCCCTATCTCTCCCTGACTAAAATAGCCCCAAGGGCGTAATCTGATGCGTCCGTGGTTACTACGAAGGGCTGGGATAGATGGGGAGCGTGCATCACCGGTTCTGAGCATAATAACTTGCGCAGAGTTTCCTGTTGCTAAGCGTTTAAATTCGTACGCGCCAAATGGACCGGAAAATGCAGTTTTGGGTGTTGATTCAGGATCCATAGGGATCTGGTGGAACCCCGCCTTAAGATCGATGGCCGTAATGTAGTTGGCTGACGCGACACTGTCAATTATATCTGAAGTCAATGACAGAGGAAATCGCTGTAATCTCGTTTAATTGTCGGAAGTCGGTAACCAGACGCTATCTCTTATTACCATTGGCGTCGGGCGTTTTGGGCACCACCCACATTGGAGAACAAATAGCGACGTAGAGGGCTGTATAATCCCTGCTTCTAACATTTCAGCTATTTGCCTTTGCATTTCCTCTTTAATTACAGGAGGTTGGCGATATTGTTTTACGCGAATCAGTGTTGCGGACGTCGTAACTATCTTGTGTGTAATGCGTTATAAGTTCACGGACATGATCCCTTTCTTCCTCTTGAAGGCAGTTCAAATCAATCAATTCTAATACGCGGGTGACCCTATCTTGGGTGGTTTGATTCTCGTTATTTCCGTCACTAAATAACCTAAATATTTCAGTTGGGTCGCCGGGGCTGTCATCGGTATCGGTGGCGTCGCTATCAAAGTATTCGTCCTTAAGGTTCATAATTTCACAGGGTTGGAGTTCTACCTCTGGGCTAGTAATTTCGATGGACTCATTACTAGTATTAATGCATATCGCATAAGCCTTACCGTTGTGGTTCTCGGCTACAAAATTCCCGAATAATACATCGGATCCCATATCCTGCAAGCGCACGAACCCGACTCGTGTGTCATCGTTTATCACACGAGCGTAAATAACCTGCCGCGTTCACGGAGGAATCACAAAAACTTCACTTTTTATGAAAGGGATTGAAAAATCCTGAAATTCGACTCGTTGCCGTTCTAGGCTAACAGTGCCCTTATATTCCGTAAGGGTTTGCCACTCAATAATAGCATCTTCTTTGATGGGGAAATCATCTCCCACAATGTGCGCCTCGCACAATAACCCATTGATCATTATATGTATGCGAGGTAGAATATTCACCGGAGGTGACTCCGCGTATTCTTAGCTTATGACCTTTGTCTAACAAGGTGTCCGGGGTGATAGCCTTGTTCTTGATTATCGTTATTTCCGAGCCTGTGTCCGCGTAAAATCTCGCCCACCCTAATCTAAAGTTTTCGCTTGTTAACTCGATTATTGGCGGTCTCCTTCCTGAGGAGATGAGTCGGACCTGGACTGTACATATGTGTTCGGGGGGTTCGGAGTGGGGAGTCGTTCGCTCGACATCGCTTGTTGACGTCGAACGTCTTGCGAGTTTAAATTACGGTTGTAATAAGTGCTGCTTTAGTTCTGGTTATTCTTTTGACAATAATTGTCGCGTCCGCGATCATTATGATTACTGCAATAGTTACCCCCTTGGTTGTTATTACGATTGTACGTTCCGTGGTCCCGACTATCGTTCCGTCGATAATCATCACGATTTCGACCATCCTTCCATCGGTAGGTATTGCGATCGTGATAGCGATTATTTTGGTAACGGTTGTTATTGTTATTATTGTCGTTATTATATCCCTGAGGACGATCGTTATAGTTTCTATTAGAAATGTTACCACGAAGATTTTGAAATGTTACATTATTGTTCCTATTACCATTATTTTTGGCCATCGATTGTATTAATTCTGAGTTTAATTTATATTTTGTTACTTCTCCGCTTTGAATAGCTTGCGTAAGCGAGTTACAGTCCCCGCGTGTATGGCCTCGTATCTTGCAGTAGTCGGAGTATCGGGTGTCGTAATTTTTCTTCCTACATTCGAATGTAAGGTGATCCGTTCTGTGGCACTGCTGACACGTTTCCGCGACGGTGGCTCGGAATACGGGGACAGTGAATGGTTGCACATTATCCATCGTCAGCACTGGATCATCCGATAGATTGTCGGGAGATTGTACGTCTGGCGTGGTAGAAAGAAATTCACACGTTGTCGACGGAATTTGCGTTGTAGCTGTATACTGTTGCCGAGCACTCGACTTATTTTCAAATTTTACAGCTGTGGATATAGCTTCTCGCAAGGTAAGGGGTTTTTCCAATCGTACCTGATGTTGGAGGTCCCCTAATAACACAGCCCCACAAAAAAAAATTGTAAGTCCCAAAAACTTGACCACGGTACTTATATGTTTTTGGGATCGCTGAATCCGAATCCAGGGTTAGTTTAACCCCATCAGATCTTTCTCAAGGTCAGTTGAAGGTCAAATTATCGAAATACATGAAAAATACACTAAAACCATGGTATCTTGGGGTTTTTGGGGTCGCTAAATCCGAATCCGGGGTTAGTTTAACCCCATCAGAACTTTCTCAAGGTCAGTTGAAGGTCAAATTATCGAGATACATGAACAATACACTAAAACCATGGTATCTTGGGGTTTTTGGGGTCACTGAATCCGAATCCGGGGTCAGATTAAACAATCAGATCTTTCTCAAGGTCAGTTGAAGGTCAAATTATCGAAATACATGAAAAATACACTAAAACCATGGTATCTTGGGTTTTTTTGGGGGTGCTGTATCTGAATCCGAGCTTATTACAACCCTATCAGGTCATGGTCAAGGTCAGTTGAAGGTCAAATCAGAAAGATTCATAAAAAGTACAGTCAAACCATGACATTTAGGGGTTTTTGGGGTCGCTGAATCCGAATCCAGGGTCAGTATAGTCCCATAAGGTTATATTTATGGTCAGTTCAAGGTTAGTTCAAGGTCATGGACGTAAAGAGAGTGAAAAAATTAGTTATAAACTGAAACAATGCAAAAGGTAATGTAAACCATAAAGCAAAGAACAATGTATATGCAAGTACAATCGTATCCTTTAAAACTATATCATAGTTTGCTGCTCCTTCATTTACTTTCAATTTGTTAGAAGTATATGCAATTCAATAAAATACCCGTAAAAATATTAAGCCCATTACTGTTTTTTATGGTAACGAACTATTTTATTGTCAAATGATCTACGAAGTGGATTACGCTTCCGCTTCTCCGATGTTGATGGTAGATCTCTTTTTAACGACCAACAGTAATCTGCTAACATATTTACGTCCCATCTTCCTTGGTACCTGCGCTCCATTTCCTTGATATCTTGGTGAAATCTCTCTCCCTACTCTTCGCTGTAATCACCTAGGTTTTCTGGAAATTCATCAACATGCGAATATAAAAAGTGTAATTTTAGATTCATTAGGCAGCCTTGATTTTTGTAACTATTTACTAAATTTAAAACTATTTGTTGGTAATTTGGGCTCTTATGATTTCCAAGAAAGTTTTTAATTACGTCCTTGAAACATAACCATGCTTCTCTCTCTGTATGATTCATTTTCGTAACAAAAATTTCATCATTTATCATCTTACGAATCTGAGGGCCATCGAAAATTCCTTCATTTACTTTAGCATCACTTAATTTGGGAAACTGATTTCGCAGATACTTAAAGCAGCTACCATCTTTGTCTAAAGATTTTACCCATTGTTTCATAAGTCCCAATTTAATGTGCAGAGGTGATATAAGAATTTTTGATGGATCAACAAGTGGCTTATCTTTTATATTCTTAGAACCCGGTTCGAACTTTTGTCTAAGGGGCCAGACACTCTTTATGTAATGATTCTTTCTATCCCTACTATCCCATTCACATAAATAGCAAGGATATTTTGTGAATCCCGATTGTTGCCCCAGAAGTATTGTTATGATTTTAAGATCCCCACATATTTGCCATTTCTGATCATTGTATTTTATTCGGTCTAATATTACTTTCATGTTACAGTACTCTTCATTCAGTATTACCGAATATCCTATGGGAATGGCTGCATAAACATTTGTATTGTGTAACAGAACGGCTTTTAAACTTCTCGTTGACGAATCGATGAACAATCTCCACTCGTTAGGGTTGTAACATCCATGTTTAAAGCAATTCATCAACCCAACTATATCTTTACAGTAAACTAAGGAAAATTCTTCATCTTTAGCGAAATAATCACGATATTTCTTATCTCTGTCTCGGTAGTAAGAAACTTTAATTTTTCCAGCTTCATTAGTATTTTCTTTTAGCCATGAAGCCAAGTACTCCGCCCCATCCTTTGGTAGGCCCAAATCGCGTATGAGATCATTCACTTTTTCCTGTGTAAGTGGACCTTTCTCCTTCTTAGTATTATAGGGGATGTATTCTTCGTCACTTGTATCACTTGTACTAGCAACGTCATTGTCTTCATCAGGCGCTGTTTCTTCTTCCGCAATAATATCTCCTTCCTCCATTTCTTCTTCTAAGATTCCATCTTCATCATGTCTTTCTAAATTTTCCTCAAGATCCATACTTCCACTTGCGTACATACCCAGTGGATCTTCTCTTTTATCAATTGACGATTCATATATAGGTTTCGTGACACTTTCAACGTTAGCGTAATTAATTTGCGACTTGTTTTTACTATTAACTCCATGCAAATTCGTATTACAAAAATAACAGTCTTCTTTTCTTAAAGGTTCCTTCCGTATCGTAGGCACTTTCATTTTTACTTCAGTTTTACCATTTTTGTCTTTCTGTAGCATTTTCCTACATATTGCGCATATGATTTTAGGAACCCAATCAAATTCATCAATTTTTATGTCTAAATCAAACATGTTCTTGTACTGCTCTATTTGACCTTCAACTGACCTTGAGAAAGATCTGATGGGGTTAAACTAACCCTGGATTCGGATTCAGCGATCCCAAAAACATATAAGTACCGTGGTTAAGTTTTTGGGACTTACAATTATCTTTTTTTTTGTGGGGCTGTGTAATCCCAAAAGGAATTGATCGAGCACTCACTATCTGTCTTCTCCTTGAAAACGAGTCGGAATCCCAGAGTGAGATCGTTTGTCATGTCATAAATATTTAGTAATCGGTTATGGAGAATCTGCATGTTTAGACAGAAATCACCGGAACTCTCCCTTGGTTTTTGTCTGATCGTTTTTATTTCCATTAAAACTTTATCGGCGCTACCTTCTCCGCTGTATTGGATCGCAAGGTCGTCAAGTAAACGTTTTAGAGTATCGTAATGTGCACGCCCGCGGAGTTTTGAGGTAAGGGCATTAAGGACCCAGCATTCCGACCGAAGACCGAATTCATCGATTAAATCATTGCATGTTTTACGGAAGGCTTTCAGCATATCGGGGTTACCGTCATAGGTTGGAATAAGATTTATGGCTTGTTGCAAGGAAAATTTCCACATATTGTCATTTGATGGTTCCCGGGAATGAGAGAGACCTGATTTCGCGGGCGCTTTCCACGTAGGATAAGGCTGAGGGGGTTCTAAGGATGGCTCGCCAGAGGGTTGCCGTGCGTTCGAGCTATTAAGAGGGTTTATGCTTCTCACTTCAGTTCCTATCTGCTAAGAATTAGGAAGAGGAATAGGTCTGACGGCTGGCTGTGTGTATCCGTTATTATAGATCTTTGTGGAGTCGTGTCTAACTCCTCCACTAAATATGTCGGCGTAATTAGGTCCTGAGTCGCGTGTAAGGGTTTCGCTCGTGACTATATTTGGCTGACCTATCGGTTGACCACATTGTATATATGTACATCGGTTGACCACGTTGTACATATATAGCGCTCACTCTTTGATCGCAGTATGACATCTGTGAATTATATATATCCCAGGGGAAAGCAAAGGGAGAGAATGCTGGTGGGTGCATTATTGGTGTAGAATGTGCGTAACCCTGACCAGGTCCCATTATAGGTTTTGCATAATACAACGGTATTCGGAAGGGATTCACATATGCGTGGGGAGCGGGCTCAGTTGTCATGTCAATGAAAGGGTTACTTCCTTTTCTAATAGGATCGGTTGGGGTTCCTTGAGGCATGGTGCCTTTTTTGCCATTAGGATGGACGGCGATATTTCTATGTGAGGTATTCCCGATGGCGCCTAGTGCTCTTTCCAGCGCTAATGCTTCAATTCCCGGCGTTGAGTACATATACTTGCGCCCTAATTGTGTGATACTGTGATCTCCCTGAATGCGCGGCTTTTCAACCGGCGCATCGACCGCAACAGGGGCTGCGCCTACGCCAGCAGTAATGGTTCCCGGCGCTAAATACGAGGGTAGTTCAATAAGTCTTTAGAATAAAGTATAAAAACAATTTTTTTTGGGTAAATTTTTTTTTATTTTTCAACATAATCTCCTTGGAGCTCTATACACTTGGTCAATCGCTTTTTAAGTTTTTTTAATCCTTCAGAAAAGTGCGTTTTCGGAAGTTCCTCAAAATAAGCACTTACAGAGGCAATGACGTCTTCGTTGTCCGTAAATCTCTGTCCACCGAGCCATTTTTTCAAGTTTGGAAATAAGAAAAAGTCACTGGGGGCTAAATCTGGTGAATACGGTGGGTGTTCGACCAATTCGAATTTTAGTTCTTCAATTTTAACCATTGAAACGAAGCATGTGTGAACTCGGGCGTTGTCGTGATGAAAGAGAATTTTTTTTCTCGCCAAATGTGGTCGTTTTTTTTTAATTTCTTCTTTCAGCTGCTCTAATAATGATGCATAATACTCACCAGTAATTGTTTTACCCTTTTCCAAGTAGTCAATAAGTATAATTCCACGTGCATCCCAAAAAACTGTAGCCATAACCTTACCAGCTGACTTTACGGTCTTTGCCTTCTTTGGAGCTGGTTCGCCTGTGGAAATCCACTGTTTGGATTGTTCCTTTGTCTCAGGAGTGTAGTGGTGTTTCCATGTTTCATCCACAGTCACAAATCGACGAAAAAATTCCTCAGGATTCCGACTTATGCGCGCCAAAAGAGCCTCAGAGGCGACCACTCTATTGCGTTTATTCTCAGCTGAGAGCAAACCCGGCACCCATCTTGCCGATAGCTTTTTCATGCCTAATTTTTCATGTAGAATTGAAACAACTGCACCTATAGATATCCTTGTGGCCTCAGCTAACTCACGCACTTTTAATCTTCTATCCTTCAACACCATATCGTGGATTTTATTGATGATTTCGGGAGTAGTTGCTTCTACGGGCCTTCCTGAACGTGGTTCGTCACTTATTGATGCACGACCACGCTTAAATTCATTTACCCAGTTATAAACCGTCGCTAAGGCAGGGGCAGATGTGCCATGAACTGAGTCCAATTCATTTTTTATCTCATATGGAGTTAAACCCTTTAAATGAAAATGTTTAATTACCGCTCTGAACTCGTTTTTTTCCATTTTTCTTAACAAGCAATTTTTTTTTTCAATTGGTTATAAAAACACGTAAACTCAGAAGATGTGGACTGTGACTGCACCATATATCTAGTCGGGAGTGGTGCTGACTGAAAACAGATGATTTGGAGCGATTCGCGCGCCATCTGTTGGTCATTCTAAAGACTTATTGAACTACCCTCGTACATATGCTAGCACCTAACTCGAATAATAGCGTCGCCTCGAAGAGCCAAATCGTCCTGAGTGTACAACAATCCTGTCGGCGCGGTGGCTACAACAGAGGTTGCGCCCATGCCAGCCTGGTTACTTCCCAGCACAGAGTAGGGATACGCGCATTCTGAAATGACGTCGCTCGGAAGAGATAGGTCTCCCTGAGCGTCACCCAGTGTCGTGTATGGGTACTTGTGCCGCGATCGTATATGGGCGTTGCTTCGAAGAGATAGGTTTCCCTGAGCGCGTATCGTTTCTTCCGGCGAAAGGGCTGCAACGTTCGTTGCGCCCGAGCAAGCCTGCACGTTGCCAGGCGTCGAGTATGGGTATTCGCGCCATGATCGTATATGGGCGTCACTTCGAAGCGATAGGTTTTTCGGAGCGCTTGTCGCTTCTTCCGGCGCAAGGGCTGCAACGTTCGTTGCGCCAGAGCAAGCCTGAGCGTCACCCGGCGTCAAGTATGGGTACTCGCGCCCTGATCGTATATGGGCGTCGTTTCGAAGGGATAGGTTTCCCTGAGCCCGTGTCGCTTCTTCCGGAGCAAACCTGCACGTTACCCGGCGTCGAGTATGGGTACTCGCGATCTGATTGCGTAAAAACGTCGATATAAGAGGAATTATTACCTAGAGGTAATACCTAGAGAGGTAATACCTAGAGACCTCGACTCTTGGTTTCGTGTGGAGTTTTGACTGTCGGCGTTTATTGTAGCCGAATGCGTCAGTCTCGGATTTATAATTGGGTCAGTATTCCAGGTTAGGTCCTTATCGTAATCATGCAGGTCATCTTGTAAGTACAAAAACGATTTCGTGTGAATTAACGGGTTCCAAAGCGAATCCATGTGCGGTGGCCCGTTCATATTTTTCCTGAAATTCTGTGACGCGGGGATCTGTCCCAGACGCTTCTTCAGAGGAGATCGAAAGAAGCTGGTGTAATCGAGAATATACTAAGGGGTTGTTGGCTTGGAGGTATTTAAGACTACTTAACCGGGATTGAACTTTGTTGCGTAAATATGAAATAGTACTTATTACGGGTGAACAAGGAGCCTCATCGGGATTTGATAACGTTAAGTCGGCGTATTCTAAAGCAAATAGAAGGTTCGTTTGGTTCAAATTCGCGAGCGCGTGTTGTATACCGTTGTATGCCGTTCTGGCGTCCGGCATAAATGGTTTTATCGTTTGTTTTTTAATTGTTGTTCTGTTTTTTTAATTGTTTAACTGTTGTTCGATTCGAGGTGAAACCGCACTCGCCCGCGAGTCACGGTCAGAAAGGATGCGTGGTGTGTCGGTCCTTGTCGTTCGACTCCTTGTGCTTTTGACCGGAGCACGTTTAAAACGAAGATTCATTTTTATATTGACGTGTTAATGAAATATACTAGGATTATAATTTAAGCAACACTACTATATCTGTAAACCGTGACCGTTTCTCTTTTTCTTGACGCACAATAGAGTTACTCGTTCCCGGACAATATATATTTAATATTCACTTACCTTACGAGGACGATGATGAAGATGAAGAAGGTTCAAGTCATCCTTGCTGTCCTTCTTCCCTGTCGCAATTTGTCCCAAGTCGTACGAAAAACCATATGTGTATATATATATAAAAAATCGCGTTAAGAGGAAGCCCGTGCCTTTACTTGCGAAAACCCCACACCTAGCACCAATGTAACGTTTTTTGGTTGTTGGGTCCTGGTTTCGCGCGTCACTAATCCGAAGATTAGAGAGATTATTGTAAAGGTGGCTTGAAATAATCACGCGTGGCTAGGTAGTTGATTGACTAGTTTATTCATAAGAACAATTGTGACCGACAGAGAGAGAGAGAAACTAATAGAATAGTGTCGCGGCGCGGTCGTGTTTGGCAGGTGTCGGTAGAGCGTCAGAGCGCGAGCCCCGGCAGGGTGGTCGCTTATATAGGCTGGGGTAGAACAGCCCCTTCCAGTCCGAAGCGCGTGATTAGTTTCGGCGTGGGAGCCACGGTTAGCAACACCAAAAAGCCGAGTCGGCGTCCTTGGTGAGCTCGAGCTCGTCGTGGAGTCGAGGAATGTAGAGTCAGCGATTCTCAGGAACTGAGACGCAGTTGGGTTGTTGCTAGGTGGTCGGAAAGTTCTAGTGCTAGGCTAATGTAATATGCCTGATATGTGCCACATGTGACAACCAGATATACGAAATGATAAATAAACATAAAAAGCATATTAAATACATACTATTATGTTTAAAATAAGTTTTCATGATTTATTATTATTATTATTATTTATTGTGCAAGAAAGAAAGTACATTTAAAGCTTATTTTATGTCTTCAGTTCACGTTGAATCTCTTCGATTTAGTAAATTTCTAAATATACGAAATACTCAGAGAACATAGGAAGCATTATTAAAACATAATATTATGTTTTCTGTAATATATAAGTCATAATGGCGGAGGAGAGCGCAGATCCTCCTAGTTATACAGAAGAAATAATATATAAGTGCCATCCAAAGCAAAAGTTTAGGTCGGTAGTGTGCATAATATGTGGCAATGTGTATCATTTAAGTGACTTTGTAAAATATACTAATATAAAAGAAATCGCGACTCAAGACAGGATAATGTTACATCAATGCAAACGGTGCAGGAAAAGAGTGATAAGAATTTGAACTGATAGAATTCTCGGCGCAGTCCTCAGGTGTCAGGCATCCCGGGTCGCCAGCACAGAGCGAACTGGAGCCCCCGCAAATAGTTTCTATTGGATTTGCGGGTTCAGGGCGCAAGCCACTCATTGTGACCCTTAGAGACGACGACTTAATTAACAAAGCAGCCAATTTTCATGTAGACACGGGAGCAGATGTGTCATTTATCAAATGTAGCTCAATTAGCGCAAATCAACGGATAGACAGAAGCGAAATTCTTGCAATTACGGGAGACACTTCTAGTACATGCCGGACTTTAGGTAACACAAAAGTAGTTCTGCATGAACTTTTATGCGAAATGTACGCTGTCTACGACAGCTTCCCCATTGACACAGAAGGACTGATCGGATGGGACATCATAGAAAAATACGCTGGGCGCGTTGACGCCTCTCGTAAAAGTTTGATCCTAAGCATGATAACGATTCTTTTCTCGCAAGAACAATAATTTGAAATTCCGTCTAAATCGCCCTGCAGTATGCATGCTAAAGTCATTCATACGGACGTAAAAATTGGCTGGGTCCTCCTCCAAAATTTGGAACCAGACATATTGTTTGGTAATTTTGTCGCCGAGAATCACAATGAGACCACTTATGCCGAAGGTATCAATATCGGTAATGAAACAATTAAATTATCGACACCGCAGGTAGAACTAATCGAGTGCGAAACTTCATATGCAAAAGGCACATTTCTCGTCAGTGAGAACGACGAGAAAGAACTAACAAGGAAACTACCCAAGGTCTACCTCAGGCCATTATGGCTCATAATCCAATAGCGGGAGTTACAGTACCAGCACGGCAAACGACACAAGATGAAGAGCGTCCCCAGTCGATATCATCTCAGAGGCAGCTGTCCGGCGAATCGAACAATCATTTAAAATTTCAGGCCATGGGGCCAGGTACACTCGAGAGATCAGTCAATGACGAAGGGGCGTCTGATGAAAGAGAAGACTATCCCATGTTAGCTGAGATCAAGAAAGGCGTAGAGTTACTACTGCAGGACCTCGGCATGTCTACGGCCGCAAGCGTTTCCACGGTGGTGCCCCGAGCCTGGACGTCCGAACTGCAGGGTTATGGACGTGTCGTGACCGGCGAGCCATCACGTACAATCCATGAGGGGGGTGAGACCGGACTTCATACGGTCGAGACGCCACCAACAGCATCGCCTATCTAGTCTAGGTTGGAAGGAAGGGTTGAAGGGGCCGTGGATTCCTCGGCAACGGATAACAGAAATTTCATGAAGGTGGTGCTGGGAGGATATAGTTATACTGCTTTATACGATTTAGGTTCTACAATATCTTTGGGAGGACCAAAGAGAGCAGAAACACTTCGAGATAGATGGCAAGACAGTAATACGTACGTACGTAGTATTACAGGAGCTTGTCTAAAGTCTTGTGTTACGTTAAAGTCAAGCTCGAGGGGGACGGTAACGTCGGAGATCTGTCGTTCAAAATCATCCAGAACCCAGTTTACGAGATGGTATTAGGGATAGATTTCTGTAGAGACTTCGATATCGAGCTAATGAAGAAACAAACGTTATGGAGGATTCCAGAGAGAGAGTGGCACCCATTCCATAATGGAGATGGTGGCGAGTCAGTCGAGTTACATGCAAAATGCGCAGGCATATCTGAGCTATCGCTGAGCGAACAGCAACGACTCGAGATGGTGGTAAAAAGATGGCTCCATGAGAACACTCCTGAAACGTTCGGGAGTACCAATCTAACGGAGCAAAGTATAGAAATAGAAGGCACTTCGCCAGTGAAGCACAGCCCCCGCAGAATGTCACCGAAGATGTGGTACGTAGCCAACGGAGAGGTAGATAAAATGTATAAACATGGAATCATCGAGAGATCGGCGAATGATTGGTGCAGCGCTCCCGTGATCATCAAGAAACCCGATGGCAGTAATAGGTTCTGCATTGACTATCGGGATCTGAATTAGCGTACCAGGAAGGATGCGTACCCGATACCAAGTATAGATTCCATCCTGGACAAGTTGAGGAAAGTTAAAGTCATCTCTAAAATTGACATAAAACAAGCATATTTCCAGACTCTCATGGCGGCCTCGAGTAGAAGGTATACGGCCTTTGTAGTGCCAGGATTGGGCCCCTGGCAATTCACTAGAATGCCTTTTGGTTTAACGAACGCTCTAATCACACTACAAAGGTTAATCGATGCGTTATTTGGTCCTGAGTTCGAGCCGTTTATTTTTGGGTACCTGGACGATATAATCATCGTGTCAGAAACGTTGGAAGAACACCTGAAGTGGCTTGAGATCGTGTTAAGCAAGTTACAGGAAGCGGGACTAACGGTGAATCAAGATAAGTGGGAATTAGGATGTTCGAGAGAAAGATATCTGGGCTATCTACTGGACCAAGAGGGACTCCGACCAGACCCGAAAAGAATTGCGTCAGTAATCGAGTATACAGCTCTCAAAAATAAGAAGCAACTGAGACGATTCTTGGGAATGGTGGGATGGTCCGCTAGGTTTATTGAGAATGACTCAGAGATGAAAATTCCCTTGCTAAAACTGCTATGCAACAGTCAAGCTTGGGAGTGGGAAAAAGAGCAACAGGAAGCCTTTCAGAGCTTGAAAGTGGCCTTGATGAAAGCCCTCGTGCTAGCGAGGCCAGATTTTGAGAAGAGGTTCCCGGTTCACAGCGACGCGTCGAATTTTGCTATTGGGGCAGTGTTGACACAGGATTTCGAGGATGGGGAGCAACCCATTGTCTACGTAAGTAGAGTGCTGACCTCTGCCGAGAGGAATTATACCACCTCAGAACGAGAATATCTAGCCCTCTTGTGGGCCATCAAAAAGCTCCAACCGTACCTGGAGGGCTACCCGTTCACAACAATCACCGATCATACGGCACTGAAATGGCTCAGGAGCCTCAAAGATCCCACCGGAAAGTTAGCAAGATGGGCGTTAGAGATGCAACAATGGGATTTCGAAATAATACACCGAAAAAGAGCCATACACTACGTGCCAGATGCACTGTCAAGAGGGTACGAGATGGGGGACGAAAAAGTAGCAGCGTTTGACGAAATTCAGGATGCATGGTATCTACAGAGGTTAGAAGACGTGCAAAAATTCCCTGGATAATAGAAGATAAAATGTTGTATCGATTCCGAAATGACCCATTGTTGGATCCCATTATGAATCGAGACGAAAGGTGGAGATTGGTGGTCCCATGGGAAAAACGTATCGAGTCATGGAAGATGCTCACCGAGAAACATGTGACTACGCCTCCATGTCATCCTCAAGCTAATCCAGTGGAGAGGAGTAATCGGACGTTGAAAATAATGATAGCCACCTTCGTAGGGGACGAGCACCGGAACTGGGACCAACACCTACACGAGTTCAGGCATGCCGTCAATATGGTGATGCAATCAAGTACTAGGGTTTCGCCGGCATTCTTGAACTATGAACGGCATCCTGCACCAGTGAAAGGCCTACGGAGGGAGGTCGAGATTAGGGGACCAAAATTACAATTAGACCCCACCGTGTGGGCGGATCGAGTAAAAAGATTAGACGCGTTACGGGATCTAGTGCTCAAACACATAGATCAGACCCGGGAGAAACAGATGAAGCAATATAATAAAGGGAAATGTAACGTAACGTTTAATCTAGGAGATCTAGTAATGAGAAAGTTGCATGTTCTATCAAATGCGGTCAATAGGTTCCCCGACAAACCGATAATCGAGATTAAGTCCCCAACGGTTTACGTGTTTGAGACCACGGATGGGAGGAGGAACGCCAAGGTACATGTCTCGGAATGGAAACGGTACATTCCCCCGCGAAACCATCCCGCACTAACCTAAACCTGCCCTTGTTTCATCCTCGTGAGCATGTATAACTCGAGTTCCCCATTACAGATGCAGAGCCAGTTCACAGTCGGCGAGTGGGTGATGAGAAGAAATACAGATCGTGATAGCGGCGCATCGTGGTATGAGGGCCCGTGGGTAATTATCGAGTCACGGGGGAGAGGGAATTACACCCTGAAACATGGGGAAGAGGAATCAAGGGTGGTGATGACCCATGCATCACAGTTAAAGCGCTGGGGAATCCAGCAAGCCCAGGGAAGATGGGTAGCGAGCGGGTAATTTACCTATTCCCGAAACCGGCATTCCCTCCGACATCGTGTGTTGTGGGGTTTGTGTCGCAAGTGTATTTCAGGAACGTCGTCGAGTTAAGGAGAAGTATTATAAATTGTGTTGTCCCGGTACAGTAGTTAGAAATGAGGAATAGTGGTTGAGTTAAATCTGTTTCAGATGTCAAGACAAGTACGCAGTCGCCGTTCTTCGTCGCGGGAGGCTAGTTCCCGCCATCGCCCGGACGGGGGTTTCGTCCCACCTCCCTTCGTAAGGGCCAAACCCCGTCGGAGTTACGCGGAGGAATTGGCTGCCATCCAGGAGGAAGAGATGCGGAGGGAGGTGGACCAGGCAGAAACTGGGCCGGTCGACCGCGGGGTTGGAGAGGCGGAGGGAACCCCGAGGAACCAGTCCCGGGAGCTTTCCCTCGGAAGCGTTAGAGTTGGCTGTGAGTGCAGCCACTCTGGGGGATATTTCCCTCTTGGCTGGATCCCAGGGAAATCCCCTAGGACGGCCCCGCGGAGATGGGGAAACAGCCGGCCGGTCCGGTCGTCCAGACACGGATATGGTCCAGGCCGCGATCGCCCGTTGCCTTCCCCCGTCGGCGTCAACGACTACCATGCTGACTCCGGAGAGCCTAGTGTTCTACATGGACTCTCTGGAGGAATCGAACCCGGAGACCAGAGAGGCACGACGGGCTGCTCTGTCCACGCTGTCCAGGATACCATGGGTGACGGAGGGACAAGTCCGTTTCCATCCTCAAGGGGCGATTCCTCGTCACCCTCGACCCCGGGTGGCGGAGGTCCCGGGCTCCGAGCACGTCAGGGGGCCGCCGCTCAATTCATCGAGTTCTGGGGAGGACATGAGGCGTAGAAGGCTAGAAGACCCCGAAGGTAAGATCGGGGTAATGGACAGCGAGAGAGCGGGTCATATCGAGTCAAGGGTGCCAGTCGAGGAATTCATTTCAGGGTTGGACTACCTAGAAATCCAGCGTTGGGGAGAGGATTTGATGGAGTGGGACCGCGAGGAGGTGGCCCCGCTGCCATCCCCAGTCCCACCACCGGCGCCAGCAACTCTCACCGACTTGCCCCGACTGACAGGCACAAATAGGAAGAGGCGCAAATACAACCCCCGTCGACACCTGGAGATCGACGACTTCGAGTGGGGGTTGCACCTCAGCGCTCACCTTCTCCACTGCCGGGACCTACTCAACGGGCCGGGAGTTAAACAGCGGAAACATCGAAGGACAGGAGAGACCAACGGGGACGCGAAGTGCGGAGGCGAGGTACTCAATTTGGAGAACTAAAAGAAATCCCCACCCTGCCCCCGACCCCAAGAAAATAAATTCTGCTACAATTGCGGGAGAAGGGGCAAGCAGTACGCTATCAAATTGCCCTCGATGCCAGCAAGTGCATCTAGAGTATCTAAATCGAGAGTTAGGGAGAGGGGAAAGACCAGGCCATAGGGGGCCCAGAGGAGAAGAGGCGGAAGATCGAATTCTGGAAGATCCTTTTCTGTTTTCAGGGGCTCAAGAACCGGGGAACCAAGAAGAGGAAGAACCACCACTATGCCGGGGTAGTAATGCCCGTGCCAGCCCCCCGTCAGTCCAGATGGGATGTCGCCGCTGAGGAGGGAACCCTGCGGGTGACGGTGAGGTCCGACATCAACGAGGAGACCACCGACAACACCAGGGTATCGGAGTGGGACCTACTTCTAACGGAGAGGCCAACCATCGCGTCGGTACGGCCACCATCCTGATGGGACATACCACCCGCCAACCAACCTCCAGAGCTTGTTCCAGATACCAGGCCCGAACCCATCACGTCCCCAACGGAGGGGCTGATGGAATTCGTGAGAAGGATTGCCCACCTCCCGGTGGACACCCAAGACCTACTCCTCCGGGAGTGGATGGGCAAACCTCGCGACTAGATAATCGAGTAGTGGGGGGGGGGGGGGTCATCAAGTTATGGGTGTAAGGAAGGAAGCGGGAGGAGTAAAAAAATATACCATTAAACCATATATTTTTGTTGTTCATTTTATTTTATATCACCTATCGATATGTAATGTTGGTAGCGGAACTAATGAAAGTTCTTACAACGAATAAGCGAGAGTTCGGTGTCGGAGGCTTTGTGGGCGTGATTCCTTCGGGGTAGATACCTTCTCAACGTTTAAACTAATTTAAACCAGAGATCCACTCCGATGGAGTGATCTCCGGTTTAGGAGGGGGGTATTTGTGACATGTACAATGCCACAAGGAAAGAGATAAAGAGAGAAATAAGGTTAGGTTAGAGTAGATAGGTAGGGTTAGGTAGTAGGGAGATTATATTATTATTAATTGGGAGGGATAAACAAATAAACGGACGGAATCACGCACGCACCAAACTACCAAACGCACGCTATGAAAATGGTATTATTTTTAAGCGTATTAATCGCGCATATGATTATATATGTTTCACGAGGGAGATCGACGGCGTGACACCATACACACACCACCAGCACAAATACACGACAGAAGCAGCAGCCGACTCACCAGGCATAGCAAGGAAAGCTGAGCCGCACGAGGAAGCGGCAACGACGAAGAAGAGGTCGAGTCTTATATTTGTTTCAGGTAGCAGCGACCTAAAAGATAGAAGAGAGAGAAGCGAGAGACGATAAGAGCGGCCAGAAGCCGCGGGGTCGCTGCAGCAGCAGACGATAACACACTCAAACACATACACACTCGCGTACGCGGACACCCGAGAGAACGATCAGAGCGCGAGGAGCTTCAGCGGCGTCATCCTTAAGGACGACGATGAGAACAGCTGATGACTAGGCGGGCGCGTGCCATGCAGCTTTAACAGATATGGAGAGTAGAGGGAGAGCTAAGTGGCAAGAGAGACGGAAGACTGTCGGACAACAAAAGATGACCAGATAGGCATCTAAACAGATGGTAAGAGAGGTGCGCGGCAGGAGAAGGGAGCAAGGCGCGTTTACAACGAGCGCGTCGCGCTCTGGCAATTCGTACGCATTATGTATCGAGTAATGGGGTATAAGTTTATCGGAGAAGCGTGCAGTATAGAGGGCGTTGTTAATATTTTAAATTACGCGCGTCACAGGGGCGAAATGCATGATGGGTAAAACTAGAGCAGTAACTAACCTCCGGTTACTACTTTAGTAAAAATCGAGTTGAGGGCCTATGGCAACAGGTGTTAGAAAAGGAGAGAAGATCGAGTAAGGCAAAATAGAGGGAGCTAGGGTGCAGGGACGTCACGAGGAGAGGACTGGAGTCCTTCCGCCCTGCCCATTCCGTCCGGAGTCTTCGCCGAACACAGTCGTTTGTCGAGAGATAAATTGCTGTTAGAGGTTAGCCGCCCGCGTGGAAATATTAAGAAGGAGTAGCCGTCGTGTTTAGCAGAGAAAGAGAGTTAATAGATTGTATTTATCTCAACGTGAGTACATATATTTTGGGTCGGCGAGTATTTGCCCGCAAAGCGCCCGACCTAATAGGATTCAAGAGAGTTTCGTAATTTTGACTTAAAAATTACTTGGTGAGAGCATTCCATTCTTATTAATTTGTTTCAGTGCAGTCGAGGTTCGAGGCTTGATGGAGAGTCGGAGCTGCTGTGAATGTGTTCGCCGTCGAATATTCTTTGTTTTAGGTCGAGGGTTCCAGAGTTCGTGAAATTATATTACAGGTTACAGGTAATACCGGTAACGTGGTCGGCATATGGAGCGTGCGAGTAGAGGCATCGAGCGGCCATTAGACCGCCAGCGTGCGACCGTAAATCCGGAGTTAAATCTGTAGAATCGAGCAATAAGTAGGGTCGTGGCGGTTAATTAAATTAACTTAGTTAAATTTCGGGGTTTTTTAAATATATTTATCGAGGTTAATACGACAATTATCGAATTGAATAAAGTTACTGCGGTATATTAACTATTAACGAACCAGCATAGAATCCATTACAATTACTGTTTAAACTTAGACGAATGGCTAACTTACCCTAAGTGGTAAGTTAGCTATGTTAATGAATATTTTTATTTTTTGATTTTATAAAATTACATAATAACAATGAAACGCAATTAATATAAATTAATGGAGTGAATTTTTTAATAAATGCAATCGAAATTTTGTAGCTGGGAAAAAGCCTTGATAGGCATAAAAAAAACAGAATTTATTACTTACAAGATGATACAGAAAAATAAATTTAAGAACAAATAACGAAAAATAATACGCGTCGTCACACACGCACACTCGCCTTCGATTGACCTTTCTTCGTGAACAGTGTCCGAAAAGTAATTCGACCAACACCCAATGCAACTCGTTAGTTGTACTACGTGTCGGTCTGAACCAGCCCTAGACGCCTGTTCACGATTTGTTCGCGCACCTTCAAATTACCATGCAGACATTCACGCACTTAAATTTACCGAATAATAGTTTTACGAGGGTAGTTCAATAAGTCTTTAGAATAAAGTATAAAAACAATTTTTTTTGGGTAAATTTTTTTTTATTTTTCAACATAATCTCCTTGGAGCTCTATACACTTGGTCAATCGCTTTTTAAGTTTTTTTAATCCTTCAGAAAAGTGCGTTTTCGGAAGTTCCTCAAAATAAGCACTTACAGAGGCAATGACGTCTTCGTTGTCCATAAATCTCTGTCCACCGAGCCATTTTTTCAAGTTTGGAAATAAGAAAAAGTCACTGGGGGCTAAATCTGGTGAATACGGTGGGTGTTCGACCAATTCGAATTTTAGTTCTTCAATTTTAGCCATTGAAACGAAGCATGTGTGAACTCGGGCGTTGTCGTGATGAAAGAGAATTTTTTTTCTCGCCAAATGTGGTCGTTTTTTTTTAATTTCTTCTTTCAGCTGCTCTAATAATGATGCATAATACTCACCAGTAATTGTTTTACCCTTTTCCAAGTAGTCAATAAGTATAATTCCACGTGCAACCCAAAAAACTGTACCCATAACCTTACCAGCTGACTTTACGGTCTTTGCCTTCTTTGGAGCTGGTTCGCCTGTGGAAATCCACTGTTTGGATTGTTCCTTTGTCTCAGGAGTGTAGTGGTGTATCCATGTTTCATCCACAGTCACAAATCGACGAAAAAATTCCTCAGGATTCCGACTTATGCGCGCCAAAAGAGCCTCAGAGGCGACCACTCTATTGCGTTTATTCTCAGCTGAGAGCAAACGCGGCACCCATCTTGCCGATAGCTTTTTCATGCCTAATTTTTCATGTAGAATTGAAACAACTGCACCTATAGATATCCTTGTGGCCTCAGCTAACTCACGCACTTTTAATCTTCTATCCTTCAACACCATATCGTGGATTTTATTGATGATTTCGGGAGTAGTTGCTTCTACGGGCCTTCCTGAACGTGGTTCGTCACTTATTGATGTACGACCACGCTTAAATTCATTTACCCAGTCATAAACCGTTGCTAAGGCAGGGGCAGATGTGCCATGAACTGAGTCCAATTCATTTTTTATCTCATATGGAGTTAAACCCTTTAAATGAAAATGTTTAATTACCGCTCTGAACTCGTTTTTTTCCATTTTTCTTAACAAGCAATTTTTTTTTTCAATTGGTTATAAAAACACGTAAACTCAGAAGATGTGGACTGTGACTGCACCATATATCTAGTCGGGAGTGGTGCTGACTGAAAACAGATGATTTGGAGCGATTCGCGCGCCATCTGTTGGTCATTCTAAAGACTTATTGAACTACCCTCGTATATCGAACTAATGTGTTTGTATGTGTGTCTATATGTGTGTTGAGAAAAATTATATGATTGATTGATGAGGTCGTAATGACCGAATGATGATTTTTGCCTGGCGGCTTTATTTATACGATAATGCCGCAATGGCCGATTTGTTGCCCGAGGGAGCTAATTAAACGATAATGCCGTAATGGCCGACTTGTTGCCCGAGGGCGTTAATTTAAACTATAATGCCGCAATGGCCGATTTGTTGCACAAAGGCGTTTGTTAAATGATAATGCCGCAATGGCTGATTGTTGCCCGGAGGCGTTATTGTTGTTTGTGTTTGTGTTTGCGCAATACGTTGAATTGCGTCTTGTGTTTTATACCTGATTTATATTGCAGTGTAATTCGCAGTGCGTATTCTGCGTCTTGTGTGAACTCTAAGAAAACGGGAACGATCCGCGAGAGAACTTCTCTTTCCGTAGCCGGTCATCAACTGCCGTTGACTCTCCACGTGTTTCACGAATCCACATGCACGCGCGCGAAAGATTAACGTCAGAGGTGCTGCCCTCTTTAAGTCACGTGCATGTCAATTCGGTCAACGTCAGTTTCGGCGCAATCGTAGGAAGTTTGAACTGTGACAACGGAACATACTCCCCACTCCCAAAAGTGGCATATTTTTCCCGAAAACTAGTTTTGCGGGGCAAAAGTAAAATTAGCGGGACTAAAGTAAAATTAGCGGGGCAAAAGTAAAATTAGTGGGGCAAAAGTAAAATTAGCGGGGAGAAAGTAAAATTAGCGGGGCAAAAGTAAAATTAGCGGGGCAAAAGTAAAATTAGCGGGGCAAAAATAAATTTTTTCAAAAAGTGGCCTTTCAGTGGAGAGTGAAATAAAATACTATATGCAACACGAGACAAAAGTAGATTTTTCCCTTGGGTGATTGTACTGCCCTTACGAGAATATTTTCCCTCGGGTGCTTACTGCCCTCGCTTCGCTCGGGCAGTAAATGCACCCTCTGGACAGATATTCTTGTTCGGGCAGTAAACTCACCCGCGGGAAAAATCGTCCACTTTTGCCCCTTGTTACATAATGTACTATTACGTCGTCCAATAGGATGACGACCGACCCAATAGTTAATTCTGCCGTAGACTATCCATTTTTGTCGAATTTAGAGTTCATGAAGATACTCCTTGTACCACCTTTCCCAAAAATTCTGTTTGGCTCTGGTAATAAAATTGTAGGTGCAGAGTCGTTTTTCTGGAATAGAAAGCAGAGAGGTTTGAAAGACGTTGAACGGTCGTCCTGTTAATAGATAGGCTGGTGAAATCGCTAATGGGTCATTGGGATCAGCTGAAAGAGCATATAACGGTCGCGAATTGAACATGGCTTCGATCTGTATTAAAAGCGTATTAATTTGTTCATACGTAAGCAGTTGATTTTTTAAAACTCTTTTTAAATGGTGTTTAAAGCTCTTTACAGCTGCTTCTCAAAGACCTCCAAAATGTGAGGATAATGGCGGATTGAAATGCCATTGGATTCGTTTTGATAAAGCTTAGCTAGTGATATATGTACGGAAATCCGGTGTTTCGAATAGATCGTAAATTTTTCGAAGCGCGTTGGACGCCCCTACGAAATTTGTCTCATTATCGGAATATACATTTTCAGGGACGCCTCTACGGCTGATGAGTCTGCGAAATGCCGATAGAAAACCCTCTGTCGAAAGATCAGTTGCGAGTTCAATGTACACAGCTTTAGAAACCATAACACAATAACACAGCCGTACGTTTTGAGAGTGGATTTGTTACGGAATTTCTTTTCCTTGATGAGAATCGGCCCGAAAAAATCAACACCGGTTTTGCAAAAATCCGGGGCTACATTCACTCGTGCTTCAGGCAAATCTGCCATCTGCGCGTGAACTTTTTTGGATTTTTGACGAATGCAATCTATACAATGATGTATGATATATCTAACTTGATCCTTTCCGTTCAAAATCCAAAATCTTTCACGAACGCAATAAAGCGTGGATTGAATGCCAGCGTGGAGGCTAGACAGGTGAGCTTGTCGAATGATCATGTCCGTTACCGGATGCTTACTGGGCAGCAATATCGGATGTTTTTGATTGTAGGGGAGATCAGACTTCTTAAGACGTCCGCCTACACGAATGAGTCCCTTTTCATCGAGGAAGGGATGTAATCTATCGAAGCTAGTACCCTTTCGAAATGTCGCCGAGTCTTTCTTGACCAGTGAGGTTTGAGTTCTTGATAACGCTCGCAATTCAGAACTGAATCTTTCGCGTTGAATCGCGGCAAAAATGCGTAACTCTGCTTCACGGATCTCCGCAACTAAGAGAATACTACTTCGATTAGATTTAGAATTTTTCCACCGCAAAACATAAGCGACTGCTCTAACGAAACGTTCGAATGGGGTTCGTTACCAAACATATACCTTGTTTCAACCCAGGTAGTTCGGATGGAACCAGCTCGACCGGACGAGGCCATTCAGACCAAGATAACGAATTTGGATTGAAAGTCCAAAGAGGGTTGTTAGTAAATTCAGAAGGCAATTGCCCTCTGAAGAGATAATCAGCTGGATTGTCTTCCGATCGAACGTGTTTCCACTCGACCTGACCCTCTAATGTTTGAATGTTGGCAACTCTATTAGATTAAAAAACTATTAAGAGATGAGAAGCCTTTTTAAGCCAGCAAAGAACGATAGTAGAGTCTGACCACATAGTCTTTACATAAAGATCTTTAAGCAGTGATACTGCACAGAGCTCTAATCGTGGAATTGTAATACCCTTTAAAGGTGCGACTCGAGATTTGCTACAAGCTAATTTAATTGAAACGTTTCCCAATGAGTCAGTTGATCTGACATAAAGACAAGCTCCATATCCGCGGAGAGAAGCATCGCAAAATCCATGGAGATCGATTTTAATTGGATTTGAAATTAAAATCTGTCTAGGAATCGAAATTTCCTTTAAGAATGATAATTGTTCTGTGAACAATTTCCATTTAGTGAAAATGTCTTGAGGAAGAGATTCATCCCACGTAATCTTTGCCCTCCAACAACCTTGCATCAGAATTTTGCCGTATAAGAATATAGGCTCTAACAAGCCGAGAGGATCGAAAATCTTTGACAATTCTGAGAAGAGTTTTCGTTTCGTACATGTGGAACCGGCACTTTCTGAAGAAAGAGAATAACGTAACTGATCGTTCTGAGAATCCCAAATGATTCCAAGCGTTTTCTGGATCGGCTCCATCTTGGCCATGCAATCAAAGTCGAAGACCTTCCTGTCGATAGAATTTAATGCGCACTCGTGATTTGAAGCCCATTGTATAATATGAAAACCGCCACACTTTAATAATGCCATCATTTCATCCCGTATGACAAGAATCTCTTCGAGTGAATCCGCTCCAGGAACGAAATCATCGACATAAAAATCACGGAGAAGAAGTTTACTGGCGCGAGGGAATCTATGAGCCTCGTCACGAGCTAATTGCTGGAGTGTACGTATAGCTAAGAAAGGAGCCGGCGCTGTACCGAAGGTGACTGTGTTTAGTTGAAACGACCTGAGTTTACCTTGATAAAACCAAAGAGTTTTTTGGAATTTCCTATCCTCAGGATGAACCAGGATTTGGCGATACATTTTTTAATGTCCGCCATGATGACGTACGAATGCGTCCGAAAACGAAGAACCTGTTCGAAAATCGTGTTTTGAATGGTGAGGCCTATCATAAGTGTTTCATTGAACGACATGCCGGTGGAAGTTTTCGCTGAAGCGTCAAATATTACTCGAAGTTTAGTCTTGTCACTCGAATCCTTGATTACGGCATGGTGAGGCAAATAATATCCCTCCTCTTTATCATCGCATAGTGACATGTGACCGAGAGAGATATATTCCTCCATCACCCTGACGTACTCCGTCTTAAACGTAGGACTCGATACAAACTTCCATTCAAGAGCATACGCACGCTTCAGAGTTTGCGCTCGAGATGTTCCTAAATTAAATTTACTATCCCTGAAAGGTAAACGTAGAAGGTATCGACCAGTAGAATTGCGTTGAATGTGAGCGACGTAATGTTTTTCACAGGCAATTTCGTCTCGAGATTTAGCAGGTTCATGGTCAAAATCTTCAATAAGCCAAAAACGCTCGATGAGTTTATCTAATTGTGCTATATTGCAAGTTGCTTGTTTCGAAGGGGGGAGAGTCTCGTCCCCTCCGGCGATGATCCAACCAAAACTAGTTTTTTGATGGTAAAGTTTAATTTGACCTACAGCTAAAACTGACACTGTGGTGTTTGATGCAAACAACAAATCCACTGGCTTAGGTAAATGAAATTGAGGATCCGCTAATTGAAGATTTTTTGGATTATCGAATTGGTGACGAGGGAAAGTTTCGTTAGGCACGGCTACGGCAATACTTGGAACGATCAAAAAATTTAATTCATGTTTAAAGTTATTATAGATTGAATGAAAAGTGACTCTAATGTACTGATTTGAAACAGTGTATAAATTATCTACAGGGCCAATATTGATTGAATAAGTTTGTTTAGGTAAATTCAACAATTTAGCCAAATTTTCAGTAATGAGATTAACAGTCGAACATGGATCTAATAAAGCGCGTGCCGTACTCAACTTTTCTTGTCTGTCCCTGACCTTGACTATTGCCGTGGTCATCAATTGCGAATCTGAAGGAAAAGCTACAGAAACGTATGAACATGGTGTTAGTCATGCTGGGGAATTAGTGGATGTTGACGATTTATCATTTCCAAGCTTGGTGTTCTGAACCTTTGACCGTTGGGAATCTTTCTCATTATGCAAGAGAGTGTGATGTTCTCGATTGCATTTTTTGCAACGCTTATTGCTTTTACAGGAGAATTGATGAATGTACAAGCAATTACGACAAAGTTTGTTCGCCTTTACCAACTCCCATCGTTGTGATACGGTACATTGGTTAAACAAAGGGCATTTGAATTAAGGATGAGATCCATTACATTTGAGGCAAGAATTCGAAGCAACAGGAGTCGATGACGAAGTCGAAGTTGTAACGAAAGATCGTGCGTTTATCTTATAATTCTTGGATTGAGGTTGTACATTCGTCTCTCCCGACCTCTTCCTACTAACACTCTGATTAAGTGACGGGATTCGTTGTAATGAGCGAAGCTTGAAAACTGTATTTTTAATAAGGTATAAAATTGATTTAATGTTGGTAATTTATTCACATCAAGAGTTTCTTCCCATTTAACCCTAGTGGCAGAAGGAAGACGTCGTTCGATGATTCGAATAACGACTGCGTCCACAACAGTTACCTCAAGTTGTTTCAGCATGTGCAAATGCTGTTTGGTTTTATCAACAAGCATTGATAAATCGGCAACAGTCGCCTTAAGAATGACTGGAAGATTGAAAATTGCATCTAAATGTTCAACGACCAACATGCGTTTTTGATCGTACGAATCGATAAGAGCTTGCCATGCCTTTGGATAATTTTCTTCGCTAGGAGGGAATTCACTAATTTTTCCTAACGCGTCTCCGATAAGCGCATTTTCGAGCTGAGTATGTTTGATAAGGTTACTAATGTTGGTGCGAGGATGCAGGAGGGCCTCAAACTTATTCTTAAAAATTAACCCTTGATCATGGCTGCCATCAAAAGTAGGTAGCTTAATTTGAGGTAGCTTGGGGGCCTCGTGTCTCTCAGTGATAGTCCCATTATTAACACTAGTATTGAGATCTACCTGATCAAAATCTTTTACCTCGGCTATCACTTCGAAATAGTTCGATTCGAGTCCGACAAAAGATGCTAGAAGAGGATTGTCGCTGTCTAACAATACTAATTCGTCATAATATTTGATATAATCCTTGTAGAGATTCGACAGGGAATTGGAACGCAATTTCTCTACCGTCTTATTCATGTCTGTTTTACTTAAGTATTCCTTTAAGCGATCTACTTGATCCCCAAAAGTAATTCTCTTTTGAGCAATGTAATTAATTCGGGTTTGTCTCTCGTTTGCCATTTTCAATGATTGATTGCAAGACAAAGCAATAATTCAAAAAGTTGAAAAAAGAATATCAAAATAAGTTTACGTTAGAAAAATAATTCTTTAAAAGTTTGTTAAAAGATCTTTAAATAAATTAAAATATTGATAAAATCAATATATTTTAACGAGAAAGTGCAAGCGTAGTTTAATTGAAATCAGAAAAGAAATTTAATTGATGAAAGAATAAATTGAATTCAAAATATTAATTTGGTTTAAAGCTTAACTTTACATTTATGAAAATTAAATTAAGCACAAACAAAAAACGGAGAAATCGAATAGTTTAATCGGGCGAATATGTATCCTTAAATATATGCATATACATATATACACGTATATATATATATATATATATATATATATATATATATATATATATATATATATATATAGTTAAGGAAGGAGTCTGCTTTAACGGCTTCAAAAAATCGATTTTTTGTCTTAAATCTATTCCATGACTATCCAAGAATATGTCTTCAAAATTTCAGAGGTCAATTCGACATATTTCCGAAGCTAAAGCAGTTTTAGTGGCCGAGCATCGAGCAGGTGCGAATGCTCGGGCAGACCTGAGCGCGCGCGTTACGCCCCTCAATGTATTCTATTATTCGACTATACTCGTATATACCTGAAAAGGTCCAACCGTCCTTTGAAACATTATTTGGAGTTTCTAGAAGGTCTGTGTTGAGTAGTAGTAGGGAGAACGGTATACAATATAACGGTATACTATAGCTCTCGGCATCGGCTTCTACACTGCTGTTTGTAGCGTCAGCTTTCAGTTCCACTTTTGATTTTTCCGAGTACACATCGAAATGTCAAGCTACCCGAAAGGTGATCGATCTAAAAGACAGCGTGCTGCGGAACCGCGAAAGCGGAAATTTCACGGCAATCGTTTTACAAGTGTTTCATCGGACGACGGAGACTTACACACGAGCCGCAGTGAGCAGAAGTTAACGACAGCAAGCAGTGACGATGTCATTATTCATTGTGCGCACTGCTACCGCATTATTGAATTTATATCTGTGTTTCTCGCCATTTCAATCGTTCAATTCGATTGTGTGGCGCCTAAGTCCGAAACATTTGAATTCCGGCTATAAAATCGTCGAAATTGCAGCATATATGGCTGCAGGCATTTTTAACGAGGGCTACTATGCTGTACTTTCCACCATGCAGCTCCTCAATATCATCATCGGGCAGCAGTGCAAAAATTTTGCTGACGCCGCGCCGTCGATGCTGAGCGGATAACTCGGGAGAACCGGCGCGCATCATTTTCTAGCAAGAAGGCTCGTACAGCCCGAAGATTGGAAACCCTCAGTCAAAACGAGTTTTTTGAAGAAGAGGAAGGACTAATGTATGGTCCAGGGGTAGCTGATTAACCTCTAATTACTGTAAGTACCCAAAAACTTATATTTTTTTGGACCGAAAACTTTAAAGCGCGTTTTCTCGAGTTTTTATTTTTACGATTTTTAGAAAACGGTGCCGGTAATAGCAAAAAAAATATACGTCCGATCGAAAAAAATCAATGTGATCTAGCTTCAGTATTAAATTATCTTCTATTTGAACTAAAAAAATTGGACAAAAGTATTATTTAAACTATTTTTTTGCAACATAAAGTGAATTTTTTTTTTAAAAAGTGAATTTTTTTTCAAACTTTGAAAAAATTAGGAATTTGACAACTTCTTCGGAATTTTTTGAATTCATATAGAAAAGAAACTCATAAAAATTAAAAAGCTTTTGTCTCGACTGTTTCAGACGCACCGCACGACCTCCATCACCGGCATCGATTAGAAAGTGCAGACTCCAGGCGTTCCGGCAAAATGGTCATAACTTGAAGAAATTTTAATATTTTTTAATAACAAAATTGTTTTTTAAAGCTAAAATATAGTACATTATGTTCTCCAAATTTTGTTTACCACAATCATTTCTTTCCTTTTCAAAAAAATCGCTGTAAAAACGCTTTTTTTCGGCTCTTAAAGCAGACTCCCCCCTTAATAATCAGATATAAAAATGAACTCTTATCTTTAAATAAAAGCGAGACGTCCTTTGGCCAACTGGGTGGAAGTCGTCCTTTAAGCGGTAGTGACAAAAGCGGCGACAGCAGCAGAGAAAATCTTAGCGGCGATAACTTCGGCAGCGATGACAGCAGCGGCGTTCAGATCAGCGACGAAGAGAACCGCTGTGTTGGCGACGGCAACGCTGTATGCACGCGGGGAAGACGCCAAGAGAATTCGTGGTGTCGGGGCGCCTTCCCAATTTCTCAACGGTTGCCCGTCCCTTGGTTTTTGCGTTCGTGGGTGACGTGAGCGTGAAAGAATGGAGGTTTCAAAACCTCACAGGAGGTACCATGTTTAAACTTAGACGAATGGCTAACTTACCCTAAGTGGTAAGTTAGCTATGTTAATGAATATTTTTATTTTTTGATTTTATAAAATTACATAATAACAATGAAACGCAATTAATATAAATTAATGGAGTGAATTTTTTAATAAATGCAATCGAAATTTTGTAGCTGGGAAAAAGCCTTGATAGGCATAAAAAAAACAGAATTTATTACTTACAAGATGATACAGAAAAATAAATTTAAGAACAAATAACGAAAAATAATACGCGTCGTCACACACGCACACTCGCCTTCGATTGACCTTTCTTCGTGAACAGTGTCCGAAAAGTAATTCGACCAACACCCAATGCAACTCGTTAGTTGTACTACGTGTCGGTCTGAACCAGCCCTAGACGCCTGTTCACGATTTGTTCGCGCACCTTCAAATTACCATGCAGACATTCACGCACTTAAATTTACCGAATAATAGTTTTATATCGAACTAATGTGTTTGTATGTGTGTCTATATGTATGTTGATAAAAATGATATGATTGATTGATGAGGTCGTAATGACCGAATGATGATTTTTGCCTGGCGGCTTTATTTATACGATAATGCCGCAATGGCCGATTTGTTGCCCGAGGGAGCTAATTAAACGATAATACCGTAATGGCCGACTTGTTGCCCGAGGGCGTTAATTTAAACTATAATGCTGCAATGGCAGATTTGTTGCACAAACGCGGTTATTAAATGTTAATGCCACAATGGCCGATTGTTGCCCGGAGGCGTTATTGTGGTTTGTGTTTGTGTTTGCGCAATACGTTGAATTGCGTCTTGCGTTTTATACCTGATTTATATTGCAGTGTAATTCGTAGTGCGTATTCTGCATCTTGTGTGAACTCTAAAAAACACGAACGATCCGCGAGAGAACTTCTCTTTCCGTCGCCGGTGATCAACTGCCATTGGCTCTCCACGTGTTTCGCGAACCCACATGCATGCGCGCGAAAGATTAACGTCAGAAGTGCTGCCCTCTGTAAGTCACGTGCATGTCAATTCGGTCAACGTCAGTTTCGGCGCAATCGCGGGAAGTTTGAACTGTGGCAACGGAACAATTACACCGGCACACAAAAAAAAAGTTGTCTGTACAAGAAACTAGACCCATCTATCCTTATGTTTTTCGGGTCGCTGAATCCGATTCCGGGGTCAGTTTGGCCCCATCACGTCAGGGTCAAGGTCAGTTCAAGGTCAAACTGAGAAGAAACGGTTTAACCGGATAACAATGCCATACATTTATGTTTTTTAGGTCGCTGAATCCGAATCCGGGGTCAGTTTGGCCCCATCACGTCAGTTCAAGGTCAGTTCAAGGTCAAACTGAGAAGAAACGGTTTAAACGGATAAAAATGCGATATATTTATGTTTTTTGGTCGCTGAATCCGAATCCGGGGTCAGTCTGGCCCCATCACGTCAGCGTCAAGGTCAGTTCAAGGTCAAACTGAGAAGAAACGGTTTAAACGGATAAAAATGCCATATATTTGTTTTTTAGGTCGCTGAATCCGAATCCGGGGTCAGTCTGGCCCCATTACGGGAGGGTCAAGGTCAGTTCAAGGTCAAATTGAGAAGAAATGGTTGAAACCGATAAAAGGGTCATATAAAAACTTCCCAACAATGGAAAAAGATACCAAAAATTGTAAAAAGTCTTATTCAAGAGATTTGATCACGTAATATCTTCTTTGTGTACAGAGCAAAGTTGCTTTCGTTTATATTTTTTTCTTATTTTTATTTTTTTTCACTAGTTTAGTAACTGTTGATGTCTCTATTTACTCCTTTTTTCTCTTGTAACGAACTCTTTTTTCTTCAAATGACCTATGCAATGGGTTTCTTTTTCTCTTTTTGTTATTTGTTTTAATGTCTCTCTTCAGCGTCCAGCAAAAATCAGCCATCATGTTGACATTCCATCTTCCTTGGTATCGATTCTCCATTACACTTATATATTGATGAAACCGTTCCCCCTGTTCTTCGCTGTTGTCTCCTAGATTAAGAGGAAAGTAATCAAGATGGGAATGTAAGAAATGCATTTTATAACTCATCAAGAATCCCAAATTTTTGAAATTTTCCAACATTTGTGCAACTAGTTCCTGATAGTTCTCACTCTTTTTATTTCCTAAAAAGTTCTCACGAACAGTTTTGTAACTTTGCCATGCAGCTTTCTCTGTGTCATTCATATTTGTGATAAATGTTTCGTCTTCAAATAGAGTATGAATTTGAGGACCATCAAAAATACCTTCTTTCAATTTAGCATCACTTATTGCGGGAAACTTTTCTCCTAAATACTGGAAACAATCGCCATTTTTATCCAGAGCTTTGATGAACTTCTTCATGAGGCCAAGTTTGATATGAAGTGGTGGTAGCAGAGAGTTTGATGGGTCAATCAATGGCGTACGTATAATGTTCGTCGATCCTGGTTCAAAATGTGTTCTAGTTGGCCATACTTTCTTAACGTAGTGATTTACCCTGTCTCTACTGTCCCATAAACACAAGGAGCAAGGATTTTTTGTAAAACCTGATTGTTATCCTAAGATCATGGTTGCAATTTTAAGATCACAACAAATTTTCCATTGATGTTCCGAGTAGTTTATTTTTTCCAATACAATTTCTAAATTTTCATAAGTTTCTTTCAGCTTAGTCGAGTGAGCTATGGGACTAGATGCAAACTTGTTTCCGTTATGAAGCAGAACAGCTTTCAGACTTCGTTCTGACGAATCAATAAAAAGTCTCCATTCCTCGTCTTTATAGGTATTCGGTTTTATTGCATCGACTAAACCTTTAACATCTGTACAATATACCAACGAATTCTCTTCATCGTTTGTAAAAAATTTCCTAAATTCGACAGTTACTAAACTAGTGAAAAAGAAATAAAAATAAGAAAAAAATATAAACGAAAGCAACTTTGCTCTGTACACAAGGAAGATATTACGTGATCAAATCTCTTGAATAAGACTTTATACAATTTTTGGTATCTTTTTACATTTTTGGGAAGTTTTTATATGACCCTTTTATCGGTTTCAACCTTTTCTACTCAATTTGACCTTGACCCTCACGTAATGGGGCCAGACTGACCCCGGATTCGGATTCAGCGACCTAAAAAACAAATATATGGCATTTTTATCCGTTTAAACCGTTTCTTCTCAGTTTGACCTTGAACTGACCTTGACGCTGACGTGATGGGGCCAGACTGACCCCGGATTCGGATTCAGCGACCAAAAAACATAAATATATCGCATTTTTATCCGTTTAAACCGTTTCTTCTCAGTTTGACCTTGAACTGACCTTGAACTGACGTGATGGGGCCAAACTGACCCCGGATTCGGATTTCAAAAATGAAAAAATGAATTTCAAAAACAAGTGAAAATACAATCACTTGCCCCAATATATATATATATATATATATATATATATATATATATATATATATATATATATATATATATATATATATATATTGGTAACTCATTAAACAAGCAGCCAAAAAAATGAAATTTTTATCCGAATTCTAACATAACTGGTCAAAATCCAACTCATTTTGCCCCAGTTAATCTCAAAACATTATAATTATGGATTGCTATTATGCAAAATTAAATATTAAAAGCAAGTTGTTTATAAAGAAAAAGACAAGTGAAGGTACAAGCTCTTAACCCAAAAAATACTCATTTCAAAAACGTTTTAAGAGTTAATTGAATTTAAAAAAAAAACGCAAACAATGTTGCTTGCCCCAAAAACTCATCTGAAACAGAAAATGACCATTGTCACGAGCCATCGTGTAAACAGCCGAGGACGAATTATTTTAAGTCCAAGAGCAGCACCGTCACCACAGCAAAAAAAAACGTGGCAGGGGCATCCCAGGCACCCCTGATAGTTGACGCCGTCGTCGGTCGCATGGCATCGAATTACCATGAGCTTTGGCCGCTCGTCCACGGTGTTGTCATGTAGATGCGGTTAGCTAATCCTAGGGCAGCTCTTCGAGACATGCATTATGAAGATGAATGGCTGTAATCATAACAAAAAAATGTTCTGATTAATATAGGATTTGAGTAGGTACAAAAAAAACATACACTACTCAAAAACAACGTACCATGCCGCTTGGACAGTAATATCGCTGCAACTGGAGACGGTCGCACGCGTAATGGTGTATTAGCGCTCCACGGATAAACCATACATGGACGCTGGAGAGCTAGAGCGCCCATGCTCAAAATACTATGTGCCGTAAATTACACGATAACGTAGCTGTAACAAACAAGCTGAACACAGCTTAATATACAAAATTAGTTAAAAACGCTTATTAATCTCACACAAAAAAAAATAGTAATGAAAACAAACAAAAACCAAGACATGAACTTACATAGCCGTGGAGGGAGCAGTGCACCGGATAACGCATCACCTCCTTCGACGACACCAGGAAGCGCCCGCCAGATGTGTTGAAGTGGACGCCCCAATCCAACCGCTTGCTCACCTCATCGGAGTACCACATTTTGATGGCCTATATGAAGAGGAAAAGAAAACGTGAGCAAAAATAAGGGAAACTCGAACGAATGTTAACGCGTTCGTACACAAAAAGGGGGAGAGACGCATTAAGAAGAACTTGCCGGTGTACGAGGAACAAAAGAAGATATCTAATGTGCAAGCGAAACTTACAGTATGGCACGCCTTACAGCGCAAAGTCTCCTGGTGATGCAAGACGAACATGAGGACGAAGCGAATCTCGTCCTCACGCGTAAACAACTGTGTGCTCACGTACGTTTCGTACGCACGGTAAGTATAGACCGAAGAAAAAGCTTGGAGCAGCTTCCAGAATGGCCTCATCTTCGGGTAATACTGCACAGCACTGAACAACGCCGACCGACAAGAGTAATAGCGAGACCTCAGAGGTATCGCTTTAACTCGATCAAGAGCTGAACTGCGACTGTGCTTTAGCTGGCGATTAGCCACTGCACGACAGCCGCACAAAGGGCTGAGGCGACAGATCTCGCGAAGGAGGCTGATGTCAAGCGCGATAAGAACTGCTCTGCAGCCTCTGCAGTCTCTGTAGCCTGACTCGCTTGCTCGACCGCTATGCACATGTACTTAACTACATATTAATACGCAAGGATTTAATATTATTTTAATCTTACAAGCCCGAATTGTTGCCATAAAATGAAATCTTATGCTCCGCCATGACACGGAATTATTCCCGAAACACGAAGGGAGAATTATAGCTCGGCACCTGCCTGTGTGTCGTGCGGCTCTCCTTCCAAAATAAATAAAAATAAAGTAAATCTATGATATATAAATAAGTATCGGTCGCAATCTGCACATGCCAGCCAAGCATTTCGCTAAAAATCTTTTCAAATAACACAAGTTTTAAAAATAAGTCAAAACTGTTAAAACCAATAAAATAAGACAAATTCCTTTGTATTTCCAGGCAATACAATTGTAAAACAAATAAAATATCAAAACCAAGATATCAAAACCAAGAAAGTAATGTAAATTCTTTTGTATTTTCAAACAATACAAATTTGGAATATTTAGAATGGTTAAAATCAATTATATAGAATAAATTCTTTTGTATTCTCTAATAATACAAGTCTAAGACATGTAAGCTGTTAAGATCAATAAATGTCTTTTAAAGCTTCAAACATGACAACTACCAAAAAATTAAAAAATCTAAAATATCAAGCAAATTGTTTTGTATTTTCGAACAATACCATTTCAAAATATTCAGATCTATTAGAACCAATAAAAACATAGTATACTCTTTTGCTTTCAAAAAATACAAATCAAACTATTAAAATAATAAAATAAAGTAAATTATGTTTGTATTTTCAAATAATACAAAATTAAAATATTCAATACTGTCAAACCCATATAACGGAGTAAGTTAAAAAAAATCCATGAATATCTTTCGACTTTTCAAATGTGGCAAATTCAAAGTTTAAATGCTAAAATATTCAATAAATTTTCTTATCTTAAATGACATTACTCTAAGATTGCCAAACAATTAAAACTCAATGCAATTAAATATTCCTTAAAACTCCAGAGACTGCGAGTTCATAGTTCAAAGAATAAAATATCCAGTAAATTTTTCGACAGGGCAGTCTTGAATAGTCCAAGTTGGATGTACAGTTGGTTAGATAAAACAGTCTAGCTCTGCACGATTAGGTCGTCCCCTAACATCCGGTTTATCCGCGAGAAACGGGATGGCCACCCGCGGCAGCGACGATTGCGATGTACGGAGCCAAGCGCCGAAACGATGATGCAGCGCACATATCGATCGGATCGGATTATACCTCGATGATAGCGCGCGCTTGCAATAAACACTGCGTGAAGCCTAATACATACTGGCGTAAACGTTACTTTAGCATTGATATTGTTTCTGTGCATCAGGGTGATTCTAGAATAAGGATTAACTCGAATAAATTATGAATTGAGGTAAAATCCTTGATCGGCTCCTTTTTTTGACATTTTTGTTGCAGGCTTTCGAGGTAAGGCCAAGCAGAGCCGGCATCGTTTGTCGAAAACTTAGCCGATAATCCAGGTTTAATCTCCGAGAAAATAGCCCCGCTGGCTACATCCAGTACGGACCGGAAAAAAAAATACAAAAAGTCGACTTAGCACCGTATTTTCTGACTAGTGCAAAACTAAGTAGAGATTGAAGGATATATCCAACCAGTGCGCGAGTATATTGAAATAGTGCCTGCATAAGGAAGCTTTAGATAGTGCGTTCGACCAGATACAGGACGCGCTGAAGCAAACGGAAAGAATTGTAGATCTAACCTCGGAGCAAAAGCAACAGGTGAAACTCGAGCGCGCAGGTCGATACTCCCGGCTATAGGCAGAATAAGACGCTTTCTTTTTGACACACTCGACGAGAGTGCTGAAATCGAATTAAAAAATTTAATAAACAGCGTATCAAACAACACACGGCAAGTAGCTAAACTGCTAGATAATTTAACGGAACTAACAAAAACACAGTTTGATATTACCGACGGGAAGATATCAAATTTAGAAATTATTATTAGCAACATTTCAGAGTCGTAAGACTATAATAGGCAGACTGCTATGTTAAGCTTGGCCGTCGAACTGCTGAATGAAGGCATTCTACGGCACAAGCTAGAGACGGAGATTATCACCGATGTAATCCTATTCGCCTCGTAAGGTATCATACACACGCGCTTCATGCCGCCTAGTTTAATTAAAGATTCGGCTATGCTTGTCAAGGACACGGGCATTGACGCGCGATTCCCGGAAACCAGCAAACAAAATTCGATTTTAAAAATTGTTAAAATCTCAGATATTTTCATATTTTTTTTAAATTATCAGTTGATATATCACCTGTCCGTACCCTT